>OY735212.1:61019822-61612322 GCA_963457665.1 Thysanoteuthis rhombus
TCATGTATATATATATATATATATATGTATATCATGTTGTATATATATATATATATATGTATATCATGTTGTATATATATATATATATATGTATATCATGTTGTATATATATATATATATATGTATATCATGTTGTATATATATATATATATATGTATATCATGTTCTATATATATATATATATATGTATATCATGTTGTATATATATATATATATATGTATATAATGTTGTATATATATATATATATATATGTATATCATGTTGTATATATATATATATATATATATATGTATATCATGTTGTATATATATATATATATATGTATATCATGTTGTATATATATATATATATATATGTATATCATGTTGTATATATATATATATATATATGTATATCATGTTGTATATATATATATGTATATCATGTTGTATATATATATATATATATATGTATATCATGTTGTATATATATATATATATATATGTATATCATGTTGTATATATATATATGTATATCATGTTGTATATATATATATATATATGTATATCATGTTGTATATATATATATATATATGTATATCATGTTGTATATATATATATATATATGTATATCATGTTGTATATATATATATATATGTATATGAAGATGTTTATATGTATACATATATATATATATGTATATCATGTTGTTTATATATATATATATATATATGTATATCATGTTGTTATATATATATATATATATATATGTATATCATGTTGATATATATATATATATGTATATCATGTTGTTATATATATATATGTATATCATGTTGTTATATATATATATATATATGTATATCATGTTGATATATATATATATATGTATATCATGTTGATATATATATATATATGTATATCATGTTGATATATATATATATATGTATATCATGTTGTTATATATATATATGTATATCATGTTGTTATATATATATATGTATATCATGTTGTTATATATATATATGTATATCATGTTGTTTATATATATATATATATATATATATTTATATATATATATACGTATATCATGTTGTTTATATATATATACGTATATCATGTTGTTTATATATATATATATATATATATATATATATATGTATGTATATCATGTTTTTTTAATATATATATGTATATATGTATATCGTTGTATATATATATATGATGTTGTATATGTATATCGTTATATATATATGTATATCGTTATATATATATGTATATCACATTGTATGTATATATATGTATATCATATTGTATATATATACGTATATCATATTGTATATATATATTTATGTTTATCATGTTATATATATATATATATATATATATATATATATACATCATGCTGTGTATATATATATATATATATATATGATGTTCTATTGATATCTAAATATATATATATATATGTATACATAGTTATGTACTTTCGATATTTTAGTGTATACATACAGTTATGTATTATCGACATCTATATGTATACATATGTAGTCATGAACGATTGATATGTATATGTATATCCATATAGTCATGCACTATTGAGAGATATATATATATACATATATATATACATAGTGATGCACTATTGATATATGCGCATATATATGTATAGTTATGCACTATTGATATATTTGTATATACGTATAGTCATGCAATATTGATATAGATGTATATACATATAGAAATGTACTATTGATATGTTTATATATATATATATATATATAGAAATGTAGTATTGATATGTACGTATAGAAACGTACTATTCATATATATATATGTATAGGAACGTATATATATATATATATGTACAATCGATGTATATATGTATGTATAGAAATGTACTTCTGATATATATGTAAGTGTATATATATATATATGTATATATATATCTCTATATCTATATATAAATGTACAATTGATATATCTGTATAGAAATCTACTATAGATATATATGTATGTATATATATATATATAATGAAAGAAATGTACTATTGATATATATGTATGTATATATATATAGAGAAATGTACTTTTGATATATATGTATGTATATATATATATATATATATATATATATATATATATATATATATATATATATATATATAGTAATATGATATTGATATACATGTTTATATATATATATATATATATAGTAATGTATTATCGATATCATGAGTGTATATATATATAGTAATGTATCATTGATATATGTGTATATATATATAGTAAGATACTATTGATATATTCGTGTGTATATATATATATATATATACATATATATATATATTTATAATGAATTATTGATATATATGTATAATACTGTATTATTGATATTTCTATATATATAACGTATTATTGGTATGTATGTATATATATATTGTCATTTATTATTGATATATATGTATATATATATAGTCATTTATAATTGATATATATGTATATATCTATAGTAATGTTCTACTGATATATATATATATATATATATATATATATATATATATAGTAACATACTATTGATATATATGTATCTATATATATATAGTAACATACTATTGATATATATGTATCTATATATATATAGTAACATACTATTGATATATATGTATCTATATATATATAGTAACATACTATTGATATATACGTATATATATATGGTAATATACTAGTGATATACATGTTTCTATATACATATAGTAATATACTATTGATATATCTGTATCTATATACATATCGTAATATACTATTGATATATCTGTATCTATATACATATCGTAATATACTATTGATATATCTGTATCTATATACATATCGTAATAAACTATTGATATATCTGTATCTATATACATATCGTAATAAACTATTGATATATATGTATCTATACACATATAGTAATATACTATTGATGTATATGTATTTATATACATATAGTAATATACCATTGATATGTATGTATCTATTCACATATAGTAATATACTATTGATATATATGTATCTATACACATATAGTAATATACTATTGATATATATGTATCTATACACATATAGTAATATACTATTGATATACATGTATCAATATATATATAGTAATGTACTATCGATATATATATATATATATATAGTAATGTACTATTGTTGTATATGTATACATATATTGTAATATACTATTGATATGCATGTGTATATATATATATATATAGTAACGTACTTTGATGTGTGTGTGTATATATATATATATATATATATATATATATAGTAATGTACTATTGATATATATATCTGTATATATATATATATATAGTAATGTACTATTGATATATATATCTGTATATATATATATATATAGTAATGTACTATTGATATATATATCTGTATATATATATATATATAGTAATGTACTATTGATATATATATCTGTATATATATATATATATAGTAATGTACTATTGATATATATATCCGTATATATATATATATATGTAGTAATGTACTATTGATATATATATCTGTATATATATATATATATATATAGTAATGTACTATTGATATATATATATATATATATATATATATATATATATATATATATATATAGTAGTTTACTATTGATATATGTTTATATCTATATAGTAATTTACTTCTGATGTATATGTAAATATCTATCGTCATGTACTATTGATATATATGTATATCGATGTATTTTCATGTATTGTATTGTTTATATATATATATATATATATATAGAATTGTTCATTCAATTCACATTGTCTAAATTGCATCATATTAAACGTGTAAGGATTGGAAGATCATTTTAAACAAGTTTCTCTATAATATGATGCTATTCATGTTTATTCATTTTTTACACCTCTTATGTTCATCGCTTTAAAATATTCCTGATAAATGCACGTGGTAACGTATAGTTGACATGTAAGTGTATTAATGTACAGTTGACATGTAAGTGTATTAATGTACAGTTGACATGTAAGTGTATTAATGTACAGTTGACATGTAAGTGTATTAATGTACAGTTGACATGTAAGTGTATTAATGTACAGTTGACATGTAAGTGTATTAATGTACAGTTGACATGTAAGTGTATTGATGTACAGTTGACATGTAAGTGTATTGATGTACAGTTGACATGTAAGTGTATTAATGTACAGTTGACATGTAAGTGTATTAATGTACAGTTGACATGTAAGTGTAGTAATGTACAGTTGACATGTAAGAGTAGTAATGTACAGTTGACATGTAAGTGTATTAATGTACAGTTGACATGTAAGTGTATTAATGTACAGTTGACATGTAAGTGTAGTAATGTACAGTCAACATATAAATGTCTCAATGCATGGTCAACATGTAAATGTACCAATTTATGGTCAACATGTAAATGTACCAATTTATGGTCAACATGTAAATGTACTAATTTATGGTCAACATGTAAATGTACTAATTTATGGTCAACATGTAAATGTACTAATTTATGGTCAACATGTAAATGTACCAATTTATGGTCAACATGTAAATGTACTAATTTATGGTCAACATGTAAATGTACTAATTTATGGTCAAGATATACATGTACTAATTTATGGTCAAGATATACATGTACTAATTTATGGTCAAGATATACATGTACTAATTTATGGTCAAGATATACATGTACTAATTTATGGTCAAGATATACATGTACTAATGTACTGTTAACATATACATGTACTAATGTACTGTTAACATATACATGTACTAATGTACTGTTAACATATACATGTACTAATGTACTGTTAACATATACATGTACTAATGTACTGTTAACATATACATGTACTAATGTACTGTTAACATATACATGTACTAATGTACTGTTAACATATACATGTACTAATGTACTGTTAACATATACATGTACTAATGTACTGTTAACATATACATGTACTAATGTACTGTTAACATATATATATATATATGTTTATGAATGGCTTAGCTTTACAAAAGAAGATTGTCTGGATTGTTTTCCACAGTAGTAGAATCATAGAATATATGTATTGCATATCTGATGTAATATATAAACAAATGCAAAGGAGGTTAGCTACCAATGGAATTGGCACCCACGAATATGGTTATGCATTGTATCATAGGTGTGAAATATTTCTGATTGTGACTGATTTATTATTTTAAGGTGAAGGTAAATCCCTGCAAAAAATGAATGATAATGATTTACAATACTTTATCTAATGAAAAAACTCATTTATTTGTTTGATACAATAAACAAGGTACCAAATTATGTTAATTCATTAATGTTATATCAAAGTTTCATACTAATTTTAACTTATAAATCTGTATCTGTAAGTCAGGGTAGAATCAATAAATTACATTATATAGCACAAAACTCTATTCTTCCTAAATTTTGTTTCTATTCCTCTATAGGCTTCGCCTTTTGATAGTACTATGCTGCACTTGTGTACGTACATGTTTTAATGTCTCCAAATAGTCATTTTTTGGGAACAGTCAATTATAAGTAATACCATTGCCTATGATGTAATTCAATAAAAAATTCTTTTATTACTTTCTGTCATTGTGCAAAAATGATATAAGACTTTGTCAAAAATGGTAAAATTTATGCGAACATTCTTGTAATGATGGGTTTCGATTATAAAGAATTTTGTAGGCTCCTAGTGAGAAATTGAAAATCTATTGTGTCTTGGAGCAATAACTACGTTAATTGAATAACTAAGTAAAAAAAAAAAAGAAAAAAAAAAGCTTGATGATTTCTTGCCTGTGGTATATGTACGTAAGTGCTTATATCTGGAATGAATGTGTATCCTTCCTAAGAGCTTTTAAGCAGCTGTTCCTCATCCCAATTGTATAACTGCAATTATGGAAGAAATATATATATATGCGGAACAAAAGTAGGTATCGGGGGAGGTAGCTGAATAAATAAAACAATTATTTCTGGATGGAAAAAATGGGAAGAAAATGTTACTGGCAGTCAGAATTATTAGTCCTTTAGGACTGGGCATCACACTGAATGTGAGAAGAATTTACTGAGCCTAAATTGTGATTTGAATAAATGCAGCTCTATAAGGATACGCAGTACTCTCTCATTTGTTGTTTTTGTACATTTCAATCGACTGCTATTTGGGAAAAAAAATAATTTTGTTATATTGTTTATGGAAAGGATCTTGTCTTGTAACTTCATCAGTCATTACTGCCTCTTGTGCTCATTACAAAATAGTAATGATTGACAGTGATCAATAGGAGTTCTTACAATTGTTTTTTGTTTCACTGTCTCTTGTCCTCATCTAGGTACCCACTGTGCCACTGCTGCTGACACCACCTTGGCTCGTGAACTACATCCCTTTCACTCTTCATAGACCTTATTTTTTTTTTTTCCTATTGTACTCTCTTTCCTTTCTCTAGCAGTATGAAGTAGATATGGTGTGTGGAAAGAACGGCCAGGTAATTCTATTTTTGCAGGCCTTTTACAGTCATTACTGCTAAAACAAGCTTAGATTGACTGAATCTTTTTTGTAGTTATCTGTGGCCTTTGACAAGAATTCAGTGTGAATATCATCATCATCATCATCATTGACAGTGACAGAAACTGCTACTGTGGAAGTAGTAATAACATCTTGAGAGCAGTGGCATTAGCTGTAGCAGTAGTTGAACTACTGACGAATGAACAAGAAGCTACTGAGTAGCAGTATGAGGTAGTTGCAACTACCACCACTAGATTGGTGACAGCAGTGGTAGCAATAGAGGTGTGGCAGTAGTAGGGGGCTTGTGTGACACACATGAAAGAAAGCTCGGGAAGCAGACAAGCATGCACTTTGGCAATAGAAAAGCATCACTGGATTTCTAAAACAAGAAAAAGGATAGGGGAAAGGGGGCAAAAAAAAAAAAAGAAATAAAAAAAAATCTATCAATTTTTGAAAATTAGTGCCTGTATGTTAATTCTGAAGAGAGAGAGAACTCTTAGCTCCAACTTTTAACATCTAAATGCTAACCTTGAAAAGATGGAAGCACGGCAAGAGACAGTTGTCAAGGAAACTATGGAGAAAGCTGATGAAGAAGGTAAAGTATTTGCATATTCCAAATTATTGATTTGCAAGATGCTGTTTTATGCAAATAATCCCAGACATTAGTTACCTAGAGTCATGTCTCTTAACTTGGAGATGTGTTCTTTGAGGGTAGGTGGGAAGCTACCATATGTGGGTTGCTTCTTTTACTGTATTCTTTATTGGTCAAGCACTGTTGCTTATTTTGGTCTTAGTGTCCAGACACTTATTTTGTTACTGCTCTTTTGATGATACTATTAGTAGTCATAGTACTCATGAACATAGTGAGATATATATATATATATATATATATATATATATATATATATATATTGTAATATCTTAATATTATATTTTGATTTCATATTTGTCATGGTAAAAATGATTTTTAGTTTACTTTTGTTTAAAACTTGAGCTTTTCTTGGAGAAGTAACTTCATTTCTTATAATTAGGGAAATAACATTCTTCTGAATCGAACAAATATTTTGGTTCTCTGTTATGAGATTTCACCTGTATATTGTTTGAGTAGATTTTGTTTATACACCATATAATAGTTTTTCTTTTTCAGAATATTTAACATATTAGCATTGAATCACATTATACTGTTAAAAGAAATCACAAATACTTAATTGACATTCTAGAAACAGCTTATTAAAATTAATCTGAAACTGAAATCAATCTATTCTGTACAAGATTCATTTTAACTTTGACATGGGATCAGTGCTCGCTGTAGATTTTCATTTCAACTTTAAAATATAAGATCAGTATTCAGCGTAGACTTTTAACATAGAACTTTAGTAATATTTGAAGGCATGTGCTACTGTATTCACTTTGACAGTGGTAGTTGCAAGGTTATGCCAGAAGTGAGGTTGAATAGACTCTTTATGTTACTATTACTACTGATTAATACATCATTCTTGTAATCTCTCTGGCTTATGCAAATTTGTTAATTCATGTTTCTTATTCCTTCCCAAATTCTATGTACATATCTTTTCAGTTGGGTGTTATTTCAAAATATATGTTCTTCCTTTCAACGGAAAATGATTATTTCTTACATTAGAAGGATACAGTTCATCAATGGTATTATTTTTTGTTTATCTAAGAGATGATTGTTTATAAGAAATGATTTTGACTTTCTGTTCTCCTCATCATTCATGCATTAAATTGCCTTGTTGGCTTCAGTCTATTGCTCACAATTTTCTTTTGAGAAGCTGCCGTTTTATAAAGAAATAAATGTATAATGTAGTCGATGTTTTTGATATATGAATCATTGCTCTTGTTTAACGTAGGTAGTTTGGAGTTGGCTAACATCACACAGTTCCTCCACTGCTACTGCTCTTTCCTCTATTCACACACATATATTGATACACACAGTGTCGGTCTGTGTTTTATTCAACTGTAGTAACATAGCATTATAAACTGCCTTGAAATTCATTATATTATCAGCCGGCTATATCTGGACGTATTACAGATACTGATATGTATTTTTTTTAGAATATAAAATTAAATGAATGTTGGATAATGCTCTGGAAATGTGTTTCTGGTTCCCTTGTGTAATATCTGAAAGGTTAGTCATAAGACATTGAGCTTATAACTTGACTGTCTCTGATTATGAAGAGTTCAGATAGTAAAATATTAATATATTTCGAATCTGGAGAGAATGGTTTAAATTTGAATAACTGTACATATTTTATACTTTTGTTTTCATATTTTGTAACAGAAATCTGAAAATTTGATTCTTATTATACTGTAAGTTACTAAGTCCATTTTTTCTATTTGCCTAAATAAAAGGACATACTGAAGATTGGTAAAATGATTTGGAGAAAGCCTTTCTAAGATATTAGAAAAATGGAAGGTTGATAGTTCGGCCATAAATTGACCCCCCCCCCGTTCTCCCCCTACCCCTGATCCCCCTGTCCCCCCGTCTTAATCTTTCAGCAAGGACTGCCATGTTGTGTCACTATGCCAAACTGTGTTGCAATGTCTAAGGTCTGAATAATGTACACTTTATTTATTTTTTTCTTGTTCTCTTTCAAAGAATTTGATTTTACCACCTTCTCAGCTTTTATTTATTTTTTTATTATTATAGAATGATTTTCCTGAAGTAGAACATAAACTAGAGCTCTGAAAGTATTACTTATGCATTTAGACCTAATGAAATCATTTTAAAGTAAGACAGTCTCAGATTTGTATAATCATATCCAGAATGAAGTTTCTACTTGAATTGTGTGAATCAACATCAACATTCTTATATGCTTCAAATATGGCTTAATTTTGCAAAAACCATTGAAAGAAAATAATGTTTGAGAACTAATTTTGTTTTTTGTCAGGATAGGAATAGTTTTTCATAATTATTATACAAAGAACGTTAAGAACAACAAACAGAGGTCAGAGTCACAAATACCAAATCCACCACCACCCTGGTATTAGAGATAGATTTATGACATCAAGATCCCTTTCATACTGGCTCTCTTTATAAGACGGAACAGTAAACTCTATTCCTATTAACATATTCAAAAACAACCTATCAAAAAGAACTAGCTTTCCACACAAGTATAAAAATTTCTAAAATACTCACACCTTAAATGCCAACTCCTATTACCCTGTTCATTGAATCTTCAGTTGGTACTATTAATGATAACTTTTTTTATTTAGTCCTGTAATAACTACCAAGATAAAAACCATTTGAGCAAAATCCTGTTTTGTTCTCTACCATTTATTCAATGCTATGATATACTCATCAAGCTTCTAGATATACATATCATCTAATGCCACAAAGCCGTGTTTGATCTGGTAAAGACAATTTGTTAAGCAGCTGGATAATATTCAACACTAGGCTTAAAAAAGTCAACACTGCACATGCTTACTGTTGTCAGTTTTATTCATATAAATGTTTACTCTGCCAAAAGGTGTGTTATTATTTATATGGCTTGATTGCTATGGATTTCGTTAGTACAATGTTAATTGCTAGGAGGAGGGCTCTTATCGTTCATTATTTCACATTTTTCAGACTAATACCTTAATCTTTGTTGTATTTGTCTGATATAATATTCTTCCGCCTTGTTGGGGTGTATGTTGCATTCAGTAGTCTTGGAAGTTGCTCAGTACTTTTGAATCACCGTAACCCCATAAATGGCCCACCTGACCCATCAACCAAGTGAGCTATGGATTCTTGTCTCTTTGCTCGTTAGTGTATGTGTCTGTCTGCATGTGTCTCTGGGCACTCCTGGTCACATTTTTGGGGTTACAACCTCAAAAATTTGCTTGAGTATGCAAATAAGAAAAACATGAAGTTTTGCTTTTTCAAAAGGGTGCTTTTGGGGGGTCTCTATGGTCATTTTGGACCAACACTGTCCAACAAATTTTTTTTAGATAATTTTGAATAAGATATTTTCTTTTAGATGATTTTTCAGATAATCAGTCCTAGTAAACTCACAGGCTACAGTGATTCATTCATGCGAGGGACAGATATCATTTTTTGTTTTAAATGCCCAATTTTCATGAAACCCATCTATTTTTTTATTCGAGAATTTCATTAATTCTTTTCATATTGTACTCGAATCTATACTGCTTTTACTTATGGAAAATTTATCTGTAGCGTCTATCACCTTATACACTTTTCATCATAGTTCTCAGTTCATCATTTTGACCTTACTTCTAAGAGAATGATATGCTCCTCTTATCTTTCTTTACACAATGCTACTATGCTTGATTTAAAAAAAATCTTGCCTTGTTGTTCATGTTTAACCTGTCTAACCAACCGTAAAGCAACAGCGACCCTACCTTTATAAAAAATGTTATAGGAAAGATAAGAATCTACAGTCAATGTATTAGATACTGTAAACCAAAACTGTCAACATACATTTCTTTTGGTTTTTAAACTGGTCTGGCTGGCTGGATGACATAACATGTACAGGTTGTACCAATAGAGCCAGAGGGCCAAAAATTCACTTCTTATATCAAGAAAAAACAATTGAAAAATAAAAAAATTCCCCTGGTATTTGGGTGGGGTTCAATTTGCAAGGTAGGTTTCATGTTAAATTGTTTTAGTTTGTGTTCGCCTGTTTTTTGAACGTTGAGACTTTTTTAGTGAACACTGCCCTAAAAAGGCGAACGAAGTAACATTCATTGATCACCTCTTTTTCCAATTTTTTAATTGATCACTTCAACACAGCATGCTGCCAAAAAATGTTCACCATGTGCTGGTTTCTATTGAGTGACTAACCAGTCCTGTACAGAGGTAGGTTTTCATAGTATAACTACACTATGTAAACCAAAGTCTGACCTCCACGTTAGGAAAATATGACCGAAAGGGAAATGTATATCTATGTAAGTTCACTTGCGTGTATGAAACTTTTTGACACACTTTTGTGAGTTTATCAACTTTTAAAGACCACCAGATGCAATACTCCTCTGATGTAGATTGAAGAATATATCGTTTGAAAATCTGTCTCAATTTCTGAGATTAATTATCATTATTTTACACTGATTTAGTCAGTGTTTCATCTGCTGTACCCTCTTGGTCTTCTTCAGGTGTCTGCCGTGTTCTGTAAAAAAAAAAAAATGATTCTAGTCCCAAAATTGTGGAATAATGAGAGAACTGTAAAATATTGTTAAACATTGAATTGTTCCCAGTTCTTTTGACATGAGATGAGATTCTTTGTTTTACAAAGAAATTAACAGGTGTAATCAGTCGTTCAATTGAAACTGTCACATGACAAAAGTTTTTTTAGCAGTAGGCAGTATTGGAAAGAGGGGTGATCAATGAAAAAATTATGTTTCTCATCTTTTGTTCGTTCACTAAAACGTCTGAATTTTCAAAAACAATTATGAATGCAACCTGGCTCAATCTAGGAACCAATTGAGCATAAATTTACATTGCAAATCAACCCCTCCCTGTAGACTCAATAAGTGGTAAATGCTTAAATTTTCAGCCCTCTAGCTTCATCATTTAGCCTGTACATGTGATACATACATACATAGTCAACCAGCCTGACCAACTGGAATACTGAAGAAACCTATGTTGACAGTTTTGGTTAAGGTTTAAATTTTCTGTTTGATACCTTTTTTTACTCTACACTGCAAGAAGCCAAAATAAAAGTTTCACTTCTGTTTTTTAGTAATCACTGATTTAGTAGTAAAACTGGTATATAGATATAGCTTACTTCACAGTACTAATTGGATTTAAAATAGTCTTTGTGATTTAAACTGAAAAGCTGATTTTTAAAAATGAGATATCTATCCGGAAGATAATGGCTTAATTAAATGGCTTAACACGAGAAAATGTCAAAGTTTGAAACTGATGGGAAAAAAAAATGAAATCTAAATGTGGAACAGGGACAGACACAGTTCAAAACCTGCAACGTTGTTGACACAATTTTTGAGATTTCTTTCTATCAAAATCACAAAATTTCTGTTTGAAAAGGGAGAGATTTACAATGTTAATATTTCTATTTTTCATGACGTCATTATAGAATGCTGTGATATCATAAGAGAACTTGATTCTCATCGCAGAATAAGTTCTTATGACATTGCAAAGTTTCATCATGTCGTCATGAAAAAAAAGTCAGAAATATAGGTATTGTAAATCTATCTCTCTTTCCACCCCTTCTCTCTGGATGCTTTCAATCCTTTTCAATATTGGCTTGAAAAAAAGTGAATTTAACTCTCATAGACCTTGGTATGTTTGTCACAGGTGAAAATGTGATTAAATTAAAAGTAAATGTTTTCTGAATGATGAAGAGGCCATAATGACTTAAAGAAATTCCAGGGAATATTTTAATGTTTCTAATATCTAAAGATGAAACTAAGGAATGGAAGTCTACAGTAATGTATGAGTGAACATGACCTTTGACTCTTGTAAAAATCATTTTGATTAGTTTTAAAGTGAAGTATATTACAAAGTTAAATGATGAAACTCTTCATGAAATTCTCTTCTAATTATCCTCTCTGTTTGTTGAAAAACATTGTCTGAAATCTATTGTTTAATAGTGCAGTAATCGGGGGGGGGGACAAATTTTCATTCAAGCTAAAAGTTTATTATACCCAATGGTTGTCCCTTGTTCAGTACATGAGTCATTTTGATTTTTCATTTTATTTTCGACCTTACTGTAGGTTCAATTGATGATATTGAAAAGTTTTGTGAGGCTTTTGCAGCATTCACTTCATGATCAAAGTGTAGTATCTATTTATTTTATGTAGAATAAACAAGCATTTACTTCCCGATTTCAATTTTAATTGTCACTAACACTATTTGGATCATTTTCTTCATGAATTCTTTTTTTTCAATTGACTGAAAAAAGTTATGTAATGGTTGTATTCTAATTGTTTTCTTGAATATGATAAACAATAACTGACATATGAAATACAATAATTTAATTACAAGAATACAAAACCAACATTTATTCTAATACAAAATTTAATAATCATAAATGAGTTGAATGAAGAGTTATAAAGGGTTAGAATGATTTAGTGAAACCAAATTTCTTGACTCTCACACAGAATGTTGAGTGACTTTTTGTTTTTATTGATTGAAAAAAATACTCAAATGAAATTCATAAAGAAAACAGTTGAAATGAAACTATAACAATGTTTAAAATTGTTAATGCCCTGTCTCATTGACTTGAGAAGAATAAATATTACACTTTGATCTTGGTCTAAAAGCTGCAAAAAGCGGGAAAGTGAAACTAGGATAATGCCAAGTTAGTTATGGTTCACGTGTTGGCTGCATTTATCAAACTTCAATTGGTAAATAATTGAGAAGTTTCTAATGGACCACGTGTTTACCAAATTTACTAAACTTTGTTTCGGTAAATCCCAAGTTATTTTAGATGAATCTATTGGTTTGTTAAAACCAAAATTCATTACTCTGCAGATTTACTTTTATTGATATGTTAACAATTAAGAGATTCTGTTTTCAATTTGCATGGTTAAATGAGAATTTTCAAGCGAGTCTCCATTGTGGTTCACAAGTTGATCTCGTATTTTTTCAAGATCAATCATTTATGCATTTTTCATCATTCCTCCAGAATGTATTGTCTAAAACCTTTTTGTATTGGAACATTATGGTTGATCCAATAACTTGGAGTTTGCATAATAAAGATGGCTGATTATGAGGTTATGATGTGACACTCTTTGGTGGGTTTGGTATTATATCCTTGGAGTTCTTGTTTATAGTGCTTAAAGATACTAATTGATAAAAAACAAATAGTATAATGTTCAAGAATTGTATTGTATGTGTACAATTTAGAGGTTATCTTTAAACTGCAGATGTGTTGATTTTGAGAGTTCATTTAACATTTTGGTCATTTTTGTGTGTGTGCATATATATGTATGTATATATATATATATATATATATATATATATATATATATATATATATATATATATATATATATATATAATACATTGTTTTCATTTTTAAAATGCACATTTCCTTTGAATTTCACATAATCATTATACAGCCAATCTTTTGTAACAATCTTATTTTGAAATTCACAGTGCCAACATATCCCCAGTTCTGAGGATATTAGTCATGACGCACTTAAGAAGGAAATGTGGGACTTCAAAACCATTTGAAGCTCTTTAGCTATGAAAATTACTCAATCTGCTGAAAATGCTGATGACCTATTTCTATGGTTTGTTGAAGAATGACACAAATTCAAAAATAAACTGGCAAGGGGCTGGGTGGCAAGAGGCTGGGTGCTATCATAGAAAAAGCTAAAGATTAACTATTCATTAGCAAATCATTTGAAGTGCACCAACAACTAATTTGCTTAAAGAATCAATAAGCCCAAAACATAATTTATTTATACAATGATGGTCACGATTATTGGTGCCCTTGAATCTTTTGTATAATCTGTTCAATATCTTCAGAAATTGATAGAAATCTATCAAATTTGCATTGTCAGAATATTTAGTAGGATGTCCAAAGTATTTCATAAAAAAACCCAAAAAACAAAACGTTTTTTCAACTTCTATGTAGTAATTGTAAAGAGGAAGTAGAAAATATGATTTGGACAGTAATATTGACTCCTTTCCTTAATATTTCATTGCACACTCTTTGGGAGTGATTACTGTCTTCAAATGATCCTTGTAGCTATCTATAAGCTTCTTGCACCAGTCAACTGGTAGTTTCTTCTACTCTACCTTTGTAATTTGTTCAAGGTCTTGAATAATTGCAGGATTCCTGCAGTGTATGGTACATGTTGAAACCATGACTCCAGATTTTTTCTCTCTCCAAAGATTCTTAATAGGATTGAGATTAGGTCTTATTGCTGGCCATTTTTCTCTTTTTCTATTGTCTTTCAGTGCTTTTGGATGTATGCTTTAGGTTTTATATCATGTTGAAGCATTTTTGTGCTTCAGACCAAACTTACTTTTTTTTAGACAGTATAGCACATTTTGCTCTAAGATCTCTTGGTATTTCTTTGATTTCATGTTTCTTTTGATATAGTCAAAGCTTCTGGTACCAGAAGCAACAAAGCATTCCCACAATATTATGGATCCTTCAATGTGCTTAACTATAGATAGGGATCTTCTTTTATCGATAAACTTCATTCATAAATAACTAAATAATTATTGTTTGGATAATCCCATTCTGTTTTGCTTATATTTCTTCTCGTACTGCCTTATAACTGGTGGCAAATTTCTGGGTGTTTCTTTATGGGTGTGTGTGTCTGTATGTATATCCCTCAGTCCTTTTTGATCCTCACCAAATTCAGACTGGACTTGTATTCCAAATAATTACTGAAGTGTATACAGTGTTTTGAATTTTTTTTTTTTTAAAGCAATGAAAAACTTTTGAAAAATAAATTATTTCTGTCTTATAATCGTTCTTTTTTTTTTTTTTTCAAATTCAGGACCAAAATAAAAAAGTAGTCTGCTGCAGCACTTAGAATTACAACTGATTTAATTTAAGAAATGTCAGATTTTTGGCATACGGAAGATATTTTATTGAGATTTCATGAAATTAAACAAGTATTTTCTTACTATTAAGCTGCTCTTAAATTCTGGACTATTCATTCAACTTCATGGTGTTAATGACTTGACCCTGTAGTACATGAAAGTAGGACTAGCCTATGCTACACCGAAAACCCGGGAATTTCAGGAACTCAGTTACCAAGTTTATGATGCTCAACTGTATTTGCAAAATTATCTTTTCATTTATTTGCTGTGAATATCTAATTTAAAACTGCACTTTTTTTCTAATATCTTTCTTCTTGTCTTGAAAGTAGTCACAGTCTTGATTTTCTGTGCATTTTTGAAAATAGAAACTGTCAACCAAAACTCTCACCATAGGTTTCTCTCAGTTTTTGAGCTGGTGTGGCTGACAATGTAGGTATGTATCTATCATATGTATAAGGCGTACATAGTCAACTAGAAGGCTGAAAATCTAAACATTTGCTCCTTATTATATCTAGAAAAAAAACGTTGTTTTCAACCCCTCCTCCAAGTAGGTTTTTAGCAGGGGGGGGGGTTTAGTTTGCAATGAAGGTTTATGCTAAATTAATCTTATATTTTGTATCTGCCTGCTTTTTGAAAATTGAGACTTTCTCGGGGATTACTACCAAAAAAGTGTGGGAAGTAATTATCATTGATAACCCTTTTTTTCCAATTTTTAATTGATCACCCCCAACACAGCATGTTTCCAGAAGTCATTGGTTACATGATGGTTTCAGCTGAATGAATAACCAGACCTGTTCTATTACTTTTCAAGATTTATTCATTCCTTCTATGTATATAAACAATTAGTCTTGTGTTCAAACTTTTCTGTTGCATCTTTCCCTCCCTATATCAATCACTTTCTGTATGTCCACAAGATATATTTCTACACTCGGAATCTGTTCAAATTTAAGACACTCCTCCATAGCTGCAAGCATCATTTTGAAGTATTCAAGCAACTTTATTTTTGATGACTAATTGTTGTGTTCTCTTTCTTTGATAATAGTTTATAATTTCTATCAGTCAAGTATTGTCCAAAAGCTGCCCATGCCCTTTATTTTCTTCCTGAGAGAATCAAAATAGATAAATCTCTTGGAATCGTACCAGAAGTCTTCTAGCTTCCAGTCTAATGTTCTGGCTATTGTTTTTTCCTTGTAATATTTGACATTATTTTGGTAATGGTAACTTGCTACCAAAGCAGAATAAACAGATAGAGGCTGAGGGAGAATGTTTTGATTGAATTAATATTTTCCCCAAAAAATGAAAAAATTTTTTCAGTTCAAATAGATTGGTAATTCTTTGTGGAACAACCTGATTAAAGTAATTGTGTCATTTTTTTATATTGTACAGCAAACATTAAAAAATAAGTTGATATTTGCCAGATATGTTGATCCATGCACTGGACAATGCAGTGTCAAGTTTGAAGTTTGTTTGGGTCAGCGGTTCTCTATATGTGGGTTTTATTCACATCATAAAACTCCTTTTTTTCTATTATGATCACTTATATAAATAGTAGTAATGTTTAAAACAATGATTTATGATTGTTTTCTATTCTCAGTCAAGATGGTATCCATAAGATAAAAAGGTTTTCTTGTACAGGTATTGGTATATCTTGCCAGTGTTTGAATCTACTGTTTTAGGGTTTGGGCTCTGATCACATTTTCATGGTAGTGTGTGTGATTAAATAAACATCTTCAAATTTTTCAGAAATTTATTTCTTGATGTGTTTTTTTTTTTTTTTTTTTTGATACCATCATGTACCTATTAAAATGTTGGGGTTATTTATGTATGGATTGGCCTTAAGGAGCATTAAGTTAATTTGTGGAAAATTTCATTTTTTATAAATTGAGTATTCTTATTAAAAAAAACTTTTCAAAGTCTCAACCCAATTGAAAATGTCTTAAAGGGTTTTAATGATTCTAATGATTCAAAGGGTTTTAATGATTCTAAAGATTCAAGGAACCCTATAAAATGTACAGGATAAGAGTGTGCGAAATAATCTAGGGTGATTTAAAAAAAAAACAAAAAAAAAAACAAAAAACATTTTGAGGGGTTTTGATAGGGATAGGAAGAGGGGATCTATTTATTACATTACTTATGATACTGAACTGGACCTCAAGTTTATGGGGGAATATGACCTAAACTAGCTTTTGAAGATGTTGCTACAAAAAATACTTACATAAATTGATGAAAGTAGGCTTATTCTGATACTCTAGGATTTTCTTATGTTAAACATGAGAATTGGTATGACTGTTGTTCAAACGATGGCCATTGGTTTGAAAAAAAGCCCCCAAAAGCAAAGGAAATTCATTTACTGTGGTGGATTCTAAATCAGTTTCTTCATCTGGATAAGATCTCCTGGCAGCACATTTTAATCTTATTCTCTTATTGTCTCTGTTACAACCTAAGAAAAGTTACTCGTACAATATTTTTACATAGCTTAGCATCAGATACAGTAAAGGGCAATTAAGTTGAAACCTTGAAGAGCAAAATAGGCTTTGGCAATTCAGGTGAGCATTGTGCTATCATATTTCATACATTTTCTGGAAGTGCTTTACTATTGTATATAGAATGCAGGTTATTTTTTTCTAAATAAATCTTCTTTGCTGACAAATAACAGTACTTTTTTTTCCTGGTGAACAAGCAAAGAGGTACCCTTGTTATTTCACTATAGGTTACTGCGTATAAGAGTCAATTATATCAAATCACTGTAGCCTCACAAATGGCCCACCCACCCAATAGGCTAAGTGGGCTACAGATTCTTCTCTCATTTGTTAGTGTGTCTGTTTATATGTGTCTCTGGGTGCTCCTGGTCACATCTTCTCAGATACCGAGGGAAAATATTCTGATTGAATGGATATTTTCCAAAAAAATTGTAAAAATTTATTTTGCTCAAATAAATTGGTAATTTTTTCGTGGAACAATCTGATCAAAGTAATTGTCTAATTTGTCTATATTGTACCAGCAAACATTTAAAAATAAGTTGATATTTGCCAGGTATGTTGGTCCGTGCATTGGACATTGCAGTGTCAAGTCTTTAGTCATTTGGGCAAGCTGTTCTCGATATGGGGCAGGGTTTCATATGATTAAAATCATTTTTTCTGTTATGATCACTTACATAAATATTAGTAATGTTTAAAAAGATAATTTATAGTCGTTAAATATTCTCAGTTAAGATGGTACCCATTAGATGAATTCTTGTATAAGTATTGGTAAATTTTGCTTGTGTTTGAATCTGCTGTCTTGTACAGAAGTTATCTTTATTCATGAAGTAATTTGAAAGATCAATTTGACCCTTTTCATTGAATACAAATATATATGAATACAGTATCATATCTATTATCATAGTGCCTTGTAGATGAAATAATTCTGGTTAATATTTATTTACAAGTGAATTCGTATCTTTTTTTTTTTTTTATATATATACTTGCTTATAGGCCATCTTTGCTGCCATTAGGCTTGATGTCAAGTCACTTCCTTTATATTGAATGAATAATAAACTTGAAAAAATGTTCCCAATTTTGACCCCTAAAAGTGAGAGAAAAATTCACCCTCCATTTTGACCCCTAAAAAGTAGAAAAATGTTTCCGCTCACTTTTGACTCTTAAAAGGGGAAAAAGGTTCCCTTCAGTTTTAATACCGACTTGAAAAAAGGTGATCAGGATATGAGCTCAGGTGGGAAATCAACTTCCCTAAAATGTGTTATTAGAATATGAGCTTGGGTAAAAGAACGAACCCAAACCACAAAAAAAAAAAATTATCCAATTATTCTGATACGATGGTTTATATGGTCTCTGATGTCAACAAATTTTCTCATGTTGCTCTACTTGTACACAAAATAAGGGTCTAGTTCTTGAACTGAACCTCCCCTCTTGAACATAATGTAAGTTGAAAGTCAGCCAGATTTGTTCTATTCTTCAAGTTAGAACATTTGGAGGATGTAGCACTCATAAGAGAAAATCTGTCTACCATGTGCCATTTTTGCAGGGTTATGGTAACGTACATGTGTACAAAGAGTAAAACTATTTTCATCATATACCTCTCACAATGAGTTAGGGATATTAGGATTAAGGTGTGTCTATTTTTGCTCACTGCGTTTGTCATGAATGGCCTCATTTTTTGTGTCATCACATGTTTGTATCTGTACATAGAGAGAATACTGGATTTGTTCTGTTTGCCCATATTTTGTACAATAGAAGTGGGATAGCCTCCTAGGGGTCATCGTTACAAAATCACAAACCAGTAGCGTAAGTGACTAGGGTTGGGCGATATGGACGAAAATTCATATCCCCCTTTAGTCAGGGTGGATACCTGGTATTTGTTTTATGTTCAAGTCACAGCCACATGAGATTTCACAAAATCTCTTATTATTAAAACAAATTGAAATCCAAAATTACAATAAATGAAAAATTTCTGAGAATGCTGTTTTTTGAACTATAACGAGAACACAATAGTCTATCTATAAGAAAATGTGACTTGAACAAAAAATAGTCTTCTGGTGAGGTAGATAGTTGAGAGAAACTGTGAAAGAGAGAAGGATGGGTTTGGTGCACGTATGAAGAGGGAGAGTGGGGTCTAGTTTGCTAGATTATTTGGGTTTGAGTCAGGTGAGGTCGATTGGAGAAAAAAAAAAAAAAGGAGCTATATCTAGCTGCAAAATTTGATTTCAGTGTTCAGGATGTATTGTTGTAAGCTCAGTAAACAACAGCACCACCTAGTATCAGCCCGCATTCAGACAGGAAGTAGACAGGTCGATTTCACCAGGGAACCATGTGTATCGCAAAATGTGGTCAGTCGACTTGTTTCCAGACATCAGGCAACAGGAACAGTCCATGAGTGGTCATATTCCGGTGCTCCAAGTGTTACTGACTGGAATGACGATGAGTAAATATGAGCCTATACTCTTCTCCATCACCATGCAACTGCAGCCAGGCTCCAGACACCTCTGAAATTTGTCATGGTAACAAGAGAATCCCGTCAGAAAATATGCAACTGGCTTCATAATTTTGGACTGCAAAGTAGGTGGCCGTTGCGCATGACGTCCATAATAAACAAATATCGCTGCTGTGGGTACGGACCCTTGTGAGGTGGTCGTAGCAGTAATGGTCAACAATTCTGTTCACTGATGAGTGCAGAATCATTCTGTACCAAAATGATGAATGTCAATGAGCATGAAGACGCAGAGGTGAGCATTATGCACTGTTGATGTGTCCCAAACCATAGAGCTAGAGTTGGTGGTACAGTATTCTGGGGAAGAGTAACCAGCAACAAGAAAATGAACCTGGGTGTTGATGATGGAACTATCACTGGCCAGCCTTACCTTTGGGATTTTAGTGACTGCATTATTATCATTCAATGAGATTACCATGGTCTGTACTTAATCCTTATCTTGCTTATAAGTGACAAAATAAAGTGAAATGACTATAGGAAATAAATATCAACAAAAACAAGAGTCTGTCAAGAATTTTTTTTTTGTAAGAGAAGGCAAAATCAAAGATTTTATTGATAATCTGTTTTCTTTATTAAGAGCCGGCCTGTACAAAGCTGGTTATAGACCCTGGCTAGATAAGATATGTATGTTCCATTTCTATCAATGCAGCTCTAGATTAATCTTGTAATCCAGTTCTGAGCCCCTTTTTTTTTGTGCAAAAGAAACATCCATGTTATACTTTCGAAGATTAAGAAACCAGCTGAAAATAAACTGCAAAAGTATACCCATAGTAATCCTAATATCCCCAACTTGTGAATAGTAGGTGTTTTTATTTTGAGGTTTGTAGACTAGAGTTGATCTTGTTCAAAATCACTCTTAGTATCATTTCAGCACATTTAATTTACGAAAAATTGATGAAGATTTTTTTGTTTTATGCTGGTGATGCTATGGTTTTTGCCCCAAAGAATCTTTTTGTTAATCTAAATGAGTATTGATGTACAAAACAAAATTTTACAACATATTTGTATCGAGGTAAGCTATTCAGGTTTATTAAAATGTAATGAATTGATTTGAGTGGTCTCCGCTCTGTCTCGAAAGACTAGGGGCAAGCCGCCCACTCCCCTGCCTGTGCAAACCTCATGGGGATCCTTGGGATGTTGAGTCAGAATCCCCATCTTGACCTTGCTGATGCAATTCAGAAGAAAGCAGAAAGCAAAATGTCTGGTACCAACTTGGCTGCTGGAGCTGGACGTCAAACTACCTTGAAGAGGCGCCACTTCCTTGTTTAGAATCAGAGTTGTCCTTCTCCGACACTGATAGCCCTCCTAAGGCTAGAGAGCCCAATCTGCCCTTTTTTTTTAATTACCGTAGCTGGGGAGGGGGAGAAGAAATGAATTCATGCCTTTTCCGAGAGTATTAGTGCAAAGTGAATACAACCAGCCCAACCAGATTTTGAAGACACCACCTTATAATGTATTACAAATCATCATAACAAAACCAAACAAAATATATATACATTACTGTACAGTAAAATTTTAAATCTATAAACACATGCTTGTCAACACTGCTGATGTACGTGACATATTCAAACAAAAAATTATGTATGATTTTTTAAAGTAAATCTAGCAACCCCTTCATATTGAGTGGAGGCCGATGTGAGCTTGTCTGTTGAGCCAGAGGACGGAGTGTGTACTTTCTTTTTCAGGCCTAGTTTTGAAGCCACAGAGCTGTGTTTGTCTCAATTTTGAAAATTGAAAATTGGGGCAATCAGATAATTGATTTTGATGGATAGAACATGAATTTTGGAAAATTTATACATTCAGACTGGTTATAAAAAATACCATCCAAAATCTGGAAAAAATCACATTGGGTGTATCCAAGTGTACATCTATTTGAATATAACCTGTAAACCCATAAAATTCAAATTCTCTACCTCTTGCTCATATCTTTGGGCTTAGCAGTGTTGTAAATGTTGGCACAAAAAAAATGTCCATTTTGGGATGAATTAACATTGTGAATTGCCCCCCCCCTCAACGCCAATAAAACAAATTTTTGAAAACTACTTTTCTATCGATCTGCTCTGGGTTCCCAGTAGTTCCGCACACGTGAAATTTCATGGGGTTATATTGTGTAGGTTGTGTAGGTATTGGTAGGTTGTAATGTACAGATGGATTGACAGATAGGCTGGCTCTCGGTGAATTATGATAAGATTATGGTACAAGTTTACAATTACCACACAAAATAGTAATGCCTGTAAGCAAAAAAGATGACTTTTTAGATCTTTCTCTGAATGATTTGGTGCAGAAAAGCTTTGACCTTCTCTCTCCAGGACTCGATTATTCTCCACAAATTCTCTTTAGGGTTGAGGTTAGGAGATTGTCCTGGCCAAAACAAAGTGTGAATTTAATAATCTTGGACAGAATGTGTTGGAGCATTGTTGGTATATTGCTGGATTTGAATGAGAAGCTGTTGGATATAAGGAAATGAGATGCTTCTTAGTAATTTCTTCCTTTTAGGTTTGCATCATTTACATTTTCTTTGTAGAAAATCAGTGGTCAAACACCTTGGTTGGTGGAACAGCTCTACACCATCATGTTGCCACCTCTGTAGTCAGTTTTCTCTAAATTTTTCAGTTGATCTTCAGTCTTCTCTAATGCATCTCTGTGAGCAAGAAAAATCTTGTCTCAACAGAGAAAATGACATTCCAGAAGAAACAAGATTCTTGGTCCTCGTAGAGGTCAATAGATTTCTTTCTATCAGCAATGTTATTCTATGGTAGTTAAAGCTTTCTTGTACGAACCCTACTGGAAATGCCAAATTCTGAGAGTATTTCTGGTGATACTTATTCATTCATTGACTGTAGAATTCTTGGACTAGGAAATGGTAGTCAACTTCCTGTCAGTAAAAGCCATTTTGGCCAGTCTCCTTTTCTCTTGAATTTAGGGCTTCTGTTCTCTTCCAGATCTAATTTTTCTGGCTGCTGATCCTCTTTCTTGATTTTAGCAGACAATTCTGTGAATGGTGCTCAATGAAATATCTAAATTTCTTTCTTCTCAGCTTTTCTCTTGATAGTTCTGAATGTAAGATATTCATTGTAAAATGAGAGAATCTTTCTCTTCTTGTGGAGTGACAACTGCTTACTGCCTATAGTGGGGGCCAACAAGCAACAAAATAGATCTTACACTATCTAATTACATGTAAAACGTAAAGAGAAAAGTGAGCTAACATATGTACTATCTGTAAGATGCTGAATTTCTCGTATCGAACCGAAAATGAAAAATTTGGGAAACAAAATAGTGATTAGTTTGGATTTTTTCAAAAGAAATAAGTGACAAAATAAAGTGAAATGACTATTGGAAAAAAATTTCAACAAAAACAAGAGTTTGTCAAGGATTTCTTTTTTTTGTAAGAGAAGGCAAAATCAAAGATTTTATTGATAATCTGTTTTCTTTATTAAGAGCAGGCCTTTGCAAAGCTGGTTATAGACCCTGGCTAGATAAGATATGTAGGTTCCATTTCAAACTGTTCATTGGGTATTTTACCTGGGTGTGAATCTAGTGTACTTCATGTGCTTGAATGAAACAAAGACCAAGAACTATTTATTCAAAAAACAATGACAGACAATTTTTCTTCTAAAAATTATATAAGACAATTGAGTGCAGTAATGTGATAAGATTCAGTTAATACAATTGTACTTGCTTCTACCGGGAGTAGGCCATCCCTTCAGAAAATGTAGGCCCATGCCAACTGTCTCCCTGACCTGATGTTCTGGCCTAATTAGGAGTGTATTTCTTAGAAGAGTTGAAATGAAATGTATGAAACTGGACAGTATTTTTTTCTAATGTTCTGGTTTTTAAAAAAAATGATTACTTAATAAATATGAAAATGTGATTTTAAAGCAAAGGAGTATTTAATTTTTATTTATTAGATTTTTTTTTTTAGAATCTAAATATTGCTGTTTTGTTACAACTTTCAAATGTAATCCAAATAAAGCTCTTATTATTGAATTTGAATACAGTCACATTGTCTTAAATATTCAGATCAGTTTAACTTAATCAAAAAAAGTTTGTATATAGGCCATTATAACACAGCTGGACACAAAATAAGGCACCAATTCAACACAATCTTGGATTGTAAAATGAAACCACCTCTAAAAACTTATTTTGTGAGTGAATTTTCAAAAACCAATGTACTAAAAACCTATGGCAGTGTTGAACCAATATACCAAAATTTTGATAGTCATACAAGTTCTCTCAAAAGTCTTTCTTTCTTAAAAGTGTGATTGAACAACGTATAGAATATTGACATTGATATATTTCAGAATTATCGTAGCAACTTAATTTTAGTTTTCCTACCCTGACTCACTGTTGTGTTTTTTTCCACTTCAAACTTCGTATTGTCATGCATGCTGAATTTAATACAGCACCCCCTCACAACACAGTTCACCTACAGTGTTGCCAATTTAGCTATTTTCTAGATAAATTTAGCACTTTTCTTATTTTGGCAGTGCAAATTATCGCTAAATCAGTGAGAACTGTTTGGCTTGTTTGCGACCATTTTTAGCATCTTTCTGGTGTGTTTTGGCTATTTTGGTCTATTTATTTATTTTTTTATTTAGCATTTTTTAGCTGTCAGACTAGCGTGGAAATTTTTGTAGTTGGTTACACTGATCATGTAATGGCCTCTACTTTCTCTTGCCGAGTGAGAACTGCTTACTTCCTTTAGTGGGGGCCATCGAGCAACAAAATACATAGATTAGATCTCACACTATCTAATTACATCTAAAAAGAAAAAAAATCAAGTGAGTTAACATGCATACTATCAAGAAGAGACTGTATTTCTTGGTGTATATATTTAGTTCTTTCACAAGGTGTCAAATCATTAGAAATATGTGTTGAAAACTTGTCTTGTATATTGGCGATTTGTGTCATTGATATAAATTTGTGAAAATATTTTTTGACTGAAATTTTGTCCACATTATACTTAGTAATATATCACGGTTGTTTCGGAGGTGTTATTTAATAGAAAACATCAGAAAATGCCTTTGTTTATTCAGATAAATCTCTCTTAGTTTTTATACAAAACACAATGTCTTCTGTTTTTTCACTTATCGTTGTCCACTGTTGAGTATGACCCATACTTCCTTCCCTCCTCTGGAAATTATTGCAGCTTGGTTATTACCTTGTCAGCTTTCTTGGACCCCAACATCTGCGCTGTACTGGGGAGCTCTTTACTGGTCATTTTACAATTCATTTGAAGGTTATGTTATTCATCAATATCTATTGTTATGATCTAGTATAAGCTTTATTCAAGATCCAATATGTCTACTGAAATTTGTGTATTTAGTTTCTTTACTGTTCTTATTACTTTATATTTCAGTTATTTACATTTTTATGTTTAAATCCATCAGATATGCTTCTTTGTAAGAGATTTGGAAGCATTTTCTAAAATTTTCCTATTGGTCATTGATTTGTTTTATTAGCATTTGTATAAACAGATTAAATGTTCACTAAATCGGTTTGTATCGAATCATGGTAGCCCCACAAATGGCCTGACAAACCTACCAAGTGGGCTACAGATCTTCCTTTTTATTTCTTGAAAAAAGTGGGTCTCTAAGGTCTTTTTGTACCAACCAAGTCCAAATCTTGTGCTGGTATTTTTTTAGATAATTTTAGATAAAAGATCTATTTTCTTTGCTTAATTTTAGATTAGTAGTTCTGGTAGATGTGCAAGCTATTGTGATTCATTTGTGTGAGGTACAGATATTTTATTCATATTTTCATGCAAAGATGGTATTGAAGACTAGTACTATTCAACAAAACTGAAGCAATGCGAAGTTTATTTTGCTGCTTGGCATTTCTTTATACTTATTACAGACATTTCTTGAAACATCTATAATTGAGGATGATTTATTGAAAGCAATATAAAACAGGTCTGGTTAATCATTCAGGAGAAGCTGTCACATGACCAATGTCTTTTGGCAGCATGCTGCGTTGAGAGTGATCAATTGAAAAATTTAGAAAAAGGGGTAATGAATAAGTTACTTCTCTCTCCTTTTGCTGAGCAGTGATCACTAAAAAACAAGCATGACACCAAATAGGGGTTCAATTTAGCATAAATTTACATTAAAATTTGAACCTTCCACAAAAAATTCATTTATTTAGAGGGAACCCCCCCCCAAAAAACAAACGAATACAATGTTTTTTCTAGACATAATGAGTAAATGTCAAAATTTTCTGCCTCCTAACTCAATTGTTGTTGCCTGTACATACATAGCCAGCCAGCCAGACAGACAGACCAGCTGGAAAACTGAAGAAACCTTTTTTGACAGATTTGGTTTATCCTTTTTGATAACATTATTGAGATCGATATAATTTTGTGAACTGATTTAATTCTGGGATATGACGAAGGTAGAAATTCCCTGTAGGAAACTAAAATCATTCACTGAACTCTGCCCCTCATACACGAACACCTATCAATTAATTGCAGAACACCCCTTCTCCATCTTGGAATAGAAATAACAAAATCCATCTTTTTCTCTAGAACTGACCACTTCCACTGCCTTTCTTTATCTAACACAAGCCAACACCCACAGAGACCAGATACATTTATCTCCTGACCCCACCTCTCATAGACCCATCTCATTTCAAACCAAATGTCACCCTCAATTACACAGATACAAACACCTCCCCTCCTGCTCCTACCAATTAACCAAATACAGGAAAAATTTCCACATTCTTCTCTTCAGCATCAAAATGTAAACAGCATATTTTTCTCAGTGAAACCACCGCTTTCTCTGAAAAAGATGGCTGCCTAGCCCCCCCCCCGTTGATAAGCATCAAACTGCACCCATGGAATAATAGAAAATTTTGAGATGTAACACGTATATCTTGAGTTTTTCACTTCACCTTCCAATTGTCATTTTCATCTACATTCTGAACTTTTTGTAAGAATTAGTCTCATTGAAGATCTTGTTTTATAAAATAACTAAATCTGGTTCCTGGAAATGATGACTTGGTTCTAGGATGTCCCAGCGGTGCTTACTTATTAGAGTTCATGGGGGAAGGGTATGACTAAATGTTGTTGTAAGAGGTATAAAATTAGATCTATTCTTGTTAGCTAGTTTTAGGGACTATGATTCCTTTGTTTAAACTTCCACCGAATTGTCTTGGTAACCACGTGTTATGAAATGTTGTAGAAGTTAATCTTTTTACATTTGTTATGAAATATTGTACAAGTTTATCCATTTTTATTTAGTTCTTCATTGTCTGAACATATCCTTCTGAGAGCTTGTGAGTTGAGGTTTTCTTAATGTTTTGGATTTGCAGATCTAAAATAAAGATAAATGTGTGCATCCATAATAACTAGGATAGCATTTTGGGGTATCATCTTGATGTTTTTGAACTTGTTTAGGAGATCAGTTGTGTATCTTGTGTAAAATTTCACTTTCTTAACTAATGGTGGTTTGTAATGATCTACAAATTTGGATAATTTATTGGAGTGGCAACTAATGAGATAACTGGTCTTCCTGACTTATTCCTATGTAGTTCAGGTGGTAGGTGAAAGTGTGGGGTTTAATGTTCATGGGTTTAAGTATCTCTGAGGCTTCTTTTATCTATCAGATTGTCAAGGTACATATCTTCTGGAGAGCTAATGATAGTATTCTGGTAATCTTCAAAAAGATCACTCGGGAGTTCTTTGTAAAACTCTGTGTAGCCTAATTGACTGTTCGCTTCCCTAAGGTATACATCGATACCCCAAATTACTATTGCACCCCCTTTATCTGCTTAGGTTATAATTATATCATTTCTATCATTGCATTTCTCAAGGCATGCATGCTGTTCTTTGGATAGGTTATCTTGTGGTTGGAGTTGTGCTTCATGGTTTTTGATGTGGTCTTATATATCTTTTATTAATTGTTATTTCAAAAGTTTGAATAGTTGTGTCTGTATTGTTAGAGGTGAATGATCTGTTTGGTTCTGCAAATGAATCTTTAAAGTTTGATGAATGGTTTGAAATCCCCAAGTGGGCTCTTGATTTAATTTTTTTTCAAAAATGCATCAAGGTCGTTATCTAAATTAATCTTGTTGAAATGTGGAGGATGGGGGACAGAATTTTATACTTTTATTCATTAGTTTAAAGGTGTCTCTTGTGAATTTGTGTTCACTTATATTAATTATTTTCCAGCGGGGTCATTTCTAACTCGAATAATTTTTTGAAGTTGTTATTCAAGTGATCTAAAGTGTGTGTGATGATAATCAAAAGAATATATATAAATATATATATATATATATATATATATGCTAGCTGGGTTACTTGGCATTGCCTGGGGGGGGGGGCGAAATTTGAATGTAACAACACAGGAAAGTAAATGATATTTTACATTGATCTCATATAATGAAATAATCCCTGGACTACATTCGTGCACCCTCTAATAGGGATTGGGGGCGTACATTAACAGTTACATTGTAACATTAGAGTTACATTATGAATGGAATTGCCCATAAAGCTTTAAAAAGATTTTGTCACATAACTGACAAATTTTCTGAAGGTTTGAAGGTCATATAGAATGAACTCATGTGAAATTGAAAGGAAGAAGACATTTTCTCGTCGGTGTTTGAACTTTTTTTAGGAGTCTATTAAACAATTAGAAAGTTAGAAGACATTTGTCGTCTTTATAGTATCTTTGATAGCGTCAGTTGTTCAATTGCTGCATATCTATCCTGAATCACGTGGTTAAAAGAGCAGAAATATGAAAAAGAACAAACTATTCTTCCGTGAAAGTATTCAGTCAGAAATTGATTCTCTTGGAAAATATTCAAAATTATTCAGAGAAATATCTAAAAGGCATATTTTGAAGGCAGTTAGTTCACATAATGTCATTTTTTTTATTTGCATAATGAGTTTGTGTGGTAACTGTAATTTGTAAATTTGCACTATAATCTTATTATAATTCACCGGAAGTCAGTCCATCCGTATCTTATTACCTACTGCAAAAATCACACAATATAACTCCATGAAGTGTGTGTGCGTATATATATATATATATATATATATATATATATATATATATATATATATATATATATATATATATAGTAGAACGTGGATTCGCTACACAAATTAGCTCATTGCCCTCTCTAGGAGCACTCTATGAAATAAATACATTACATATCAGAAGTTGCTTTATATTATTAATATATCATTATTTTATGTTATACTGCTAGGCTGATCCGTACCATATATATTTTATATATATATATATATATATATATATATATATATATATATATATATATATATATATAAAACTTGTCATATCTCGTATTGAGTTTCTATCTTAAGCAGAATTTATTTGAAAACATTATCCTCATTAGAATTTGAACCTGGTACTCTGAATCTATTTTCAATGGCACTTACCACCGAACCATTATTGCTACATATGATTTTTTTTCAATAGAAATGAATGAATTTCAAATATAAATGTATAAATTGGGACAGAAAATGTATTTTTGACTCCAAATTGACTTCTAGAGACCTCAGTGGTGAGCACCACCCATACTAACCCTTGGGTAAATTTATAGCCTTTAGTGTGCAGCCATCTCCATGAGATTTGAAAATGACAAAATTGGCCTGACACTAAATTGTCCTCGAAGGGTCACCAGTCCTATGTTCATTCTGGGATCATTACCCTTGTAGCCAAATTTGCAGCTGTAGAACTGAAAAATGAAGATATGATAATAATTGTATAGTACCATTTAGTAGGCATAGATTTGATCATTTTCTTTTTGAAGTAGAAAATTGATATTTCCACCTCTGCCTAAAAATGAATCCCCTTTCTGTAAGATCATTCTGTCATCCAAGACTTTACAAAACCCACGTACCCCATATCAACTCTTCAGGCAAGGATACAAAGTTACATTGAGCAATACATGATTTGAAGAGATCAAAGTCGCTTTCTGACTGGAATTGTTAGTTTTAAGGGGATGAGTGTAGCAGAATTAAAAGGGGGGAAAAAAAAAAAAAGGATGTAATTTCTATTTGAAAAAAAAAAATTGAGGTTTAACCATATACTTTCTCATACTATCATTCCAAACAATTTTTTCCTCTAATGCCTAAACATCATGAATAGTATATCATGGCTGCGGCGAAATGAAAGTGTCCATTTTTACAGTGGATTATTATTGCAAATCGAGCACCTCCAAAAACAAGTGAGAAAAGACCAATTTGAAGATAAAATAAAAACAAGCCATCTTAAGAAGGTGGTTACTGGACTACACATTGAAATTTTCAAGGCTCTCTGCCAAGAAATGTGATCAGCAACCCTGAAATAGACTCAGGGACAGAAGGATAGATGAGTGAACTGGGAAGAATACTTCTAGCCTATGTTTTTGTTGTTTGGTCGGGTCGGTAATTGTGGCTACCATGATTCAATAATCTGCAAGTATGAGTTTTTAGCTGCTTCTCATTTTACCTCGGTGTTTTAGTTGTGTCCAACATCTCTATAACTTACTTTGTCTGTCCTCAATTTTTTTGTTTTTTCAATCAATTCTTATGATAGAATAGAAAAATATCCATGGTTTCCTTGTCAGTGGATATTTTCTCTTTTCTTTCTTTCATCGTCAAAGAGCAATCATTTATTCATTTATTTTTTTTTTTTCAATCAGTTTTCAAGATAGATATGAAATGATGGCACAAGCGTAGGATTATAGATTGGGTTTTTTTAGAAATGATTTATAGTTTCCCTTTTGCGGGCCCACTTATCTGTGTTTTTTTTTCAGTGGTTCGTCCCTTATCCTTCAGTTTTTCATCCTCTTTTATCAACAATTTTCCTTTCAGTGTTCCTCCTTGTCAGCGTTTTCCCTTTCATTGGACAATCATTGCTGCAAGGTCAAATTGACAAGGTAGAATAACTAATATGGGGTATCCTCCCCTGAAATTGACTAGAGAATGTGAACTATCTGCTCTCCTATTTTGAAATGCAAAAATCAGCAAGTTCTTGATTGAAATAAAAAGCCAATTGTTTACCTTATAACTTCTACAAAGAGAAGAATCACAAAATCTTTGAGAAAACAGGACCAGTAAGAAAAACGTGTACCTGCAAAATGTGTTGATATAATTGTAAAAACTTAAAAATGCTGAACAAGAATATTCCAACATGAAATAGTCAAAAAAAGATTGTTGTGGCACAAAATAACTATTTTCAGTGGTATGTACCCACAAATAAGATTGTTCAATTTTGCTACTGCATTGATATTTTTTGTCTATTTTATCTTGAAGTATTCTTGTTCAGCGTATTTTAAAAGTTTTCCCAATTATATTAACATATTGTGATTTTCCTTATATACTAGCTAGGATCTCGGTGTCACTTGTTGAAAGGTTAAGTAGTAAATCCTAACATAGAGCTTCTCAAAGTAAGAACTGCAAAATGCCAAAATTGAGCATTTTGAAAATGCTATAATTGACCTGACCTTGAATTGACCTTTAGAAATCACCTGAAGTCAATGCCATCTGTCCTGTTTTCATCCTGGGTTCAAGTTTTCCATGCTCTCAATTTTGCTGCAGTTGGGGTACAGCTGTTTCCTTTATGATTGAAAATTCAACTTTAGTGGTCAATAACACCTATCCTCTATTCCTACCAAATTTGCAACCCATTAGTTGCAGTTGTCTCTATTGGATTAGAGAAGCCTAAATTGACTTTTTTCAAAAAAGATTATTTTGTGTACTTATATTTCATTGTAAACCTGTTATAACACAAAAATCAGGGTTCTTAATTTTCTACTACATTATAACAAATTTTATCAAATTTTTCATTTTTATAAACCTTAATCCTCCCCACCAACATTTTCTAATTTGTGACACCTCACCAGAAGATTACATTTTGACAAAACTTAGATCCATATGTGGTGAGTGTCTAGAATAAGACTTTGATGATAAATTAGTGTTCTTGGTATTTGAGTGGGGGGTCTTTCCATTTTAGTATTTACCTATCATTGTAAAAGTCTAATTTTACGTTTTGAACGTTGGGGTTCATGCTCACTCCGAGTTATACGTGATTCTACATTATATCAGGCCTACAATGTACAAGGATTGAAAAAAGCTCCAACATAAATAGAAATAATTATAGATACGTTTTATCATTTAAAACTATATTTGCAATGATCTCCCATCATTAAACTGTGAATGTCTTCTTTGGCTTAGACAGTGTAAATAGAATGAACAATTGGAGAGAATGGGGCTGCAGCAGGAATTGAACTGAAATTGTTTATTCTATTTATGCTGCCTAGGCCAAATGATCCATTCATTGTGTAATGACCGGTGATCGTTTCAAAAAGTAATATAATTCCTCTATGATTATTTATGTTAGATTCAATCCATTTCTTGATAATACATCAGAAATGTAAGTCACTTGCAAAGTCTGTCAGTTATTAAAAAAGTCTATAAAATGGTCTTTTTGTTGCTATCTACTTATGGAGTGAGTTTTTTTCCCAGTTCTATCGTTTCATTTCTATAAGAATAAATTCCACTTGAAATCCATATTTTGTCAAATCCTTGCTGCTATCACCATTCTCATATTTCTTCAAAATCTAGAAAAAAAAAGCCCCTTAAGTAAATATCTACTTATTTTGGATAAGGTATCACTCCTTTGCATGAAGGAACCTTGTTATGGCCTGGATAATACGGTCATGCTCTATTTTGATTAACTATTTTATACGTATCCACACATCTCAATAAGACGCTTTTCAGTTGGTCTGTCGGTTAGTTCCAGTTACGTTGGAAAGCAGAAAGAGGAAGTAAAAAAGAGGTGTAATTCCACCCGAAATCCATGACTTCAGAAATCCTTGCAGCTATCACCATTCTCAGATTTCTTCCAAATCTACAAAAAAGGCTTCAAGTAAATATTTACAGAAATAAGTAAGGAAGAAGTGTAATGTCATTAGAAGGTGTGATGTCATTAAAAGAACATCTAACCTGATCAATTTTTTTACCAGCTGTTATGATGTCATGATAAAATGTCTAAGATCTGTGTTGTATTTAAAAAAAAAAACTAACAAAATTACCTTTTATGATTCTTATTGAAAGTAATACTCTCAGAATATTTCCATATTGCAATATTTTACAAGTATGGAAATCAGTTGACTCAAAGGAAGACTACTTGCTCTTCCTCCTCCTGCTACTACTGCCACCTGTTGAACACAAAGTTCTTGATCTTTTAATGGAAGGTCTGTTTGTATGCATAAATTGATAAGTCATTTTTTTTATTTGAATTTAATGTACTAAATAAGATACGTTGGATTTCTTTTGGAAGAGTTAAGAAAATCTCCTACATTTGAATTATACCATTTTGAGACAGGATTATTTTTTTGATAATCAAGTTTATCAAATGTGAATACAATAATCAGTCCCTATCCAAAGATGTGATGTTTGATTTGATATTAAACTTGATATTTCTTTTGTCAGCAATGCTTTCATCATTGTGGATATGCTTTCAAATGCATTGTACGCGTGGATGTATTGTAGATGTTATCAAAAACTTCTGCTATATTTTGAGCAGTAAAAGTGCATTAATGCCATGCTCTAACAATCAATTCAGAGCTACCATTATCATCACTGACACTATATGCTGTTATTTCATTTACAGCTGCACTATTGTAATCAATTAGCTGCATTTATACTTCTTTCCTTCCCTTTTTACTTACACTCAGGTTTTATTTGGATTTCATTTCACACTGAACATTATCTAAAAATATTATCAATCAGACTGTTGTATACATTTTTCTTGTGAATGGGTTAAAAGTTATTCTGGTTTAATTCTTACTGAAGGGTATATTCATACTCCTTTACCACTTAGAATATGAAGAGGCTTAACTTATATCAATATGTTATAAAGTACACTGTTTTTTCTTTTTCCAATAGATTAGTTCCATTTTTCTGAAGTGGGCATTTTCAGTTACCTCTGTGAAGTGATGAGTGATTAGTACTTCTGTTCTACAAGCTACGTGGGTAGATTACCATATTCTACTAGATCTACTGGATTTTTTTCTTCGAAGAGCTATTTATAACTAGAAAGGATACCTCCAAGCTATTGCCAGTGAATGCTCACAGTTATAAACAAAGTTTACGTAATTAGATAAAAGACTAACACTTATAGATACGTCTGCTTTTATTTTTATGCTTTTTTGCCTCCACTTTTATCTTCTTTTCAAATTTCATGCTCTCTTCTGTGTTTATCTGTGAAATAAACCATTTGATACACTCAGCTTTTCTCTTTCATTATAGAAACGCACACACACACATACTCTCTCTCTCAGCTTATTTTCAGTATATGAATCAACATCCAAAAGAATTCTTTACTGATTTTGCCAAAACCTTATTAATCATCTTAGGCATGACTAATATGTTTAAAAAGTCAGAGATGCACCTCCTCCCCATCTCCCTTGTTTTTTCCCTCTGTAACTATCGATTTGATATGGTTGGCTCAATCTCCTCCTCAAATCAATGAATGTTTTCCTAAACAGGCAATTTTCTCAAATATGACGGACAATTTTAATTTTTTTTCCCTAGAATTTTATCAATTAAAATTCTCTGTAGATAATTCTAAGAAATTTTATCTAAGAATTACTCACAATTGAATTGTTTAAGTGTATCTTATTGATCCTAGAAAAACATGTCTGGTGAAATAGATTATGAAATTATTTGCTATGTCTGAAATTTCATATTCTATTCTATGTCATATAGTAGTCAGTTGATGTTAACAATTCTTATAAAACTGAAAATTAAGATACAGTATTAATTAATCACCACTACCCACCACAGATCAGTTTAATCACTGTTGTTGGGTTCAAGGTATTCATGTGTTCTGGCATTTATATGTATCTATCTATCCAGACTTCAGGCAGCTCTAACCGTTCTTGGTAAAAACTTGAAATTTTGCACATAGCCCTCAATGAATAAGTAAAATGTTTTTCTCCCTTCATTTTTTAATTCCCACTTTAAATAGGTTTTTATTGATAGGTTCAATTTACAATGGAAGTTTTTGCCAAAATGTTTCCTTAGCTTGTGTCCATGTTTTTTTTGTTTTTTTTTCCTTCTTGATTTTACCATCACCATTACTTAATTTACGAGGTAAAAAGCAGCTTATATGGTTGGCTGGGATTCATAATTTTCCTCGGAATGCTAGCTTATATTTTAATTTCAGCAAATTCTATAAAACTGATAGTTTGGATGTACACGAGATGATTTATAGAAAACTTGAATGTGTTCTTTATGTAAACCGATAGAACTGCTGTTATTGATCAATCAACCTTTGTTTCATTGTCACCAGGTTTTAAATCTTTCCTTTTCTCACAAAGATTAAAGAATAAGAACAAAATCTTATTGGCTGAAAATCCATTATTCCATTCTTCAATTTGCAGATCAAAAACTACCTTGAAAATCTTGCACTGTATTTCTCAAACCTTTTTTGAATAATGTACCTTCTTTGAAATATTTTTTCATTCGAGTGCCACCAGACCAGCGCAAAACATATTAGTAGAAAATATACCTGTATAAAAAGTGCTGTGCTTTCGGTGTCTGGTTTGATAAACAACAACAACCTTGTAACTGAGAAAGCACTCAAATGCTGTATTTCAAATCTCTGGAATCCATCACTAAATCCATGGCAAACCAGTTTTTTATCATCAACAGTAAAAAGGCATTGTGGTTGTATTGAATTGAGTTTTTCTGATAAGTTGCTCTTACATGAGTTTTACATCTCCGTCTTCTGATGGAATTCTGTCTTTGACAAATAGAAATTTGGCTGTGAAAAAATCGCTAAATCGACACAGAAGTGCTTGAACATTTTGGCTATTTTTAACCATTTTAAGCATCTTTTTGGTGTCTTCTGGCCATTTTAGGTATTTTCTTTGGCTATCTTTTAAATTTGATAATTTTAGCACTTTTTGGCAGTCAAACTGATGTGAAAATTTCATTTGAGTTGCCAACACTGAATTTCAGTCTTGGCAATTTTATCTGCTTACACCTATGCACTTTCAATAAGTTCAATAAAAAATGTAAATTATGAATTCAGTTAACCATTTTATTATATTCAATATTTCTGTTTCCTGTGCAATCACGTTCTCTGTAAGCAGTAAGTTGCATGAATGTTGTTCAAGCTGTTATTATTTGTACTCATAGAGTTTTCATGCTAGTAGTGACTGGTGAATTACACTGGAGACTAATTGCCAGTCCAGTTACTTTTTCAATGTATTGCCTTGTCTGCAGCCTAAGTATTTATTGAGAAACATGGGTTTGTGCTTCACTGAGAATAATTCTCATTCTTGGTGGCAGGGATGCACCTGCAGTAATTGAACTTTTCTCCCCAGACTCAGTCTGTTTCTTTGCTTTGTTTTGATTAAAGTCATCCCTGTGAACAAGACCTTATACAATCTAGCCATCACAATCAATAATTGAATAACTGTAGCATCAAAATTTGAAGTCATATAAAAAAAAAAAAATTCAATCAAAGAATAAAAGAATGGTCAGAATGAATTCTATTTATGACATCACTGGTATTTCCACTGTAAAACATCAAAAATAGAGTGAAAAAACATTTAGATTCTGAAGGATCTAGGTATTAAACTGATCAGAATAAGGACCTGAAAAGGTCATTGAAGCTTTTTCTCTAAAAATCAAAGAAAAACATTTTTCTTTCAAAAGGGGTCTAGTAGAGTACCTATTTTTGAGTCTGTAGACAAAAGTATTGCCAGGAGCACAGGAACAACCAATTAATCAAACATATATAAAAAGGATAGAATCCTTTGCCATATCAGATGTCTATGGTTTTTCAATGTATGAATCTAGAGCTACCTTTCTTAGCTTGGAGTGCTCCTTCTCCATATATACAGAAATTTTGTGAGAGTGGATGGACCTAACGATGGGCCACAGTCAGATAACACATCCAAGAGTTTTTCCTGATCATTGTCAGGAAGCTTTCTTTTGTTTGTTTCAAATAAGAGAAATGGGTTGCTCACCCAATCCAGTTGTTCAGATGAAATACCCCAGAGGCAGCTTTCAAATGCAAAATCAAATACTTTTATTACAACGAATTACAAAGACAAAATGATATATAGATGTATATTACTGTATTTGGCCATAAAATGTGCCTAGCTATAGTTTTTTTTTTTGTCTTTCCCTTATGATCTCAATTCTCACTTCTTCTACCACCTATATTAGAACCATTCCCTTAAAAGTGAAAAAAGGCATTTGTCCTCAAACTAGGTGGTATCAGGTGATCTGTGCCTTGACAGAAAGGTGCGCAGCATATTCTCCCTTGAGAGAGCCAGTGCACTTTTGTGTGTAATAGTGGTTGTGTTTTATTCACAAATGCATTAAAAAAGTCATACATTTAGTGACTTGGACTAGAGGAAATTTATCACTTCGGAGATCTCATTCAAGATGTCCTGCAATACAAGACTAATTTTCTTGGATGCCAGTACTTCCCTGCATATAACATTTTGAGCCCATTGCACTTCAGGGTTATCATTTTGAATTCGTATCATGAGCATTTTCACATTTCCCGTCATTGACACAGGTGCAGGATTTCCAGTTCAGTCTGTTTCCGCAGATCGCATTAACATTAGACGTGTCCTTTCCAGTTGTTTCCCCCTCCAAACTCTTGCAGAAAAGTCTATATTCCCAAATGTTGTCAGTATCAATGTATCTCCTGAAAGCAATAGACCGTGTGTTTTCACTGACGTCTGTCAATTCATCAAAATAGAGTATTCGCTGAGTATTCCCACAACTTGATCAACAATGTCTGTTCCCACCGTATCTCTTCTGCAGCAAATGGTGTCATCTGACAAGGCCCGAGTTTTTAATCTATTTGCTAGGTTTTTGTCCAGCATAGTTTTAGCCAATGCAACAGCAGCTGGAAGTAATAGGTTCAGCTAAGCCAAATGGATTTCGGCTTTAGCTGTGAGCAAAGAAACTGCATAAGAAGCCTGGTAGCTTTACTTGATATTGCAGAGACTTTCTGCATCATTTCTTGGAATGATCTGAAGTCAGAAAGTTTTCTCATTAAAAAAATCTGGTGCCTTACCAATATGACATTGACGTTTCATGCTGAGATGTCGTTGAAGGTGTGCTGGCTTCATACAACTGTTGGCTAATTTCTCCCTGCAGACACGGTTGGGAGGGTTGCAGTTCATTGAGGTAGATCCCATTAAAACATATTCCTGCAGATACTGACAGTATTTTGTTGACTCTTTTTTTTCTCTTTCACTTTTTTCTGTTTTCCGCTGTAATGCTTCAACAGCAAATCAATTTTCTCGATTTTCGTCTGTCATTCAATATCAAACTAGCTTCCTGCTCACAGTGAACGTGATTGAATTTGTTGCTTTCACAGTTTATGGCAGTTAACGATTGAATTGAAGATAGAAATATTGGATACAAAATGTGGTTTATCGAACTTACATTTGCATTTTTTTCATTGGACTTTTAATATAATTATTCTAGGAATTATGCATGAATGATATTTTTTTAAATCAACATTTAAAAAAAATCTCACATACTCCCCTGCAGTTGTACTAAGTGACCCTGAGGATATTTGTTCTCTGATTTGAGAAACACTATTCTCGAAAGTTATGATATATAAATTTTAAGAAAAAATCATGTTTTTGCAACTTAATAGAAACCTGCCGATGAGAAACCATGATTTTTTTTTCTTCAAATTTCAGCCATTTACCAGTTAATATTTTTTAGTTCAATTTGAAAAAAAAAAGATTGATTGATATCTATAGAATATATTATCCACTTGCAATAGTGGAGTGAATCTTTTTCCTACCACTTCTCAATTTGAACAAAATTTTCTAAATTCTTGAAATATTTGTAAACCCTTGAACTCCTGTAAACTAATTCTTTTTTTTGTTTTTTTGCCAGCCTTGCAAGCGATGTCCATTAAGCTGGTCTCCAGCGGAAGTTATAATGTGCGGGCATCCGAGATGGCCCACGATCGCCAGCTAAAGACAGTCACATGTTTAGTACATTTTCTTGATGATACTGAAGAGTATTTCGAAATTGATGTAAGTAGCACTTTTTTTAAAAACTTGTAAATTTTTATTGTAATAAAGAAAATAATCTATTCTTATCCACTGGTATGTAGGTGTTGAAACAAAGTTGGTCATGTCCCTCTCAGCATGATGGGAAGTGGTGTTTGGTGTCACATAGGTTAAGTAAAGGCTACTGTACAAGAAAATCACTATTATATATAGATTTGTCTTTTTCCATTTTTTCATGTTCTCAATACATAAATTCAAGTTGTAATAAGTGTTTTTCTTTTGAATAATTACCACAGTTGAACTATAAATATATCAAAAATGTTTCTTTTTGCTTATTGGGTGATAACTTTTATTTGGGCAATGTAAAAGGATATGATTATTTTCAAGTGGACTAAGATAGGGTGTGGTTCATAGTTGTAATTTTTTCAACCCCATTGTTTAATATTGATAAGCTTCTGGAACTGCGACTCATGTCTACAAGATTGTTTTTGTTTCCAAGCTAATTGAAGCTATAAATAAAATAAATCCAAGTACGATTGGTGTATTCACTGTTTCTTTCAATTTAATTACTGTATAAATTAGGGAATTCAGTAAAACATTGTTATACAATTGAAATGGTCCTGCTATTTTTCTCATAGCTCTACTATCTTCTAAAGAAATAAAATACAGTAGTACCTCTCTGAGTGAAGAACTCTTATAACGAAATTTCATTTAATGAGATGTTTCATGGAACGGATTGTTCTCAATAAGAGAGGAACCACTCTATTAACTTTTATAATTTTAGACTTTCCAAAAATTGAATGCATTTGATGATTTTGCATGATTATATTTAGATGGATTAGATATTAAGTTGTCATGTTCCAGTTTTCTATATTTTGAGCCTTACATTCATTCCAATGAATCTGAGAAAATTAGTTATAATTCATAATAGAGACAAAAATGCAAACAGACCTTGTGGAAACCTTTACATGAATCAACCAATGGTTTATTGTGCTTTGTGTCATGAGTGTGCTGTGTGCTATGGATAAACTAAAACGCATAATTTTAGTGTCTGTAAAAAGTGTTAAGTAATGGAAGATTGGCCCAATAGTGAAATGTAAAATTTCACTGCCTTGCTCATTTGATGTTATAAATGGTGAACCAATAAAAGAAAAAAGAAATAAGAGAATTTATGAAAAGTCTTTCAGTGGTACAAAGTTTTAAATTCCCGTTTTTAGCAGGTGCATAGTTAGACATAGAAGCCGAGAAAAGTTTTAAATCTGTTTTTAAAAAAAATCTATTAAAGTTTCTTATGACTGACACTCTCACCACTAAAAGTAAGGACTGTAATTTTCAACATTTACTCCTTAGTATGTCTGGGAAAACTGTTTTTTATTTTTTGAAAAATTCTCCCCCTAAATAGGTTTTTAGTTAAGGGTACAGTTCTCCATGAAAGTTTATGTTAAATTGATCCCTTAGTTTGTGTCCATGCTTGTTTTTGAAAATTCACACTGTTTTAGTGATCATGGCCTAACAAAAGGTGAGATCAGTGAAGTATTCATTGATCACCACTTAATCCAATAGTTTAATTGATCACCACCAACATGGCTTACTGCCAAAAGACAGTTTCTATTGAGTGACTAAGCAGACTTGTTTTGTTTTTAACCACTTTTGAATCATGATTTTAATTTTATTTAAGTTTTTGATTTGTCCTATGAACATTGGAACTTCCCTCTTTAAACATAAGTAACAGACCAATCACAAACTAATTAATTTTGATTTGTTTGGCTTACAAATTATGGAAACCACTTGATCATTTTGAGATATCTCTTAGTCCACTATAAATGCTAAAATCATGTGATACAGTTTACAGGAAAGATAAAATGAAAATACAAAATACCTAAGTAATCATACTTCAGTTTATAAGTAGTATATAAGCATATTTCTTATAAGATTTGTAAATTTTCACAAAGCCAGTGTTGAAGGAAGATCAAGTTTTCCTATAAGACTTGTAATATCATTCTAGCAATATTAAGGGAACCCTCAATGAGACTGCTTATTTTGTACCTCATTGAAATACACTCTTGGTATTTCTTTGATGTTTTCAGTTTTTGTTCAGAAATTACTTTCATTTTAGAAAATTCTTATCAACCATTATTTTCTTTGAAAATAGATCACATCTCTAGATGGTGTGTTATGTAATTATCTAAAATCGAACGTTCTTGTCAGATTATATTCATTTTTTACCATTCGTATTTGTATTTTTTCTAGTGACTAAATTCCCTCCTCTGTAATTTTTACATTAAAAATATGTTGTACATAAATCTTGCTATCTGCTGTGCATAAATTCATTTGTTTTGCTAGCTGAAATATGATATTTGATAATGCATATTAGTTAGACTCTGCATTTATCTGGTTTTTATTCGTCAATGTCATGGAAGAAATAAATCACTTAAGAGTGAAGACAACAATAAAGAAAGTTGGCAGAAAATGTCAAATCACACCAAGTTGATACTTCTCCATTTCTCTTTCAATGAACTTCATTTAGCATTGGATTTAGATTGGAAACTACGTCTCAAAAATCAGTTATCTCATTGAATCCAATAACAATAAGCCTCTCTGTTATATTTATGACTCAAAGTAGACAATATTTCGATTAAATAGAAAGTATCTGTTTATTGGCTAATTCTACAATACAGCCGGCCCTCCAATTTCGGAAGGGGGTGGCTATGGACCCCTCTCGAAATTGGAACTTTAAAGAAGACTTAAAAAATCATAAGTTTAATTGGTTCATTTTTGTAAAACTTGCAAATCCAGTAAGTATGAAATTCATACTACCCTATTGCATGTAGCACGTTTATTTAGTGAAATATAGATTCTTTGAATCAATCCTGAAAGAGCATTACAAAAATGCCAAAACATGCTATAAACTGTTAGCCACATTATGGCCTTTCTTAATGGTTGAAAACGGCTAGATTTCTCTGAAAAGGGCTAAAAATAGTGCTGAATCTTGGATTTTTGCACTGTCTAAACAAGAAATGCACTAAATCTAGCACAGAAAAGTGTTAACTGTGCTGCACCGATTATGCTTCAGCCTACTTTTTATAGACCAGCAATGTATAGGATTGGTAAATAAGCTTATGATACCTAAGGATTTCAGTAAATTTGTGACAGCTTATGGATGGATATCTTTTCACATGAAATGGTAATGTCTGCTTCAAATGATCCATTTCAAACATGTAACGGGCATCTCTGTGCATCTGTAGATATACTCATTAGTTAACAGATATGAAACTCCCATCCCTCGTCTACTGATGCCAACGAGGAAACCTGATCCAAATGTATAAAATCCTGAATGGATTAGTGTAGATAGACATCAATATTCTGTTCTCTCCCACTAAAATTTCTCATACTCGAGGACATTCTCAGAAGGTATCTAAGAATCATGCAGTTAAACTTCAAAGAGCTAAATTCCAATACACGATAGCTTGTAAATGATTGGAATAATCTTCCATCCGATATGGTAGGTGTATCATCACTAAACACTTTCAAAAATAGTTCAGACAAAATTTGGGAAGACATCCACTATCACAGAGCAAATTAATGGAATAACTTATGTATTGTACATTAGAGTTCAGGTCTACAGGGCTAGGCTTTTTTGTTAGGGATTATTATGTATCTTATCTAAAATATATGTCTAGGTGTGTTTTATTGTCACACTATAAAAAACACCTGGACATGGGTGCAACACAACCAAATTTCGCATGCGCACTCAATGGACCTAGGCGAAGTTATAAAAGGAAAAGTTTTGAGAAAAATTTGTTTTCTGGGTTTCATAGAGGGTGTTCTATTTACTATGTAACTAAAAGTGCATAGATATTTTCTTTTTTTTATAGATTAATACATGAATTCTTGAATAGGTCTAAAATGGAGAGAAACTACCCCGGCTCCCCGGGGTCAAGAGTGTATGGATACCATGTAAAGGGATGGTAGATTTTTTGCTCTTTCAATCTCTTCTCTCATATATATATATATATATATATATATATATATATATATAAAATTATCATTTTGATATATTGTATATATTAGAGGTATCTGATAATCTGTCATGCTTTAAAGTAACTCTAAATATAGGCCATGGGCCAATCAAATTTGCCATACATACTTGGAAGACATAGAGGGAAGTTTTGAAAAAAAAAAAAAATAAAGAAGGGTTTTAAGCTATAGTTTTTGCTCTTTTAAAATGTCAAAAATGGGAGGGGGATTTTTACTCCCCTTAAATAGTCAAAAAAGAACTGATGACCATTTTCCTTCTGTTAAGGGGTCAAAAGTAAAGGGATACTTTTCCATGGTTTAAGGGGTGGAAAAAGTAAGAAAACCTTTCCCTCCCCTGAGGTGCCAAAAGTGAAGGGAGACTTTCCTTCTCTCAAAGGGGTCAGTATTAATGAGAGATCTCACTCCCTTGAAGGTCAAAACTGAGGGGTCCAAATTGAGTGTAAACTTCTTCTTGCCTTTGAGAAGTCGGAAGTGAAGGTAAACTTGAGTTTCCCCTTTGAGGGGTTAGCAGTGAAGGGAAGCTTTTTTCCTCAATAAGGGCTCAAAAATGATGGGAAACTTTTTCCTTACATGTCTGAAAGTTTTAGCATTATTTTTTTTTTTTTTTCTTTACACCTGAAATATTTTACTTGGCATAGATGAGTACTTGAGCTATTTAAAAACTTTTGAGGGTTTTTGAGGGGTAGTCGTATTTGCAATGTAACTATCATCAAATATTGATACCTTGAATTTCCAAGGGATTTAAAGTGCCCCCTCCCCCTTCAAGGACCAAAAGTGTGCAGAGCCTTTTCTCAACAGGAGGCTTTTTCTACTTAGCTAGTAGTATTCTTTATAGATTTTTCCATAATTCTGACTTGAACTCTTATAATATTACATGCATTTTGCCAACAAAATGCAAGTGAATAGCACCTTGACAGTTGATGTACAATCCAGTCATCTGTGTGAAAATCATTAAATTAGTATGGAAGTGCTGAAACATTTTGGCCATTTTTGGCATCATTTTGGTGACTTTTGGCTGTTTTTCTGCTAACACCCAGTGTTATAGACTGATAACTATCTGTTATGTAGCTGATACAAGAGCACTTTTTAATGATAAAAGTGACCACATAAGAACCCCCGCAATCCAGCACTTATCTCCTGCCAATGAGTCAAATTAATGATGAATCACTTTTATAACTTGTTTCCACAGATTGTTTTGAAAGTAGATGAAACCAACTCAATATCAAAGTGGCTTGAATGCCCTCCATATACAATGCTGGCAGATGATCAAATCTGCTATTCAAACTCTCTAAATTTCCCAACATAATCGAATATGTGAGAAAGCATCCTTCAGATGCCAATGGTGCTGCTAGCAAACTATTAGAAATTAGACATGGCAGAAAAAATAATTTATTGAATCACCGTAGCCACAATCGCCAACCCGACCAAACAACAAAAAAACATGGGCTAGAGGTGTTATTCCCCTTTTTTCACTCGTTTGTCTGTCGGCCCATGAATATTTCAGTGCTCTTGGTCACATTTTTTGGCATAAAGCCTTTCCTTGTGTAGTTCAGTAGCCACCTTCTGAAAACAGAATTTTCATTCTTTTTCGTTAAAATTTGTCTCTTTTCACTTTTTTTTTTTTTTTTTTTGAAGGTGCATGATTTTTAATGATAATCCATTTTTAAATGGACACTCTTATTTCATCACAGCCATGACATAGCATTTTATGATGTTCAGGCATTTGTGGAACGGCTTGGTTGTTATAATAGTTGGAAAGATAGATATAGAGAGAGTATGAATGACAGAGAGTATGTGATTAAATTTTGATTTTTTTTTCTAAGTAAAAATGACATTTTGTAATGGTTGTTACATACATTCCCTTCGAACTCCAGTCAGTCAATGCCTCTGATCTCATCGAGTCATGTATTGCTCTAGGTAACTTTGTATCACTGTCCAAAGAGTTGGGATAGGGTAGGTGGGTTAGTAAAATCTTAGGTGAGAGAGAGGTAAGAACTTACAGAGGGATATCATGAGATAAATGAAAATTACTAGTTTTTAGGCGGAGTTAATGTTTTTCATACTTATTTCAAAAATGTCGGTTTGAAATGACACATTATATTTAACCATTACTAAAAGTTAAATTTTCACTCACTAAACTACCTTGCATGCCCTGGTTTTAAAAAATGGCAAATGTCCTCAAATGGCTTTTATGTTTTCCAAATAATATAAACCTCTTAAAACATTGAATATGAGCAAAGTGTATGCCAAAATGGAAATGAACTATTTATAAACAGTTGTAACAGCCACACCTCCTTTTGTCATTCAGGAAAATTAAAAAAAAAAAATGGTTATTCATCTACGTTTTGTATAGATTATGTATATCAATAGAATAATATTGAAATAATTAGAAATTAATTGTATTGGTTATTATCATATTTGATTATTATATTAAAAGCTATTTGAGATATCATATATATATCATATGTATGACTGGGAGAACATTTATAATTTCTGGAACAATATTTTGTTATAACTATCTCCTCTACTATTGTAAGAACATGGATGTTGAATTTCTTCAAAAAGAATTCTATGTTTGACAAATAGAAATTTGATTTTTCCAAAAATTGTTAGATTAGTGTGAAAGTGGGGACAAATTTTGACCATTTTAAGCAATTTTTTGGTGTATTGTTTTCAATATCAAACTAGTGCGAAAATATTTTTTGATTTGTTTGCACTAAGTGTCTGTTTTTTTTCTGCTAACACCCGTATAAAAAAGTATAGGTTCTCAAACAAGTGGTCATAGCAAGTAAAACCATTGGCAAGTTTTTTTTATTGTAAATAATAGCTTCTCATTTGTTAGACACACCTTAAAATAACTTATCTGTCTTTTTAGTTACAATGTAGTATGACCCCAATATGCCTATTCCTCTCATTTGGTGAAATAGCATATGCCTACCAGATTTCAGCTCCATACATTCAATAGTTATGCTGTCAGTTGAGTACTGATCAACAATCTTTAACTTGGAAATCAGTCATTCAAATTTTGTTTTTTGTTTACTTTATTTGGAGGGATGTATTCAGGATATATCCAAGTAAAATATCGGTACTTTGCATAAATGCATCACTGTGGCCTGTGCATGTGCCAGAACTAATTATCTTGAAAATATCATTAAGATATAGATCTTTTGTCTAGAATTATCTAAAAAATACCAACGTAAGATTTGAGCATTGTTGGTTCAAAATGTGTGTGGAGACCCCAACTTTCTTGAAAAAGCCAAAAACTATCAAACGGTTTTTAGATGGTGTGAGCATGCAAATTTTTAAGATCGTTACCCCCAAAATGTGACCAGGAGCGCCCATAGACACACACACACACACACACACACACACAGAGGAGAAGAATCTGTAGCCCACTTAGCTGGTTAGTCTGGCAATTTGTTGGGCCATGATGATTCTGTTGGGGAAACGTAACATATATGCTTACAATACACAGAAAGGACAACTCCCAAACTCTCAGATATCTAAACAGAGAAACTTGCTGGAAACTTAATTTGAAAAATTATTCGGCTATGGTTAGATATTGTTGATATTGATAATTTTAATTCAAAAGACATTATTATCTATATTCAAATAGATTGTTACTAGGCCATGCCCATTCAAAAGGTGCATCCTGATTCTTGAAAATCTTCAGGAGGTTCAAACTTGACATGATGAAACATGCCATCAATAGAAACAATCTATACGAATATCATATCACTAATTGTAATAACAATTAAAGCAGAATTTTTAAAAGATGCCGTTGCATCACTTAACTATCTATAATTTAATTTAATCTTATTTTATTGAGAAAAAAAAACACAGATTCTCTCTCTCTTCCCCTCTCTCAATTTTATTCCAAAACCACCTTGAAATGATTAGACACACACATTGCGTTCAAATGTGTTCATTTCGGTGTTTCATTTTTATTGGAAATCAAGTACCCCCATCATATCAAGAACCGCTTACCCAACTTTAGAAACTGCAATGTCTGGTACATGGACCAAGATATCAGGAAAGTAACTACTTTGTACAATGGCCAATTGTTGAGTTATCTTGGTGCACATACACACACACACACACACACACACACACAGATTTCTCAAATTATAGTTAGCTATCTTTTGGAAATATGATTTTACTAATCCTAGCACTTTCATCTGTGAACTGCACAATTGTACAATTCACGAACAAAGGAAAGGAAATAATTGTATCTCAAACTGGGTCATCAGAAAGGTCTCTGTGTGATCACAGGAAATTGAAGAGTCCTCATTGTAAGACAATAGATGTGGCAGAGTATTATCAAGAACACTGGTACAGTATCTTCATCACGTAGGTTATGGCAGTGCAGTCCGAAGAATCGTGACTTTCAGCTGAGAAAGCAATGGACAATAAAGATGATGGACAGACTGTTGGAGTTTCGACTCACTGTCATCTTTTCAGATGAGTTCTCATTCATTCAGTTTTTGAACAGTGGATGAATTTATATTCATGGATTAAGGAACTATTAGGAAAATTACTGCATGGTAAATTGTAAATCTGTCTTATTATAGTATTTCAAGCAATAAGACCCTTCAGTTTGTTCTTTCGGTTGTAACGAGAAAAAAAAAGTGTCTCCGATTTTTTTCAACTATGTCTAACAATTTTCCCAGCTCTTTAATATTGGATTGATATGAAACTTGGTTCAGACCTTCAGATGAACTATCCTCCTCTTCCTTCTCCTAACACCACAACTAGTAATGTCAAATTGACTGTATAACTTTCTCAGCTGTATCATATTGGATTGATACGAAACTTGGTGCAGATCTTCTGCTGCAACATCATCATCTTCCTCATATCCTGTCTATGGTGTTATGACAATGGATTTTGCTATAGAAACAAAACTAAAATCTCTGGAAACTATTCTCACACAAGAATGTCACCAGTATGGCGACACATCAGAACCAAGGATTTCACAGACCAAGCTATTTACAATTACAATGGCTTTTATCATCAACCCAACCCACCCCCGCTACCACCACTCTTCTTAGCTTTATCGATACGGATCATTATGAAACATGGTCTAGATTTTGAGTGAGCTATTTCTTGAGAACTGGAAAATGAAGTTTCTTGGGGGAATCAAAAGGAATTGGAAATAATCAAAACAGCTCCAGCACTGACATTTCCTGATTGCCTCAGAAATTAATATAATTATCAATGCATTCCATGCATTCTTCCAGCTGAACTTGCATGACAAACAGCAACATGTGCTTCACCAGCTGATTGGATTTACAAAATCACGAATGAAAGAAAACATCCGCAAGCTGTCAGGTTTTCAATGATCATGAGACACATTTTGGGGAGTTGAGATCAGTGCACAATATCATCTCGGAATCTGTGTTACCTGATGCCATGGCAAAGGAATTGAACCACGCAAAGGAAGGGCAGATGCTCTATGACACATTCCATAAAGAGAGGTTTGAAGGTAAAAAAAATCAATATCAGATAAGATGACACAAAGAAAGCCTCCCACATTCGAATCTGCTAGGCGATTCGTTAAAGTTAAAGTTCAAGATAAAAATAGTAACCTCGAAGGAAGAATGCTCTTAACTCTCTTTATAATTGCATCCAGGAAAAGACCAGAATTAGGTCTACGGCTACGGAAGGATTTGGATAGTTACAAATTTTCAGTGGTTCCACGTTCCATAAGGATGATCACCTGTTGTTGTTGGGAGGTGATAAAACTACTGTTATGCACAAGATTATAGAGATCATTCATTATTCCACCCAAGAGCATAATCCGATTGGACTGACTGATTCTGGTTCAGACATGATTGATATAGATCAAGTGATAATGATAGATGGCATAGTAATAGATGGGTCCAGATGTCAAGAACTGCCGACAGTTTATGTAAGCTTTCCTCAAAATTTTCCTAGAACAATCTTTTGATACTCAAAAAGTGTGAGTCATTTTTGATCCCTACACTGATAATTCTTTGGAGGGCACCATTTGTGGAAAATTAAGCATGTACTTTCTGGTACAGTAAAAAATACAGGATGAAACCGCATTAGAAAAATTTGACTCCCCCCAAAATTCTTGTCACATTTACAAACAAGACAAGACTTGACTACTTGAAGATGTTCCTAGTGGGAGCATTCAGTAAAACAAAGAAAACCTATACCATTTCTTCTGATACAACTACTGTTTCCAATATCATTAACATTGATTCACAACTAGATGGAAACAGTCATGAAGAAGCCGACACTCTCTCGAGATTTTATTCATTAGATGTGGTAAGACTGAATTCATTCCAGCAGCTTCAAGTGGGTTTTCCAGACACAGATGTCTTTGTACTTCTTATACACTAGTTCTTTGACCTTCCCACATTGACAAGTTTTATTACTGAAAGAGGGAATAACAGATGATCAGTTAAAGTTTGGAGACTTTATGAAGTTTCAGGGGCAAATAAAAGTGCTGTATTGTTGAGTTTCTGTGCCTTCACCAGATGTGAGCAAACCAGCAGATTGTGTGGGAAGTCAGAATTAGCTTGCTGGAAAGTATTTACAACAGAACATAATTGAATCTTTTCAGTGACTTGGTCATAGCAAAGATGATTTAGAAGATTTGTTGATCAATGGATTTGTCCAGTTAGTTGTTGAACTATGTTGTGATCTGCTGGTGAAGGAAAGAATGACATTACCTGAGCCAAGATGGCATCTCTACAGTCAATTTCAGCATTCAGATAAACTTCCTCCAACAGCCGCTTCATTGAGGTATAAGATATTTTGAACTTCACTGATATACTTGATCTGGAAATAACTGCCTGTCCAGAAACCATCCTCACCAGATCTTGATAAGTACATCTGGAAATTTAAGAACAATGCATTCATTCTGCATTGTATCTAGTCTATAGTGTTCTTTAAAATCAACCTACAATAGAGTGCTAAGTAGATATTGCATGTCCATGTTTTTGAAAAAAAATCATAAATTGGGTAATACTGGTTGTATCTTTTACTTAATTTGAAATTCTTTATAGAATGGTATTGCCAACTGAAGTGAGAATACAATCCATCTAAACACTTGAAACCGCATCCAGTTAAAAAGGCAGTCATTGAAAATCAAGATGTAGAAAAGGTAATTGATCATCATCAGGAAAGAGCTCATATTAGTGGACACCCTTCCATTCAGGCCATATATGTAGCTTTACATTCTTTGAGTAGAGATCCATCTTTGGTATGGTTAGTGTTGGTTCATTCCACTTGTCTCAGGATCGCTTGCATCCATGTTGTAAAGTATCCATTTTTCATCAACAATTAGTTTGAAAAAAGGAATATTTTCTTGGGATTTAAGTAGTGATTCACAAATGAAAATTGGAGAAGTCATTCATCAAAGCAACTAACATAAACAAACTGGTGCAAATGATTTTCAAGGGTTGGTTTGGATATTTTCTGCATATTGGCTCTTTCTCCCATTGTATAATGTTGATTATCCCCAAGTAATGTCTCGGTTTGATCACTTTCAATCTCAACTACTTTGCCATGGAGCATTGTACAGCAAGAAATCTCAAACACTAAACTACAGAAACCATTTTTGAGATGTTTGATCACTCATAGTTCTTTGTCCATAAACGGCACGGATCTTTGTTGTGTATGAGTTACATTTTTACCTTTCTTAGGATAAAAAAAAGCATAATATGCCAAAATGTTGCTTATTTTCTTCTATGTTTAATGTTAGAATCAACAAACATAAATAAGTGAATATTGACTTTTGTAAAGATTTCTGAAGATGGCATGAAAGGAGCAATTTAAAATGGAAAGGGGTTAGAAAATGTTTTTGAATTAGAATTACTACTAGCTGAAATATCCACCTAAACAGGCAGTAGTAAATTACTGCAAAAAAAAATGTAATTCTATAAAGAAGTGGTGTAAATTGGCAATCTCTGTTTGAACAACTTGTGTAAATTCGCAATTGCTGTTAAAACAACGTAGACTATTGTTGATATATCTTATCACCAGAGCGTTTGATTTATTTACTTTTTGTTTATTTTTAGAATTTGAAATAATTAGACTATCTGACATTCCTTATTGTAAAGTTCCACACCCTCGCCCACTTGAAGTTAAATCAGTGCACAAATAAAAAAAATTTAAAAAAATCTAACAATCTAATTTATTCTAAGCTATAACAATATAATTCAAATTTATGTAAATGTATTTACTTCCGTTTTTCTTTCATTAATTTTCTTTTTTAAATTTTACTTGTGCACTGTTTTTAACATTGAATGAGCAGGGGGTGTGAGGTTTATTACAACTTGAATTGTAAACTTTTATATTCATTCGTACCAATCTGTGTATTAAAAAATAATTAAACATTTGAAGAATCTGTATATGAAACAATTTGAAGAGTCTGTATATGAGACGATTTGAAGAGTCTGTATATGAGACGATTTGAAGAGTCTGTATATTGAATGATTGGAAGAGTCTATATATTGAATGATTGGAAGAGTCTATATATTGAATGATTGGAAGAGTTTCTCTCGGTTATAGTAATTGTCTTATAGCTATCAAACACAATATTTTATCAGATTTTCTCCTTTTTCCACTTCAATTTGGACTTTATTTTTCTTTCAGAAAAGGAGCAAAGCACAAGCATTGTTAGATAAAGTCTACGACCATCTTGAACTCATAGAGAAGGATTACTTTGGTCTTCAATTCTTAGAAGTTACTCCAACACCTGAAGGAATGGTAAATATATCTACATTATTTTTGTCCTGATTCAATTCAAAACACTCCTGTGTCATTTTTTTTCAAATTTAGATAATTATGTGTCTCTGCTACTATTTCATTTGAAAAAAATGATACACATCTCAAAAGTTGCTTTTTTTTCCAAAAAAAATAGGAAAAAATGTTTTTGTCTTCAAGGTGTACTCATTCGAATTTGCAAGGTTCTATGCCCAAGGTATGTACAGTAGTACTGACACAGTATCAGAAAGTCCAGAAAACACAAAACAATTCCATCAAAAACACCCCCTCTGCACACAAAATGGCTGGGGAAGTAATCACCCAAATTTGCAAGGTTTTAGGAGTATTGCTGTCTGGTAGTGCGGACACATGATTTTGAAAAAAAAAGGTATAAAAATGAAGATTCCATTGGAAGAAATCTTTTTTTCAAATTGGGGAGGGGTTTCTAATGAAAATTGGCAAGGTTCTTGGCCAAATGGTGAGTCCAGACGTGCTGACACAATGAAAGTACACGTGTTTGAGGGAATACCTAGCCACTAGGTCAGTTCCTTGGTTGGGTTAATGATTGTGTCTATGGTGATTCAATACAAAATTTTTTTTTTTGACCCTGATGAATTGCACTTTGGAAAATCATTTTTCAAATTTTTTTTTGTTGTAATAGTTTGTAAATAGAAGCTTATGGAATGTTACTAATACATTTCAAAATACCTAATCTAGAATGCATACTTTGTTTTATAAGCTATTGGTAGATTATGGTGCATTATATCAGTTCAAGAATATTATGAACTCATGTGAATATTCGCCAGTAATAATGAATTGCTCTGTTACTATAGACCTGTTATAACATGACTCGATATAACATGGAATCGCTTATAACGCATTCTGAGCATGGGGCCCCTATTTTCAAAACATGAATTTGGCTCTCATAATAATAGCTGATACAAAAATAGAAAGACCCATACTCCATCAGCTTATACCAAATGTAAAAAGGAAATGAATTAGACAAAATAATTTCAGGAGTCGATTAATGGAATTCACTGCTCCTTCCCCTTTCACTGCTAAAAAGATTACCAACATATTGTCAACACTAGACACTCTTTTTATATGTATCTTGATGTAATCTTCTGGTGAGTGAGCTATCATGATTTTTCAATGTATTTATATTTATTTCTGCCAGACTACCCCCCATGATTTTCTCTTTATTAGTGCATGAATTATATTATAGTCTCCTTCCTAAACCAGTCTATGAAATATTTCAAGGCACAGGACACAATGCCATTGTTGTTTACAGTGAGGCAATTTCTCTCCATTGCATCAAGCATTTCTTCTTCCTTAATAAAATATGGTTAATAAACTAATTCTATGTATTAAATTGAGGGCCTTTTAAGAATCTAAGGCAATTCACTGTAGACCCATTATAATGTGGAAGTCAGGGTCCACAATCTTCAATCGTCTTATAAGTGAGACATCATTGTAAATAATTTTTCATTTTTTAAAAACTTGATCCAAGTTCCTCCCCATAACTTCTTCAAGACCAACCTTTACAATTCATACACTAATAAAGAGAAAACTGTAGAAGTGGTGGTAGTCTGGCAGAAAGACAGGAATAAATATAAATATTATGAAAAATCATGATAACTCTCTCACCAGAAGATTACATTTAGATACATATAAAGTGAGTGTCTAGTGTTGACAATATGTTAGTAATCTTTTTAGCAATGAAAGGGAAAGGAGCATTATAATGAGTCTACAGTGTATTGTCTTAGAATCTCAAAGGCCTCCTATTGGAATTAGTTTATTAACCATATCTTATTTAGGAGGAAGAAATGCTTGATGCAACAGAGAGGAGTTGCCTTACCATAAACAACAATGGCATTGTGTCCTGTGTCTTGAAATATTTCATAGACTGGTTTAGGAAGGAGATTAAGAACAACAAGCTGTATCTGAACACATGTGTGTATGGAATGGCTCTCATTAAAAGACAGAGCTGATTTTGTAGCTGTATGGACTCTCCTGTTTATCCCAATATTTATCAAGTCTGTTCTTGAAAAAATTCACATTTTTGGAACACACTATTCCATTTGGTAGCCTATCCCATATCTGCAGACATTGAAACTATATTTTCGTTCATCCAGCCTGGCTCTTTTTTGCTACATTTTTTTGTAGTTCCCTTATTTCCTGTTCTCTGTATATTTTCATCCGACTTTTTGATGAAACTACCAACCCTCTTCATGATTTCTTTCTTACAATACAATGCATTGTGTGAAGTATTTTGTTCTATAATTAGAAACAGTTAACCAGAACTATCAACATAGGTCTCTTCAGTTTTTGTGTCGGTCTAGCTGGCTATATATCATGTATGCATGCCATACCAATGAAGCTTAAAATTTAAACATCTACTCCTTATTATGTCTACAAGAACATCTTTCTTTTTTTTTTCAAATTCTCCACCTAAATAGTTTTTTAGGGGTTAATTTGCAATGTAAGTTTATGCTAAATTAATCCCTGTGTTTATGTCCATCAGTATTCACACTTGTTTTTTGTTTTTTTTATTTAGTCTTTTTAGTGATCACTGCCAAACAAAAGGCAGATAAGGGACTTATTCACTGATCAGTCCTTATTCAAATTTTTTAATTGATTGCCCCCAACGAGGCATGCTGCTAAAAGACATTGATCATATGACGATTTCTATCGAGTGAATAACCAGACCTGTTATTTGAATGAATTTGGTAGTTTGTTAAAATCTTCATCAGATAGAAATTGAATTTATGTGTGTACATGAATGCATGAAAAAGATATTTTTTTGAGAAAGGAGGTGACTGGTTGACTTGAAGAATATTTCCATAAGTATAATACCCTTTTTATAAAAAGATTAATTTAAAATTGAATACATACCAAAAGTTTTATTGAAATCAGCTCATTAATGCATTTTGGTGAATTTTGAAATGTGTGTATAAAATGGGCTGAATTTTCCCAATGCAAATTCTCATGCTTCACTTGTTCACAAGTGTAAACAAGTTTCCTAACCCAATTATCTCCTCTTTTGTATCATCTACACAAATTATCTTTTATCATTAATTTTGATTAGAATTAATAATAATGTTATAATACTTCATCCAGTAATGGAAATATTAGAAAAGAATTTTAAAAATATTCAAATGATTTTTAGCTGATAACTTTCTACAGTCTTTTTTCTTACTATTAACACAAAAATTATTATAATAAAATTGATAGGTGACAAGTTTCAGATGTTTTTATCAACACATTGCTTTTTGTCAAAGTCCTTGGTAGATGCCATTTTTATGGCTTGCTCGATTTTTCTTTCAAAATATTAAACATGTTTTGAAATGACGTTTGATATCAGCAGACAGAGGGTCATTAAATAAATTCAGTGTTTATTTTTTTTAATTGTTTTTACTTTAAATAAAATAAGGGTAAACTAGTTTTTTCTGTAGCATGTGACATTTGTGGGTTTTTGTTATATTCACATGAATATATAAAAAAAAATTCTGTTATGGGGTTTAGGTGTGCATAGATTTTCCATGGACCACGAAATCATATTGAAAAGTATAGGCTTTGATCTATGGCCAATTTTCACCTGCTTTGTGTTGCTCACTTGGATAATATATTCTATGTTTGCCTTAGACTACCGGAACTGTATAGTATTTCCATCCATCACTGTTATCCATTTCAATGTTTGAAACCATCAACTAAAACAGTTTCCACAGTTTAAGCCAGTCTGGCTGGCTATGGATGTATCACATGTATGGGCTACACAAGGGCAGCTTGATAAATGAAGGTGTAATCATTTACTCCTTATTATATCTAGGAAAAACAGTTTTTTTGTATTTTTTTAAATCCCTACTCGAAGTGAGTTTTAAGTGGGGGTTCATTTTGCAATATAGGCTAAACTGATCCCTTAGTTTGAGCCTATCTTTTTTTTGTTTTTTTTTAATCTGAGATTTTTTTTCCAGAGATCACTGCCTAAAAAATGGCACAAGAAGTAACTCAATCATTGATCACCACATTTTTGAATTTTTCAATTGATAGCCCCCAACACAGCACATTGCCAAATGACTTTGGTCACATGACGGTTTCTATTGAGTGATTTACCACACCTGATTTATTTCATGTGTGGATTTAAAGCAATTATTGATGATTTGTTGATGGATCAAATACTTCTTTAAAATCCTTTTGTCAATGTTTCCAAGAGAGATTGAGAGACTGATTTGAAGAAAAATATAGTGAACTAAATTATGCTAGGAATTAGACAAGTTTGAAACTACAATTGATAGTTTCAAGAAGGGTCGTTAACAAGTCTTGTGGATGATTGAACTCCTTCTTACCATTAATGTTGTTAACACTATGTTTTGATTGATCCATTCTACAGCCTTCTTTGGCTGTACTATCCAAACATTATGGTGTTTAACAAAATTCACTCTCCAATGGTTGCAACACTCATAGTTTAGGATTTAGGTGTTTTCTTTTCATTTCCTAGCTGGATCTGGATTTTCATACTTTGACCCTGTTGAGTAACGGAAGCCACATCAGGTTGAAATCCTGAAAGCTTTATTATTTTTATGTATATATACATATATTTTTTTATGACTAATTTTTACTTCCATCTTAATTGTATCAGTTGCTTTTTATCTCAATTTCCTGCTCAGACCAATTACTCTCTGGCAGTGAGCAATTAGTGCTGATTGGAAAGTCAAGACTTAGCCACAGGTGGGATTCAAATCCACATCCCATAGCCAAGGGGGAGTGTGATTTAGCCCCACCTGCTTTACCAATTCAGCCTTTGAGACTTTAACTGGGAGCTGAAGCTTGAATGATGCACTTGAACTCATCCTTCTTTCCCGGCATTTGTTTACATTCCGGTGGTATTCAACACATTTTTCCTTTCAAAAAAAATTTTTATTAGATAAAGTATTATTGAACAACAGTAGCCACCAAAGGTGGCAAAAGGTTCTATCCCTTATGTGTGTATATTGTGTTCCAGTGCTCCTGGCCATACCATTTAGTCTACAGACTTGAAAATTGGCATCAGTACTCCACTAGACCCCTTCTAAAAATGTGCTTTTTATTTTATTTTTTTGAAAAAAGTTTTTTGCCCCATAATTTGACTGGCTTATTAAGATCTAGATTCTCATGAATCTAAATGTTTCTCAAATTTTGTTCTTCTCATTTTTGATGTTTTCTTGTGGAAATAACATCTAGCTTCTCTGGAATCCAAGTGTTTTGTTTTTGCACCCTATTTTTAGATGTTTTTACATGACTTCAAATTTTGGCAGTATGGTTGTTTAATTATTGAGTATGATGGTGGATAAATTGATGTTTTTATATTTTTTTTATGAAAGATGTATAAAAATAATGATTTAAAATACTTCATCTAATAGAATGAATTTTTTTTCCAAAGTTTATAGCTATTGTTTTGAAAATTAGTTTCCAATGATCAGCTCCTAATCTTTAACTCGAAAAATCGATGTGAAAAATGTCTAAGCCTAATATGAATCTTTTAAGAAAAGGCAATGTTTACTTCTGGATTAAAAATGTGTTTAAATTTTCCACCAATTTCACTAATGAAAATCTTTTTTATCTTGAGCATTGACAAATGTCCTGGCAACATAACCATTAAGCAATTAGATAAAAATGGATAAGGGAGATACACCTAGTTACACCTGCAACTTGTCAGAAATTAGAGTATTCAAACAGCAGGTAGCTCGCATGGAAGTAGAATAAATCTCCCTACTTTGCATAAATTAATCACCATATCCCACATATTTACTAGAACTAATCATTGAAAAAAATTATCAAAAGAAATAGATCTTTTATTTAAAAATATATTTAAAAAAATACCATGATAGGATTCAGGCATAGTTGGTCAAAAATGATAGAGAGACCCCGAAATGAACTTGAGGGGGAAAAACAAAAAAAAGCATTTTCTAATGATGCCTAGTGGTGTACTTATGGAAATTTTCAGGTTTGTAGCCCCAAAACTGTGACAAGGAGTGCCCAGAGATACACGCACATGCGCACAGACATATATATATATATATATATATATATATATATATATATAAAAATGAATATATCGCTTAAATTCAGCGTTACTGACACCCAGTTCCAGATGTAGGATATCGGCCTCCGGGTCCAATGTGAGGGTTTCAATTCTGCCTCGTGGTACTGGATGGGATAATGTCTATAGCCACACTGAAGAGATGTGGTACATCAAGACAGCTGTCTGTGGATGACACAATGATATATATATATATATATATATATATATATATATATATATATATATATATACAGACTTCAATTTGTGGGAGCTGTAATGATTTGATTTTTCTTTTTAATTGCACATTCAACCTTTCAATTTGAAGAAGTTGAATATTTATAGAACAAAGGAACTTTTGAGTTAGAAATCAAGTGATTCTAGCTGCCATACATTGTAATTTCATCCAGATAATCTTCCCTAGAAAGAACTAAATAGATTTGTTTCAGTGATAACAATAAGTTAGAAATATCTTAGTATCTATATGCTCACTTTCCATTATTTTTTGATTCAGTGTGTATTGTCACACCACTTTCGAATTCAGTGAACATTGTCATTTTTCACTGTAATACATAGGGTGGATGATATAAAGCAGTTTAAAATGAAAAATAATCCGGTTTTGAAAAATCATCCAAGCCGAGAAAATGTTTTCATCTATATAGATTTTCTGAGTATTTTGTAATAGAGCGCATTTCTCTGTCGCCAGAATATAGATCATTATTATAAGAAATTGGCTCTACCTCAATAGAAAAGAAATGCATGAGGTTTCTATTAGTTGTATTATTAGCAATAATTGTCTGATAGCTATCCAAGCTATGCAAAACTCCCTTTTGATAATAATAATGCCTTCTTGGATTCACCTGAAGAATTTTCAGCTTTCTTCCAACACTTTTTCAGTGCTCTAGTATTTGAGGTGCACGTAGTGCTGGAATTTCAAATGTCTCATAAAAATTCCAATGTCGATCAACCAGTTAGGTTACAGATTTTTCTCTCTTTGCTTGTCAGTGTGTCTCCAGTCACATTTTTCGGCTACAACCTTGAAAATTTGCATGAGTACACCACTATATACCATCTAAAAACTTTTTTTTCCTTTGTTTTCTTTTCCAAAAAGTGCTTTTTGGGCTCTCTATAGTCATTTTACACCAACAATGTCCAAATCTTGTGCTGGTGTATTTTAGATAAAAATTTTTTTTTTTTTTTTTTTGCTTTAGATAGATTTAGATAATTAGTTCTGGTACATGCATATGTTACGGTGATTCATTTCTGTGAGGTAAAGATATTGCAATTAATTTTTAACTTTTGTTCCATTATTTGTATTGTTTGATGTGCCTTGTGTAAATAAATGATCTGGCTTTGACTGTATTAGTCACATATCCAAGACAATTCCTTACTTAATTTCCCAGGTCTCTCTCATAAAGAGACTGCGGACCATCAACTGATTATAATAATTTATAAACCTAAGGAAGAATAGCAGTTATGCAATATTTGTGGATATTTGCATAGCTTGAAGGACTTCTATTTTCTCTTGATCTGTCCACTGTCATCCGTAATATAACCTAGACATTCAGTACTGACCATAAAAAATAACCGTGTTTTAATAGAAATACCGAATCCAAACTCATGTATTTGAGTAAATATTTCTTTTTGGTGCATCTTTTGTTCTTAAATACTTTGAATTACAATAATTGTCATCCATGTTGGCGACAGAGAGAGGAAAATCTGAGTTTACTGTATCCATGATTTATCGTAAGATTACCAATGTGCATCAGAAAGCAATACATCATATCGATATAATCTCGTATTCATTGTTCCTTAGAATTTATCACAGGGTTTATAGCAATATTGCCCACCGGTTGGCAATTTCAAATCTTTAAGTAGGCGGTGAGCAACTGCACAGAAAGAGGTAGGCAATTCAAAAATTTTGTTGGGTTTAGGGATTTTGAGTATTGAAGTCTAACTATAAAAAATGACAACAGCAACATTTTCTTTTATTAATTTACCAAGGAGCTGTGTGATATTGCACATCGTGTGAACTCAATGTGTGTGCACTAGTTGCATCCATCTGGACTCTGGTATCGCATGGATGATATTTAAAAACGATGAGTATGCGCCAAACATTTGATGTTACTTATTCACGTGACTTTCATTGAAGAAACAGTAAATGCTGTTCATTTTTATTGTTTTTTCAACGGTTGAAAAACTTTTGGCATCTTTTCAAATATTTACTATACATAAATTTTCCATGTTAAATTGGGCAGTGATGCAAAAAAGGTTGAGAACCCCTTATTTATAGCGTTTTTTGAGCATCTGGAAAGTTGATTTTTAAAAAACCCTAACCACTATATGATCATGTTCTGCATTATCTAGTCCGAGGGAGAAATGTCCACACAAAAGTGACATACAGTGGTCCCTCTCTTGACGAGGACTATCTTTCCACAAAGCGTCTCTTTGAAAATTCAAGTGAATAATTGAACCAATGGGATCTCAGTAATCTGTTCCATATATAAAAATCAGCCCCCTAAAGCATCAACAATGATCTTGTAAATAATTCATAATTATTGCTTTATAAATAATGTATTAATATAAATAAACATGATAAATGATGTAATAAATAATCTTATTGTAATTCACCCAATGTCAATCTGATGTCATCTTTGTATTGGATCCAATGTTCCAGTCAAGTTTCATCAAATTCCATTCATGGATCCTGTATTCCATTCAGGTTTCATCTGATGTCATTCTTTTATTGGATCCCATATTCCATTCAGCCTTCACAGGAATGTTGTTGATTACATAACCAAATTTTGGAGGCGAGGGGAAAAAAATCTTCTCTGGTCGGACGGATTAAATTTGAACTTCCTGCCTTTAGTTCTGCAGTGAGTCCATTTGTGACTGTTAATACCACATTTATGATAGACGTTATTATCAAATGGACAAAAGATTAGTGAATTACCATTTACCATATTTCCAGTTGACTGCTCGAAATTTTCAATTTTTTGATTTTTGACTTTTGATTTGAATGGACTTCTGTCACTTTTCATGGTTTCATTTTAACCATATACCTATGGATGTTAAATCTTGGTCTTTGGAATTTCGTTTTTGACAAATAGAATATTAGGTCCTGAGGTTGATGCAAAAATGCTACATTTTTTGGGCCATTTTAGCCATTTTAGTATCTTTTGTGTGTTATTTTTTCTTTTGGCTATTTTTGGCTTTCTTTTATTTAGCACTTCTGGCTGACAAACTAGTTTGAATATGTTTTTTGATTCAGCAAAACTGATTTTCAGTCTTGGCATTTTTTCTGCCTACACCCTTGAATATACTCCTCAAAGATTTTCAAGTTAACCAATATGAATCAATAGAATTATGTATTACTAGCCAGGAGAGTTGAATCTCTGTTTTTAACCATAAAAATATGGCAGTGCAGAAATCGGTGAATTAACGCAGAAGTAAATAAACATTTTGTCCATTTTGACCATTTTTAGCATCTTTTTGTTATTTGATATTTTTGGCTGTTTTTTTTTTTTGTTTAGCACTTTTAGCTAACAAACTAGTGTGAAAATATTTTTTGAGTTGGCAACACTGAGTTTCAGTCCTGGCAATTTTTTCTGTTAACACCCATGATGTCTTGTAATTCATCCTTGCCATACTGTGTACTGTGCCGTTTAAAAAGGACCTGCTGTGTTCTATAGGAAGTAAGATAAGGTTAATGAATGAAAAGGAGCCATTCATCAAGTTGTTATCTGACTCTAGTGTCCCCAGATTGAGAAGATTTCAGGTGTCTTGATGTAGGGGCAAATGATTAAATTACATTACAGTCAATAATTGAACAACTGTAGCATCAAAATTTGAAGTCATGTGAAAAAAAAAAAAAAAAAAAAAAAAAATTTCATCAAATGATAAATATGGTCAGTATAAATTCTATTGATGTCATCAGTGGTGTTTTTCAATGGAAAACCTCTAAAATTGAGTGAAAAAAACATCTAGATTGTGTGAATGAGACAAGATACTATCCCTGATGGGAGCATACATCTAATCCTCTCTCTCTCTCCCTCTCCCTCTCTCTGTAAGAAAATCTCTAGCGTACTTTACACACTCAATTTCCAAGAAGTGATTGAATTCATCCACAGAATATTTTTTCATATCTTCCTCAAGAGAATTGTTCAGCTGATTATCCCACTTTGATAGTAGAATATGTTTGTTTCTTTACTTCACAAATTTCTGATGTTCTTTTGAGCTCAATTTTTTATGCAACTACTCTTAGGTGATTAATTGCCTAGGGGGTCAGAATAAGCAGGGTGGGTGGGAAATCTCACAGTTTAATGAGCGAGGGGGATTGTAATAAGCGGTAGGGGGTAGGAAACTATGGCCACCCACACAATTTAGTCGGATCTAAACAAAACAATCATTTGGGAGAGATTTAAGGCAAGGATGTGACAAGCACAATGAAGTAAAAACATACAGTATTGACAGGAACGAGAGAATTCTTTTGTTTTTGAAGAAAGATTGGAGCCGAAAATCTTTTGGTGGTACAAATTTAAAAAATCACTGAAATTAGGGGATACAATTATATTTGATTAACCCAGTCCTCTTTGTTTAGTAGTTGTCTTTTGATGGGGAAGCTTTGACAAATCTGTAGTGCCCCCCCCCCCTACCTCATTCTTTGGGAGATGGGAGTCAGGATTCTCAAGAATTGATAATTGGGGGAGGGGGATCCTAATCTTTTCTAAAATCAAGGGGGGGGCAGTTAGGCACTTAAGAGTAGGGAGAAGATGAGTTCTAAACTCCTGGCCCAATGAGTAGATTTCTCAAATCCAGTAGTGAAATAGCAGAGGAGAAATGACTGAGATATGAAATATGTGACAGCCAATTGAAACACACATGCACTTATAAAATTATGTTGTGTCACCTTACACCCCCCCACCAAGCTTTATAAATAGTACTCTACCTATTGCATTTCTACTGGCATTATACAATGACAAGGATATATTTGTACATACACTGTAGATCTATGTTAGAAGGTGGCTCGATATAATGCGGAATTGCTTATAATGCGGTTTGAGCATTGACCCCGATTTTCAAAACCTGATATTTTGCTCGCAAAATAAAAGCTAAATACAAAAATAGAAAGACTCCTGCTGAATCAGGTTACACCAACTGTAAAAAGGAAATGAATTAGACAAAAGCATTTCAGTAATCATATCGAGGTATTTTTGGGCTGAATAGCGATATACAATATATATCTATCGCACTATGTTCGGTTTCAAGTCAGAGCAAAAATGTGGAAAAAAAAAATAACTAAAAAATACCATTTCTTTCATCCTCTTTAGATGTAGTTAACACTAAGGCAGCTGTTGCTTGTGTCGGCGTCCTTTCCATCTTCCTGATATCAACAATTCAAGAATGATTTAACTTGAATTTAGCTTATCCCCTTCTAATGTAGCCAAATGAGGAGGTCGAATGAAAGTTTGGCTACATTACCGATGCTGCCAGTGAACGTTTAAGTGGATGTAGTTGCCACATTGTTGAAGTTTCTGGCCAAAAACTGGCAACAATGGTGATATATCAAAGTAAATGGTATTGTTTGATTCTCTGCTATGTTTGAAAATATATTTGGATATACAGTGTGAAGTCAATACATCATCCATCCCTTACCTTCTGATCACAATTCAAAAAATCAATTTCCGTCTTTGTGTCAGAGTAGGTTCATCCTACCCCCCATGGTTTCCTTTTCATTTCTGCGCAAATTACAAGGGCCAGTTTCAAAGAAGTTATGGGATGGGGGAGATGACTTGGATCAAGGTTTGTAAAAATGGAAAATTTGTTACAATGCAAACTCATTTATAACGCGATCGAAAACTATGAACCACGACTTCCGCATCATAATGGGACTACAGTGTATGTGAATTGCATAAATAATGATTCAGTCTTTGGGGTTTTTTTTTTTTTCATCGATTAAGTGAGTGATAGTGTATGTCTATTTATTGCAAATTTTCCCTTTTCATCAAATATCATTTCATGTTGGAGGGTGCCCCTCAAGGAAACCAAGCCTGCCAGACCCAAATATCTCTTGCTCTGTCATGGACAGGGTAAAAATGGGCATGCTACACATTTAATTTCCCAATAGTAGCCATACTTTCTGGTCTTTATTCCAATCTCTGTATTTAATTTTGTTTGGATCTTTGTCACATGTCATCCATGTTTTGATTTTTACTTTATTTTCTGTATCCTATTTGAATTTCTTGATGGAGTTAGCTGTAGTATCAGAGGTTGAATATCATTTTCCTCTCCTTTACTGGGACATTAATTCCATCTCTTGTTTGATGTTGTAGTATTATCTTCTGCTCTTCTAAAATTGCATAAGTCCAAAAACCTCATGTCTAATGTTGTATTGTTGATCCTTCAGGGCCAATATTTTGTCTTGTCAAACCCTCTAATTGAGATAAATTGTCTCCAGTTCTCCCTCTGATTACCATAACCAGGGAATGGATCATTTATGACACAGACTTCAGTAAACCAGAAATTGGTTGTAGTATTAAGTCACCTTTCCATAAAGAAGAAATGCAGCTCAAAGCCTTTTTAGAGTTGGAACCTACATACATTTGAGCATAGGTAGTTGCAAAAATAGCCCACTTCCATGTTATTGCCACAGGCGTGGATGTTAAATCTCCATCTTCAAACGGAATTCAATCTTTGACAAATAAAAATTTGGTGGTGCAAAAATCTCTAAATTATCATGGAAGTATTTGAACATTTTGTTCAGTTTGTGACTATTTTAAGCATCTTTTTTGTTTTTTGGGACCATTTTGGCTTTTCAAAAATTTATTTAGCACTTTTTAGCACTTGAACTAGCATAAATATTTTTTGAGTTGGCAACATTGAGTTTCAGTCTTGGCAATTTTTCCTGCTAATACCAATATGCAGGCATCAGGTTGTACACACTGACTCCACTGTAATGGGAAGCTACTGCCTGGGGGAAGACAAACCCCCAAGAACTGGGTCTCCAGTCATTATTGGCTTGCCTCACCCAAATACAGAGATAAGCTTGGCAGATAACCACCTCCACTGGGAAAGAGTCAACCATAAATTGATTGTATTTTTTGAGTCATTATCCCGTTGGAAGGTGAAATTAGAACACAAAATGTTTGAAGTTTGTTGAAATGAATGGCTCTAATTAAGGCAACATCAATTTGAGTGTATTGGATCGTTATATAAGACAATTACTAAGAGGAATCCTGTGTATATATGGAATTGCCTGTGTTACATACATTGCTGTGTGTGGGTTGGTCCAATTAGTTTATATGCCACAATTTCTGTATCCTGAAGGTTAAAATACTTAAGTAAATAGAATAAATACCAAATTCACTGTCTGAAATAGAAGTTTGTGCAAGCAATTTTTGAGTAAAAGAAATTTCTAAAAATAACTCAGTATTGTACCCAAGCTTTTTTTTTTTTTGCCATTGTTGAGCAGTTTTAGATGCATGGTTATTTGGTACAAAACTTTGAGAAAGATTTTTGCACGTGCAAATTTTACAAATTTCCTGGATGTGTTTATAGGCTTTTACAAGCCACTTTAGATGTTCTTGTACCTTAAAATTTTGGAATATTTTCACTCCTTATTTATTTATACTCTTTCTAGATTATTACCAATATGGGAATACCTTGGATAGTGTGATTGTGATTAGTGTGGATTTTGATGTAGTACTGTTATGGTATTACTGTACAAATTAATTCAACAAAGTATAAGCTGGAAACAAACATATTACATGGTACCTCTCTTAACATTGACAACCCCTTCCCATTGGAAATTTTGGTCACCTAAAACCCAAGTAATAACCTTGTAAATAATTTATAATGTAATGATTACTTTCTAAATGTATGAATGCAAATAAACATATAAACGTCTGTTCGTCTGTCTGTTTGAAAATAAGCACCTAGATATCACATATGGATCTTGATATTTATAAATGAAATCTAGATGATTCTAGATAATTTTATGAATTTTCCTAGTTTTGTTTTTTTAACTGGAAATATTTCATTGAGATTTTTCTCAGCAATTTGGACCTTTCGCTGATTGAAAGTCCTTTGCTATGAGAGGTACCACTGTACAGAGTAAAAATTTTTGAGAAAGATTTGTGAACATTAATTTTGCAAGTCTCCTGTGAATGTGTTTGTAGACTTTAACAAGCCACTGTATATATACTTGTACCTTCAAATTGGGAATATGTTTATACTCTTTGAAGAGAATTCAGGAATACCTTGAATAGTGCGATTGTGATGTAGTACTGTTATAATACAAAGAAATATAACTGAGTATAATCTGAGAACATAAATACAATAAATCATAAAAACTTGAATTGATTGGTTTTGAACAGTACAGAAAATTTGGGAACAAATTAACTACACTAATCAAGGTATAGCTGTATATGTGAAGCAGAGGCATATGGTGCTTTGTATCTTAGGCATGTTGTGTGCTACAGATGCACAAAAACACAAGGATATTTTAGTGTCCATAAAAGCAAAGCACCATTGAAGCCTTTTAGGTACTCTGGAGGAAAGGTTGTCCTGATAGCAAATGGTAAAGTTTTGCACCTTCACTCATTTGATGTTACAAACGGCAAACAAATAGAAAGAAATAAGAGAATTAATGAAAGAAAAAGGGAATTTGGATTAGACACCATTATCCGCTGATAATAGTGTCTCATCCAAATTCAGGTCTTCCCATCAATTTTCTTCGATATTTAAGACCACCTTCCCTTCATTGTGCCAAAAAGGCTTCAAGTGTCCATTTCTTTTTAGTGCCATTAAACTGTATTTTTGTTTTTCTGCTTCTGTAGCACAAGATATTAAACACAATACTGAGGATATGGATATGTGAATATTTAAGGTCTTAATTCTTGTATAAGTCCACTTTCTTCATCAGTTGAATCATAACACTTGCTGAAAAAGAAATTGTACTAATTTGAGTGACTTAGAAGTTATCAGAAAACTATTGTGAGCTATTTCTCTATGTGCTATCATAAGCATTTTCACTTCTAATGTATTTGTATGGAATAAGCTTACATGTAGTTCAATAATGTCTACATGCATATAGACTGTATTTTTTACTCATTAAGTAAGGTATTGTTTGATAGTGAAAGTGCCTGCTTTTAGATTTATCAAATTTTCTATATGCCCAAATATTTTTGTATTTAGCTTTTATTAGTAAACTTTTTTAAATCCTAGAAAAATTGCTGACATTTTTGATAATGAAAATTTTGGTCTTTTTTTGGCCTTTTTTTTCTCTCTAAAAAGGCAATCATAATGAGTATTTTTGCAACCGATTGTGGTTATTTGTAGCTTCTGCTACTCTAGTTCATCAAATAATTCTACTGTTAGATTTTTGATCCACTGTAGCCCCACTATTGGCCCACCCTGACCCATCAGCCAAGAAGGCTACCGATACCTTTCTTCACATATCTATGTGTCTGATTCCGTATGCTCCTGGGTATATTTTTGGTCATGTTATAGTGTCAAAATTTTGTACGGGTTTTGAAGTTATATTTGTTTGGATTGCGAAACAAATAATTTTTGTTTTTAAGTTTTTTAAAGATCAGAACTTTTACTAAAGTTTACTCATGTGTGCAATTCAAATGCATGTCCATAAATCCTTAAAAAGTCATTGAGTGACATTTGCAATTTTGAACTTAATGGTATTGTAATCTTGATATTATTGTAAACTTGAGAAACCTTTTAGGCTTCTAATTTTCTCACTTTATCAAAATGAATTATGCAAAGAAATTATATTTAATTTTTTCAACAAATTTTGCTTTTGTGATAGTCTGCATTAAATCATTCTTTTTTCTTTCACTTGTTTGATAAATATTCATTCACATTCATTGATAAGACATTTTGTTTTGTTTTCTTATTGTCTGCTATCAAATGTACAGAAAATAATGTGTTGTCAAAAGTTGGACTATCATCTCCATTGGTCCACTATTAGTATTCCAGTACACTTTAACAATTTGTTTAAAAGGTTTTTGTTGTATATGTCATTGGAAACAGAAAGCATATCTTATAGTAATGAAAATATTGAGAGGAATTTTCAATATTTACACCTTATTTCAACATGGAAATTTTTTTTTTTTTTCAAACTTTTTTAATAGGTTTTTTTAGTAGGGTATTCACTTTGCAATGTAAATTTATACTAAATTTGTCCATAATTTGTGCCCACTTGTTTTTTTGTAAATTTTGACTTTTTATGATTATTGCTCAACATAAAACGAGAGAAGTAACTTATTCATTGATTACATCTTCTTCCAATGTTTTAATTGATCATTTCCAACACGGCATGCTGCCAAGAGATCTTTGTATTGAATCACCATAGTCCCTGACCAAAGTGGGCTATAGATTCTTTTCTTTGTTAGTCTGTCTCCAGATGCCCTTGGTCACATTTTAGAGGTACAACCTTGAGAACTTGCATGAGTTCACCATTAGGCAAATTTCTTTTTTTTCTTTTCAAAAAAGTGTCTCCTTGGGATTTCTAAGGTCATTTTGGACCAATAATGCCCGAATCTTGTCCTAGTATTTTCTTGAATAATTTTAGATAAAAGATCTATTCTTTTTAGATAATTATTTCTAGTTCATGCATGATTCATTTATGTGAGGTATGGATATTTGATTATATTTCTGAACGAAGGAAAGGAGATTTTGTATCAATTCAGGTAATTATGAGGCTTGAAGAACAATTGTCTTGCTGCTTTAATAGATTTTGTTGCTATTCAATAATTTCAGTAGTAAAATTCAATTCCTGTTGAAATCAGTTTTTATGTTGTACGTATTTTGTAAGCACGTAGTAGTATAATCTCCAAATGCTCAAACAATGTGACAAAACTTCATACCCTTTCTTTGCAATAAGATGTTAATGTTAAGCAGAAAAAATATTGAAAAAATTTGCTGCTATCTTTTGAATTGAGAATCAATGAAAATTTATAAAAAAGTTGAATAGTTAGAATAATTACCTTTTAACACATGAATCCTTAATTGTAAATCAGTAAAAATTTGATAATTTGAAAGACATATCATCTACAAACTTTTGATTGTATCCTATGTTCGATTAATTTTCCTCTGATAAATTTTCCTAACCTATTCAAATAGTAGTGAAGTGTGTTTGCATATTTGCTCTCTTAATTGAGAACTATGCATTACATAGGAAAAACAAAGGCATATTCAAAATCAACAGGTCTCAATTCACATTCAGCACACATTTTTTGTTCAAATCTTGCAAAAAAAAAATCCATCAATTTGTATGGGGTCTGGGTTTGCACTCACCTAAAAAAAGTCTATCTAAAGATATTTTTTTTTCATCTGGAATCTTTCAAAAATATGATAGGTAATGATAGTGATAATGATCCAGTGATTTTGGATTGTGGAAAATCTTGATGTTTTTTTACTCTTTTGTAATGCTTTCTAGACAAGTCTTTAACTTGATGTCATGCTTAATGGCCAGCAAATATTGCTTTTGAGCGAGTATAAAATGAGTACATTTTTGTTAGTGTCATCACAAAAGGATATTTCTCATCACTGATCAAAAACTAAAGCAGTTCATGAAATTTGATAATAGAATATTTCTAAATGGAAATTATGTACATCTGTATGTATGTGAGGTGTCACAGAGTGTGTTTGCGTGTCATGTTATAGAAACCACCTAAACAAGGGCACAGCCCAACCAAATTTAGCATACATACTCAGTGGACCTAAGGAAAGATTTTAAAATAGAGGTTTTGATAAGGAAACCATTTTGAATGAGTTTCAGAGGATGGCTCTAGATGGAACGTTACTTTCTGTCTATATGCGTGTATTCAGATACATATCTTATTTCATTTGTATACAATCCTTTAAGGGGTGAAAAGTGGATGGAAAATTTTCTTCTATTTTGTATGAAATGAAACTTTTATTTCAACTTCAGGCAATATGAAGTGGAACTTTTTTTACAAGTTTTAAAGACTTGGTCCATTTTTATTTTTTTTACCTGACATAGATGAGTACTCTAGTAATTAATAAGTAAATAATGGCCTCCCATCGAGCAAAACAAGTTGCAAAGGCATTCTTTTTATTCAATTCATAGTAATGAAATTGGTAATATCTTTACCTGGTGTAAATGAATCATCATAACCTGCACCTGTACCAGAAGTAAATATCAAAAGAATTATCTAAAAAAAATACCAGTGCAAAATTTGGACATTATTGTGATTTGGAGTGCCAGGACACGCATACCCACAGAGAAGCAAAGAGGGAAGAATCTGTAGACTAATTGGCTGCTTGGTCAGCCATTTGTAGGGCTGCAGTGATTTGATATATGCTGCCTATCAATGCAAAGATTTAATGTTCTTCTTGTTATATTAAAATGTTTCTGGTTCCCATTGTTAGATCCAGATATTCTACCTGGCCTCAGGATTAATTTTGTGAATTTATTTTAATGAGAAACCATATACGAAAACTGTCACCATATTTCTCTTCAGTTTTCAAGTCTGTCCGGCTGGCTATGTATGTATGTATGTATGTATGTACAAGCTGCACTAGTGGAGCTAGAGGGCTGAAAATTTGAACATATATTCCTCATTATGTCTGCAAAAAACAGTTTCTTTGGGTTTTTTTTTCATTATATCTCCTTTCCAAATACGTTTTTTGAAGGCATGGAGTTCAATTTACAATGTAAAATTGTACTAAATTGGTCCCTAGTTTGTGTCCACTTGATTTTTTGAATTCAGACTCTTTAGTGATCACTGTCCAACAAAAGGTGAGAGATAATTGATCACCCCCAACTTGGCATACTGTCAAATTATGTTGGTCATGCAATGGTTTCTATTGAGTGACTAACCAAACCTGTTATTCAAGTGACTTAGCATTTGGAATTTAACCTTAGCAGTGGTTTCTTAATAGTATCAATTTCTGCTAAATCAAGAAGATGAAGTAAAATTACAGGGATTTCAGTAATTTGTTCTAGATAAACATATTGGGCCCCTAAAACCTTCACAGCAGCTTTATAAATAATGCATAAGATACTAATAACATCCTAGATACATGTATAAATACAAATAAACATGTAAATAATCTGATAATTCACCAAATGTCAGTCCATCTGCCTGTAAGCGCCTTGATACTGGATATAAATTTAGATAATTATTAATGAAATCTAGATGATTCTGAAATTTTATAGTTTTTTTTCTTCTCCCAAACTGAAAGTATTCTTTTTATTTGATTTTTTTTGGCAATGGGGACTTCTCGCTAAGAGTCACCACTGTATATTTAATCATTACTGAAGCGCTGGCCATTTGAATGTTATCAATTGGACCCTGTGAAAGTTTTGGCTCTGAGAGCTACAGCTTTTTTTTTTTTTTTTTTTTTTGAGACCTTTTGTCAAGGCATCTGGCAATGGAGCAGTGTGCAGGGAGAGCTAGATTCATGCTTTTCTCTAGGGAGTATAAAGTGATCATAAACAGTCTCAGCTGGAATTCAGACCCTATTTGGTAATTTTATTACTCCTCCTACATTTCCCAAGTACTGTAAAAATGAAATGAACACATATCAGGGTATATTTTTATAAAAAAAGTTTTGATTTGCCATGTTTTGATATTTAATATTTTGATTAAATTAAAACTGTAAAAGGTTAATTTGAATAAAATTTTCATTAAATTATGACTACCTTTTTATTTATTCTAGGAAAAATGATAGAGCTAAAAATAAATTGGATTGAGATAAAATAATCTGTTTGTTTACTTTTCTTGAAGAGTTCTCCAAGACTTCTGATGTATTACATGTCATCAGGTGTAACCTCAAAATTTTAACTTTTCAGTTGGATTGAATCTGGTGTGCTTACTATACACATGATCCACAATTTTTTTTTTCTTGGTTTACCAAACACCTTGTTATTTTTATAACTAAAGTTTATCTTGTCTTTCTTTCAGCGATGGGTTGATCCTTTAAAAACTGTCAAGAAGCAATGTCGAGGTCAGAATGTTTTATCTGTTTCCCCTTTTTTCTATCAAATTTATTTTATCTCCTTAATTTTTCTTCTGGTCTAACATTTTTTATTTTTCTCTCTCCTCTCTTCTAAATCCTTACATTTTATGCAAATACTTACTAGCAAGTAATGAAAATAAGAATTTTAGAAATTGTCTTCTTATAATGAAACATGTTTTTTTTGTTATCGTTTCTCTAATTTGGTTATTGGAAGTACAATTAAGGTTTCTGCCTTCTTTTGGAATGAATTGAATAATGTCACCTTTTTTTACAATTTACACATTCTAATTATGATTATTCATAATCATTTTAATCTATTCTTATTTGTGCTTATAATCACTTATCTTATCTTTTTAGGTCCAACTTATGAATTCTATTTCCGAGTGAAGTTTTATGTATCAGACCCAAGCAAACTTGGTGAAGAGTATACAAGGTAGTTACACTTGCCTTGTTTGAATTTTATGTCAAGAAATTGTGTCTGTTGCTGTCAATTTGTTGCTAATATTTCTTGGCTATTTTCAGTTTCCCATTGTGCAAGATTGATCTCTAAAAAGTTTTTGTCATATCGTTGAGAGAAAGATTTTCTGCTTAACTCTTGGATTTCTCCTCTGTGCAAAAAAGATCTTTCTTCTATCATAATAGCAATTTTTTCTGTTATGATAGCAATTTCTTCTATTACGATAGCATATACCCAATGTTGGGGATGATCAGCATTAAAAATGAATATAATAGGGGGATTATCAAAATACAAAAATTATTCAGACTCCAATGAATTTTTGTGCTAATTGTTCGAGGAGGAAGATTTTATTTTATTTCATTTAATTCTTTTTTTTTTTTTTTGACATGATACAAAGTCTTTTTTTTTCTAATGAATTTGTGATGATAATTCTCATCAATTTGAGAATTCTCAGATCTCTGCATAGGATGCTTTCCACAGAGTTATAGTTTGCAAGCTATTCTCATAGACTCTTCTTTGTGACCATTGTCAGGCTTTTGCAGAGGATTCTTTCTACAGAGTGATAGTTAACAAGCAAGCCTCGTGGTTGAGTTGAAAATGAATTTAAGCTCAGTCTAGTATCTACTCGGACCCCTGCACTCATTGACATATGTACAGAAACATTAAAGTACAATAGGATATTTTCTCTTCTGAAAAGAAATGTTCATTTGTCATGATGAAACATTGTATCTACCAAATGAGATTCAACACCCACTTCCCCCCTCCCATTTACAATGCATTTGTTGAATCTTACTCAAGTGATGAGGGTGGGAATGATTCTGAGTCAACCACTAAATTTTTGTGGCTCTTCTGACTCACAATAATTCTCGATCATTGTGAATCAGAGGAATAGAAAAGCTCCACTGATTGACTGAGTTGGGATTAAGAAGAGAATGATCCACTGAATCAAGTATGGATCTTACCTCACTTGTTTGTTATTTCAACTATGGATTTATGACATATTGTCATCGGAGGGCTTTCCTCTGTCATCTTTGAAATCTATTGAATGGAAATGAAAGGTCAAATGTCGCATCAGTTTGGTCATGGTCATAATGATAGATTCAAATTCTGACATATGTATTCATGCTTGTTTCAAAGAAGCAGTTTTAATTTTCGCTGATACTTCATAGCAAAGTAATTACAAAGATCTTATAAGATGCATAACAAGTGAATTTTGTAAACTATTTTTTGTTGAAATTTATGATATACATTATCTTTAATCGAATCACCATAGCCCCCCCAAATGGCCTGACCTACCAGCCAACTAGGCTACAGATTCTTTTCTCTCTACTCGCACATGTGTCTCCAGGCACTCTTGGTCTGATTTGTAGTCTACAACCTTGAAAATGTGCATGTGCACATCTCTAAGCACCATCTATTTTCTTCCCTACCCCCCAAAAAGGGCATCTCTATGGTCATTTGGAACAACATCCCATAATCTTATGCTGGTATTTTTTTTTTCAGATTATTTTTTAAAATAATTGATTCTGATATACATGCTGGTTAAAGTGATTGATTTGTGTGAGGTACAGATATGTTGCATAAAATTCATAGATCAAGAATGATTTGCAATTATTACTATTTTTTTCAATAAATATCTAAAAATTAAGTTACTTCTCAATCCTGCTATTACAATGTATGTTGGGTCGATGCAAGTGTTTCCTGAATTCTTTGATAAAATTTGGTAAAAATTCATAGCATCATTATTTGGTCATTAAAATATTTTCCCTGGCTTTTCCAAAAGTTCTCCATTAATTTCAATTGAATTCTATGGAAGATTAAAACATTGTAAAGAAGAAGTAACTAAATTTTGGGTCGGATCCAGGATTTGTTTTTGATTGAGATATTTTTCCTTTCAAAGTGTTCTTTGTCTTGAGCTCAAAATCTTTTTTGAAACGTTTTAAACTATTCCTGATATCTACTATTATCTCAAATGATCATTCTCATAGCTTCCACTGAACTTTTTCTAGAATTACACATGAAGAGTAAAATTGTTTTATGTGGATTTTATACTCTGCTATGATTTTCACTGGAATAAAGTCATGGATTTTCTCCCTGACAATTCTGATGAAGAGTATGTCTATAGAAGCAATAAAGAGCAGAGTAAATTTCACTCCTAAGATTTCCCTAACAATGAAGAAAGCATTAGGAACTATGCATGAACATATTATAGTTACATGCTAAGTGCATATTAGAAACTATGAACCTGAATAGTCAGCAAAAGTTTCTTCAGTTTATGAATTGGTCTGGCTGGTTAACTATGTATGTATCATGCATACAGGCTGCACCAATGGAGCTAGAGGGCTAAAAATTTAAACATTCACTCCTTCTTATATTTACAAAAAAAACGTTTTGTTTTTTTTTTGTTCTTTGGAGCCCCCCCTAGTTTTTTTTTTGGGGGGGGGTCAATTTGCAATGCAGGTTTTTGCTAAATTGATCTCTAGTTTGTGTCCAGTTGCATTCACGCTTGATTTTTTTTTTTTTTTTAGAAAATTCAGACTTTTTTAATGATCACTGCCCAACAAAATGTAAAAGAAGTAACATTCATTGATCACCCTTTTTACAATTTTATAATAGATCACTCCCAACTTGATCTGCTCCCAAAAGACTGTGGTCATGTGACGGTTTGTTATTGAGTGATTAACCAGACTTTATTTTTATCAATATATGCTGTTCTTTTTTGTCTCGCCAATGGATATGAATTGTATTGCTGGACACTTTTCCATCTTTATATCCAAAAAGATTTAATGAACTATTACATTTCCAACCCCAGATATTGGGCTATAAACCTTATGTAGTTTGATGTTGATTATTTTATTGAAATTCGAAATTCTGAAAATTTTCTCTTGAACCGAAACATTAACGCGTTTGCTTAAAAATTTGATCTAAAAAAATGGGATCAAAATTTATGTGTAACATTATATTTGTGCATAAAAACTTTTTTTTATATTACTGAATTTTTGCTACAAAAATTATATTTGAGATCACAATTCACTCAAGTATATATAGGTCGAGTACAAAAATAATGAAGGTTAGCTTATTTATTGGTGATCAATGTTAACAGTCCCAACCATTTGATCAATTTTTGATGGCCAACTCGGTAGACTTCGCAATTTTTTTTCATTTTTCTTAATCTTTCATTTTTTTCTGTAACAGAGGTGAAGACAGGAGATAGAACAGACTACATAATAAATATCCAAACTTCACATAAATGAATCACCATAACCATGTATGTAGCAGAACAAGTCTAAAAAAATCTTTAAAAAATAGATCTCTTATCTAAAATTGTTGAAAAAAAAAAATACCAGCTCATGATTTTGGCACTCATTGAGACCCACAAAACACCTTTTTTTTTCTTTTTTTTTTTTTTTTTAAAAACAAGAAAAAACATTTTTAGATTGTGCCTAGTGATGTACTCTTGAAAATCTCTAAGGTTGTAGCCACAAAAATGTGACCAGGAGTGTCTGGATACACACAAATAGACACAGATGTGCCTAGTGATCAGAATCTGTAGCCCACTTGGCTGGTTGATAGGTGGGCCATTTGTGGGGTTACGGTGATTCAACAGTTTGCACCTGAAGGTTTATTTGTTGAGAATGAACCTTATTTTAATGGCATCTTACTATTGCTTTTTGTGTGCAAACCAGTCTTAAAATGTTCATGATGTAAAATCATTAGTTTGGTCTAGATTTTCCCCATTTATTGTTCATCAGTAATTCCCCTTTCTATCTCATTCATACTTTTGTGTTATATATATATATATATATATATATATATATATGTGTGTGTATGTATGTATATGCGTGTGTGTGTGTGTACTCATGAAAATATGGCGATTTACATTGGATAAAAATCTAGTTGTACACATCCGTAGTCAGAAATAATTGTTAACAACCACCACTCTAACCAGACTGGTTTAATCACTGTTACTGGGTTTAGGTTATTATATGTTCTGTCATTTATGTTTATCTATCCATCCATCCATCCAGACCGCCCCGCCCTGACTGTTCTAGTTGAAACTTGAAATTTTATACCCCTACCCTCAGTGTGTAGGGAAGTTGTTTTTGTTTCTTTGAAAATCTTTCTCGCTAATTGGGTTCTCATTAAGGGTTTCAATTTACAATGAAAGTTTATGCCAAATTGGTCCTTTAGTTTGTGTCCTGCAACATTCCTGCTCATTTTGTTTTTGCAAATTTGTACTTTTTAATTTACAGCCCCCCCAAAAGCAGGAAAACTTATTCATTCTCTCCATTTTTTAATTGATCATTCTATGAAAGGACTAACCAGATTGGTCTTTCTTTATAAAAAAAATCATAAATTCATGATTCAAATCATACAGGTAGTATTCTCATTAAGGTAACTTGATTTTACCATCACTGCTGCTTAGGATACGAGATATATGGATGGCGGTGATTCATAATTTCCCTTGCAATGTCAGTATATTTTTATGAAGGATTTATTGCTTATTCTGTTCTTATCTCCTTCTTTAAAGAGAATACTAAAGAAACTATAGAAAGAAAAATTTAGAATTTTATATTTCAGTAATGGCAGTGATAATTCAGAATAAGAACCAAAAGTTCAAGGATGCGCCCACCATTCCTAGTGGTAGTTGCAAGAGGAGGAAGAAGAGCTAGTAATCTTCTTTTGAGTCAGTTGATTCTCTCATACTTATATAATATGGGAACATTCTGCAAGTATTATTTTCTAGAAAAATTGTAAATTGCCATTTTTGGAATTTTTTTAAATTCAAAAATGTGGAATTTGTACATTCTATTATGACATTATAGCAGTTGGTTTCTAAATGATGTCACACCTCTTCCTTCCTTTCCTATTTCTGTTGTTTAACGTAACTGGTACAGATCAACCGACTGAGAAGCCTCTTGATAGAGATATGTGGACTCATCTAAAAAATGGGACATCAAGTTCAGAGGATGTAATTTGATAAAAAGGATTGTCAAAAATGTAATAAGGTAGCTAACTAATAGAAGTAAAATGAAACAAGGAGAGGCAAGCTTCACTTGAATGTACAAATAAAACTGGAAAGCTATGACACCAGAAATCATGTAGGGCTGAAATTTTAGGAATCTACCATGGTTGACTTATATGGTTATATACATCTATCTAATGGCCAGTATGTTGTTTTTAAAGATAATTTACAAATCATTATCATTGAATTCAAAGTGATTGTTTGTATTATGTATGAAAGCATAATTAGACCTGCCAACTCTCTTGGTTTTGTTGTATATCACATTCAATCTTAAGATCTCATGATTTGGTATCCATTTCTCACGGTTTCAAATATTTTTGTTGTAAACTAACAAGAACGACCATTTCAAACAATTTTAACAACTTTTGATCAGTTCATTTGATTAAAACATTCTTACATTTGCATTTACATTACCTGTGATATTGTGGCCTATTTCCTATATGTTGTTTAAATATATTATATGGCTATGGACTGAGCTGTAAGATTTAAGGAGTCTTAGATCCTGTGTCACCAATGCCAACCAGGTGATGACGTGAAAAAAGAAAGTCAAGAATGCAATAGTCAATTATAACAATGCACATAAGAATTGATGTTTTGGTTAAAGAATTAATTCTAAGAAAAGAATGTGTTTTACTTATTTCTACTTTTTTAAGATTCTAAAATCTCTAGATTTCTTGGGATAAATATTAAGATTTTTGCTCTTCAGAGGTTGGCAGGTCGGCATAACCAATTATAAGTTGAATTGAATATGATTTAAATTTCTAATAATAGAAATCTGATTTCATGAATATTAGTAAACAATAATTTGCTAATTTTTTTAGAATAACTAAGTAAATTTCAAACTTAACTCTTGTTAAAAGGCTTTGACAATCTCACCAGCTGTTGTGAACTAGCCCTTTCATTCATATACATGTGTTCAGATTTATCATTTTTTTTTTTTTTGTTTCAACATTAGTAAAAGAATTCTACAAATATTTTGAGAGAAACATAGGATTGTATAAGAGTTAGAGGGATTACTCACTATTTTTAGATTTTTTTTTTCATTTGAAGCACTGAAGTTTAAAAATAAGTTTTAAAATAATTTTGATACAAGGATTTTTGGGCATTAATATGGTGACTTCTTCTGTGTGTAGTTTGCTTCTTGTAAATCAAGTAATTTATGCCTCAGTGATTATTTTAATGAGGTCAATTATATTCAAGAACAATAATTCCCTTTGTTGATAATTAGTCTTTGAATTGAATACTCAAAAACTATCTCTTCATTCTATGTTTAATGTTGGTTTTCTAAATAGTCCAAATTCTATCATTTCAATCATTCTTTTACCATTTATCAATCATTCTTTGGAAACAACACCACCACCACCACCACCACAAAAAACTTTTGATATATCTCCTGTATATATCTTTGAGGAAGATGACAAATTTAAGGAATCAGTTCATAAGTTTTTCCCTAAGATACTATTGATTGATTTATTATTTTCTATTGCAGATACCATTTTTTCCTTCAGCTGAAAAAAGATCTCCTGGAAGGTCGGTTGGTTTGTCCCCATTCTACTTCAGCACTGTTATCCAGTTATGCCATTCAATGTAAGTATTGGCTAAGTTGTTCACGTCTTTGAGGTTATCTGAAGGTTAACATTTTATTGACTTTTACTCGAAGGCATTTTTCCTTTCTTAATACTATAATGGGTAACTATTTGATAGACAGTTGTGAGTTGCTGAAAGCACTTCCCCTCTGTTGCTTCTAAAGAAGAAAAAGATGATTACTTCTTGTAGAATGTTAGTTTGAAGCCAAGATTTTATTACCTTAATTTCAAAGCATTAGCAGATTTTCTGTTGGTTTAGAATAAAATTTTATGTCATGATTTTGAATAAATTCTATAAACCATAGATTAGATCGTAATCCATATAAGAATCATACATGTAAATTAGTATGTTTATTTGTATAATTATCTGTTGTGTCAGAGTCCTGTTATAACCTAACAGTATCGGGGATTGGTCCATATGAAATACATTACCAGAGCTAGTAAAACAATAAAAGGGTTTTACTATGCGATAGGCTGTTGCACCATGACAATGGAAAATACTTAGCAAAAATGCTAGTTGTCTGGAATTAGATTAAAAGAAAAAAAGTGAGTGTATAAATACTTTTTGAAAATGCCAGATGTGTCAAATTTTTGTTATGAAATAAGTTGAATCTTTTATGAAATGAGTTTTTTTCTTATGACTTCTTCATATTGCATGATATCAATGGTGACTTTTCTTATGACATTTTGTCTTGAGACTTTATATTCAATCACCCTTTAAAACAGCATGAGTTGAGATTTTGAAAACAACTTGAAATCCTGTTCACAACATTTGGATAATACACCTGAAGAAGGCTGTAGAATGGATCAGCTGAAACATTGTATCAACAACACAAACAACTAGAAATTCAATTGTCTAAAAAACCCCTTGAATTACAGAGATGTTTTGAATTTTAACGTTTTAATGTAACTCCTGGAAATGAGAGTTCAGTCAATAGTCATAATGTGTTGAGAGCATTATAAACAAAAGATAAATTAAGTATGAAGGCACTTGTGTAGATATGCAAAAATGTCACTTTGTTTCACTGAGCCACTGGAAAAGTCATGCAGAGCCCCAGAGTTCTGCAACATACAGTTTGAATACTACCAGTTTAGATGATTGACTTGATTGTCCATATGTCCTGTTCAACTGTGTTGTCTGGGTATGTCATCAGAAAAAATTAAGGTTAATTGTTCCATGAATATTGATGAAACCTCACCAGACAAGTAATGGCAAAAGATGGCAATTTTGAGGTTTGATAAGGATCCACACCTTCAATTTATTCATTCAGATTCTGATGCTCAATGGCTATAATCTGAATTTTGTTTTCATTTTATGCCCAATTCATTCAGATGGGAGTGTCAATCTACTGTATTGAGGTTTTCATCTCATGCAATGTTGACTAAAGAATGTTGACATGGCTGCTGAGCCCAACCCCTTATAATAGATAAAGAATAAATCATTGGTATGTTATGAAGCTTCTGGTATGCAATAAATATTGTTTGTGTGAAGCATTTTGTTTATGTAAGGACAAAACAATCAGGAGCAATTCATCACTGGATACTTCACGTTTACGTCCATGATACACCAAAACTACAAGTTTTATTGGATATTTGTTCAGGATCTTCGTTTACTCAAATTAGAAAATTGACTGTGAAAACATTGAAAATTGAAAGATGATTTTTTTCTTTTTCAAATTTGATGTTTTTTTCTTATGATATTTGAAATTTTCTCTTCGTCTACCATGAACAGATGTTTCAATTTGTTACTGTATGACTTTTTTTTAATTTTTATATGTAATCATAACTTATTGGTCTATGCAAAGTGAAACTAGCTTTTATTTCTACTCAAATCCTTATCTATTTATTATGTATTAGATAATTTGAATCTTCAACTGCTACTGATCTTAAGCTAATGTCTTTTCGCGTAAAAAATCATCAACTATGACAGCTGCTGCTGATCTCAAGCTAAAAAAATTTCAATTGTCAACTATGACAGCTGCTACTGACCCAAAGTTTTCAGTTGTAGTCGTGACATTGTGGATGGAAGATCTATTTTTGACCCTATCCGTCACAATGAACTATCAGTTGGAAAAACTTATCTATGTGCTTCTTTTTTTTTTGTCTCTAAACTTTCTCTTGTGAGTGAATTCTACAGTTATTACTTATGAATGACTCATCTTGACTTTTCTCTTTTCATTTAGCTGAATTGGGTGATTATAATACAGATGAACACAAAGGAGATTACTTGTCTGAATTCCGCTTCATCCCAAGCCAAACAGCGGAATTTGAACGCCAAGTGATAGAATATCACAAACAGCACAGGTAACAGGGCAACATTTTCAATACCTGATATAACATTCTAACATAAATTGATGACTCAAACAACTTATTACAGGCTTAAATCATCAATTAATCGGTCAGTTGCGAGTTGAAACATCAAACTTTGAATAAAGCCTATGCATGGTCCACGTTTTTGTGAATCACTATGATTTGAAAAATCAGTGTGTGTACGTATACATGTATAGTTTTTTTCCCCAAGTAAATAATACGTCAACAGCATTCACGAAGGCAAGTTTATAGATTCTAATTGTTTGTGAGTATGGATAGAGAGTGAAAAAATTTTTTTCCATAGAATGAAATAATATTGAATTATAATTTGATGGCAAAAAAGAATTTTAAACAATATCTGTTTTGGTTGCTGCTATTAACAACATTGTCATTATTTCAAGTTGAAACCTCCAGAATATTTTCCTGAAATGGGATGCACTTTTTTAAAGGACATGCCAGGATTTTGAGATTTGATGTGAGAAAAAATAAAATACCTGAAAGTCGAAATCGTTGTTTTGAATTTTGGTATATTTTGGCAATAAATCACCTGTTTGTTGTGCATTATTGGTCTTACCAACCAGTTACGTAAAATTTTCTGGGATCTTATCCACTATGAAAATATATATTTATCAATCTTTATAGAATACTCAATAGAATATAAATATACATGTTTTTAGTTTTCTCTGTTGGTAATTAGTATTTTTGATTAAGATATAATATCAAAACTAGCAAATCTACTTCATACATTTTCCATGTTGAATTTTCTGAATTCTTTAGAAAATTATTCACTCATTCTATTTCTCTATTTGATATTTCAACTCATCTATGAATAATTGTATATTTTATGCTGAAATAACATTGATTGATATCCTTGTATACAGCAGATTCTCACTTAACACTGTGGCTAGATAATTGGGAATTGTGACTTTACATAAAACAATTAAAGTGATAGCAATCTTACCATGGGCCCAATGATGTAGAGGAGTTGAGTTCTTGCTGTAAATTCATAGCTGTTAAATCTAAGTCTTCAGACGTTATTCTGTCTTGGACAAATGAAAATTTGGCTGTGCAAAATATTGTTAAATTGGTCCTGAAGTGCATAAACATTTTGGCAATTTTTTTGACCACATTCCGCATCTTTTGGTGGTATTTTGGCTACTTTGGCCATTTTTGGCCATTCTTTTTATGTAGTGCTTTTTGGCTGTCAAACTAGCATGAAAATACATTTTGTATTTGCAACATAAGGTTTCAGTCTTGGCAATTTTTTCTGCTAACATCCATGTATATTAGTCACAAAACATTGTAAGGAGCACCTCCTACCACCATTCAGTTCAAAACCAAGCAATTAGTCTATATACTGGTGAATCTTTTACACCATTGTTGTTGTAGGATATTCTCTTCAGAGCTCAAATAGCCTCTCTTCTTTGAGGCCTAGTTAATTTTTATTGCTATGGGATACTATGCTTTGATTCCTGTGGACAGCAGTCAACTCATCGGCTTCTTAACTCATGAGTATCAAGAGTGGAAAGGTGTAAAAAGACAAATGAACGTGTTGGAACGGACAGATCAACCTTTTATTGAAGGAGTTTTGAGGAAACATGATTATCATACATTTCGGGGATTTTTCTTATACAGTATTTATTTTCATTTTACTTTTTCTTTCATTAACATTATAATGTTATAATGAAGATTTTGATGAAACAACTTTTGGTGAGGACTTACCGTATCGAATTCCCTTAGCCCCACAAATAGCCCGTTTGGCCAACCAGCCAAGTGGACTAAAGATTTTCTCCTCTCTTTGCTTGTCTGTCTGTCTGTATCTCCGGGCGCCCCATTTTTTATGGTGGCAAAAAAAAATATCATTCAAAATGTAATCACTGTGCTCTTAATGAATTCTTGAACCATTTTTTTTTCCAAAAAATCCATTGTTTTATATCAACATGATAAGTGTGTTTTGTATTTTTCTAATATTTTCTTGGAAAAATCTTATCTAAAATATTTTCATGAGCTTGTCTTCAACTTATTTCTCGATGCTTGCATTCATTATAAATGGTTTTTCCCTTTCTTTTTTTCCCCCATTTCATCTTTGTTTCGATTTCACAAGTATAAAACCCTCACTTATTATTTTACAGGGGCCAGACTCCAGCTGAGGCTGAATACTGTTTTTTGGAAAGGGCAAAGCGGTTAGAAATGTATGGTGTGGACCTTCATAATGCTAGGGTAACGTGTCACCTGTTGTTTTATTCTTTTCTCTTTTGTCTATATATTCATTAGCAAACATTTAGTGATAATTTGTAATAGAGTGCTTCTGTTTTTTAGCGTGTTGTGAATTGTTCTGGTGAAAGCCAATCTCTTAAGTATGTTGCACATACTTTGAAAGGTCAAAGTGTAAATGTTAGCAATGCAAGCAGTGCTAGTTCTCATTACTCTAGCAACATTTCGAAGGTGGCTCACTTCGTAGATATGGCACTCGTGAATAAAAATTGCCCAAACAAAATACAATAAGTACTAAAGTGTCTCAAAAAGTCAAAGCTATCGAATATCTCAAAAGTATTAATATTGTATTTCGAAGATTACTAACGCAAGAAGCAAGTATTGTCAAAGTCTTTTATTCAGCATTAATAGAACATGAATGAAATACTATTTTACTATTTTGGTGGATTATATTCCTCATGTTTCAAATGATTTTAGCAGACAACATTTGTTTCACTTCATCTACAATCAGAAATAAGTACATATATTCTTATTTTCATTTTTCTGCCAACATACTATTCATTGATTTTTTTTCATTTGTGATTTTTCGACCTTCCAAATTGATGCTGTTTTCAAACTGAATTAGAAATGTTACAAAATTTGTTGTTAAAAATTGTTTTGTCGTTTGAATTGAGATGATGGGAGGTTGAAAACAACATTATCTTCGCTTCTACTCATGAAAAAAATGGCTAAATAATTGCATCACAAGAATGACAAAACAGTTCACAAAAAAATTTTGTAACGATCCTAATTCATTTTGTAAACAACGTTGACAAGCAAGGCTGAAATATCACAAATTTTTTTTTCCCCTCTAATTTTTGTCCATCTAATACTTTATATGTATAAATGTGTACATGTATACATATATATATATATATATATATATATATATATGTATATATGTGTACATGTATACATATATATATATATATATATATATATATATATATATATATATATATAATGTAATGAGAAATTTAACTTTTTCACCATCCTCCTGTCTCTTTAGGATCAGAGTAATCTTGAAATCCAGCTTGGTGTCACCTCAGCAGGTCTAGTGGTATTCCAGAATTTTGTAAAAATCAATACATTCTCATGGTAAGTGACTTTTTATTTCAATGTTTTTTTTTCTCTCTAAAAAGATTTGAAATGAATGTATTCCTATAAACTGATTTTACAGCTATGAATGATTTGAGTAATAAGGGCTTAAAAAAAAAAAACAACTTGCCCATGGAACTGTATTTCTTGTTTTGTTTTGTTTGTTGTTTTTAAACAAGCATATACACTGACGGAAAATAAAATTACAACCTGAATATGGGTTTCAATTTACTCAGGATGGAACTTACAGATAGTATAGCTAGATTAAAATAAATGATCTCATGTACAAAACAATACATGCACAGGTTTCAAAATAAAAGATGTATCAATAGTACTTGGACCTCACATTAAAGCACTGTATGTTCTCTTAGAATATACAATGTATTAATATAGGGTCTGAGTGCTGTAGATACACCCCTTATTTTTGAACCTGTGCACATATTGATCTGAATATGTGGTCATTTACTGTAAATCAGTCATCTTTATCTGTACGCTTAATCCTGAGTAAATTGAAACACATATTCAGGTTGTTGCAATATCATTTTCCATTAGTGTATGTCCTCTAGGAAAATTAGTGTAAAGGCTATAACTTATGTTGATTTCTTAATCTTAAAATGGTATTTATTTCAAGAGGGTTCAATCAGTGATATACTATGGTATTATTTTTATTACTAGGATGAAAATATTTAGAATGCATCAATTAATCTTCTTAGCTTAAGGTTTTCAAATTGTGAAAAAGAATCGTCTTGTTTGTCAGTACTGAAGGAAACTGTATAACACTTTAAATTGCTTGCGATAAAAAGGGATATTAAAAACAATCATTCTTACAAAAACAAAAATAAAGAAATTATTTTTCGTAATTCTTTTCAATTATTCCCTAAAAATTATGCCCCAATTCTTTATTGCTAGTTTCTATAAATTAGACAAATAAATAATCCTTTGTTTAAGATGCTAAAATCATTTCAATCTTTGATCCTTTTGATGCCAGTGAAATACATTTGCTAAAAAACAGATTCGGTTGTTTATCAATAAAAAATATTTAAAAATTATCACTTTCATAGCAAACAATATCTTGTTTAACCTAGTTCCATAATATTTTAAAATATCTTATCCATATACATGTATCTTTAGCTGTATACTTATAGGATGTTTCGGTATTATATAAAAGTGAGTGCATATCTGTATGTATGTCCCAAGTTGAGGGCCACAATTTCGCACTTAAAAAGTTGGAATTTGGCGGAGGTTACTGCCATAGGCTGTCTTTACTGACTGTAAATCTCAGTAGATCAAATTTTTTTTTTGTTTTTTTCCAAATTCACAGAATATTCACTCATTTTATCAATACAAATTACCTCCCTTCTATTATTTAAAAATATTTCAATATATTCAGGTGAGTTTTTTCACTCAGAATTGTTGCATCCTAACAGTAGTTCTATTTTACCTTGATAAAAATTCTCAAAATCATAAGCATAAATATAGGATCTAAACACATTGGTAGAGTTGAATATTCAAAATGTTTGGCGATCCTTTCAAGGATGCAGCATGCAGGCATTTTGAGATGGGCCATTTTACAGGCAAAATTTTTGTATTGTAAATGGCTAAAAGTGGCTAGATTTACACTGTTATTTGAATAAATTCAATCTCAGTCTAAAAATACTGTTTTTCAACAATCTTTTGGTTAAAACACAAAAATCGAAAGGTAAAGCCATTAATTCTCTTATTCTTTATTACAGAATTTTTTATGATTTTACTTTAATTTTTTTAATAAAATATGAAATCGGATGTATATGGTGTGGTGATGGATACCAAGGAATTTCTAAGTTTGAGTATAAATCCACCTGATGAAGAAAACTGAAAAATCAGTGTATCAAAATCTTTTATTTAAATTTAATAAGTTGGAAAAACTCACTGCATTAAATATATGAGCCTTTGATAATACTATTAGTCACTTTTGAAATTCATTATTAGTGTCAATACAGAGGAAATGAGATATCTGGCAATTATATCTACCCAATAGCCATTTTTTTCAAAAATCCAACCACTTTTAGCCATTTAAAATTGCCATTATAAAAATTATCAAAATGTCTGTATGCTGTGTATTCGCGAGGATAGCCAAATGTATTAAGAATATAAAAGATATCTTGAATTATCAGAAAAAAAACGTGGATATCAATTTTTCTCTAGAAAGGTGAAATAGAAATATTTTCTGAATTGTGAGGTAGCGACTATTCTGATTGAATCAACATTCTCTGACCAAATCAAGATTATCAGTATCTTTTTAAAGCAATTGATAGAAAGTGAACTCATGTGATTGGATTTATTTAAAGTATTTATAAACCCAGGCAAGGTATGAAAATAAATGTGGAATTTTGTTGAGAAAATTGATTAATGCTTACTTGTCCTGTGAGGGATGGACCTTTTTGTTTTCAGTGCTATGTGTAAGTTGGAATGTCTTGGTAATGGCAGTGTCATCTTAATCACTTGGGACTAGGAATTTTTTTTTTCTTTTTTAAACTCTTTTTGCCCCCTTGCGGAATTTTCTTTTTTTGTTTTTGAAAAATCTAGCCTAAAATGTCACTTCGTCCCATGAAGTCCATATGTCAATGTCAATGTATGATGTCATATCAGCAAAATATCTTGTCACCTGCTTCAGGACAAAGAAATTTCTCAAAGATATTTCGTCAATCTGTTCCAAGTGGTTAAGTAAAATGATTGTTTGCATATTCAAAAAAGAAAGGATTTCATGTATTGAAACATCTTGCTTTGCGTTTCTTTGATAAAATGTTGTATTTTTCTAATCTTTGAAGTTATCTACTCATCCCGTTTACTGAGAATATTTTGTTAACAGATCTCATATCAAAATTCCTGTCATGAAATAAAATTTGTAAACTTTCTCAGAATGGCAAAGTTAATGAAACCTAAGATAAAAATTAAATTTCTTGGCACCTTCACACTGATACACACATTAAAACCATCACTGAACATTAAAAATACATATTTCGTTTAAATAAAAATGTCCAAAGAGCACATTTTGATGTCAATAAATGGATGTTGTTTGGAATTATTGAAACGAAAGATCAAAGTAATTCAAGATGGGGTTTCTCAAACATTTTGCACCCACGGAACCCCTCAGACTGAGCAAAAAAATTTTGGAATCTGATATATAAAGCATGATATAGTTTCATTTTCAAATACAATATTTATAAAAATACATGACTATGCAAAATTGTTCACGGAACCAAAAATATATGATGAGAAACCCAGTTTGAGAGATTCTGATTTAAGAAATATGGATTTACACATACATCTTTTGAATGAATGAAAGAAAATAACTGAAATATTTCTGAGGAATTTCAAAGTAAGCTGTCATTTTTCTTTTCTGTTGATGCGTTTCATGAAAAACAAATTGTCAACATTCCAATTATTGTTCTTTGCTTTTGTTGTTTCTTCTTTTTTGCACTTGCTAGATTGGAAATCACGTCTTTTCAATTGCAATAAGATTTGCTCTGGCACTGCACCCAACCTTTTTGCTTGCATCTGAACTGCATTGTGATCTCAAGTATAATTAGCATGCTTCTTGATTGCAGCATAGATTGCATTTGCACTTTGGGGAAGATTCTTCCGTAACTCTTTACAACCTCGTCTACTTAAAATTCAATTTAATTGGAATAAACTTACTTACAAAGATGATTTGAAGAATCTTTTCATGTCTAATTCCATTTTTTCATAATCTTCCTTTTAGCCATGCTGCATACTTATTTGCTATTTACACACAAAAAATATATCATGAATCTTGTTTTGTTTTTGGTAACTACATGACCCAGTTGCTTATTTGTTAATTTTCCTGTGATGCAATCAGATATAAAGAGCCCCGATATATTAGAGTAGATGTATATAAATACTGAGCAGTAATTGTGTTATTAATTAGTCTTGAAGTAACCCATATATACTATTATTTATTGACAAAAACTGTTTTACTATAATTCATGTATTTCTCAAAAATTATAGTTTTTCTCAGAAATTCTTATCTCTTCTATCTAGCTTTTTTCTTCATATTATCAACTGGTTTACTTACAATCATTATATTTTGCTTACTTGACAAAATGTCTATTTTTTGCCAGAAATACTCTTCATACTGACTGCTTTTGGCTTTTTTCCTAACTTGTCTCCACGTTCTGCAATAAATGTTTCTCTGTGAACTAGAATCCCAGACTCTTTATTGGACTAAGCATTTACTTTCAACACAGAAAGATTTATAATCATTAATTGTAAAATACTTGATATTTTTCTCTTTAGATGGAGTTATTTTTTAATCTGTTGTGGTGTGTGTATATGCCCATCAAAACATCTGATTAAAAAACAACAGATATCTTGAAAAAAATGTATTTCAAATAGTGAGGACCATTTCATAGAATCCTTACAATTTGAAATTCTGCCTTTCAGCCATATTCTGTCAAATTTCTATGCATTTGCATCTCCCATTCTTTTTAGTTCTCATTAGATTATTTCCAATGTTAATAATCAGAGAAATATTTTCCATTTTTATTGCTTGGTGTTTCTGACTATTTTCAACTTACAAGCATTTGACCATTTGACTTAACACTCAAGATTCCATGTATAAAATTAGAAATCAGAATGTCATCATTAATAATAGATTTTACCATCATTAGGGTCAATCTTTATCCAAGTCATGCGATTAATATATCATACTTAATTCTTAGCGTATTAGCCACTCATTTTTTTTGCCCCCAAATAATTTTTTATTGAAAGTATTTATCATTTGATATTTAATACATTTGACTGTGATTGAATCACTTTCTACGTTACTCTCTGATTTTTTTCTGGCTAGACATTATTTATAAATTCATGAAGTCACTCGAAGTGTTAAAGATTTAGGTAAAGAAAAATTTTAACAAATACTTTAATGCATGTGCATGTATGAAATAAAATCTTTTTCACAGACACTTGAACTACATCCAATGTTGACAGAAATTGACATTTCTCCTGAAATAGCTAAATGAAATTTAAATATTTCAGTTTTATGAATTTTTCAAAAAGAAATAAAGGATTGAATAATTATTTCAAACGATAAAATTAATGAATAAAATAGGATACTTTTATGATTACTTATTGCTTATGGATGTATCAAAATGATACCATCACCCATCTTCTTGTGTCATATTAAAAGTATTTGTTTCTGCGTGTCATTATTTTTTTGTACTTAGAATCATTAAGATCTCTGCTTCTATTATTTTGAATTCAAATTGTATGAATTCATAAGATTATCCCAAACTTATCGCCATAATTATTTAAAAACAGTTATTGTAATCAATCTATTTTCAAGATGAACAACTTTTACATTGTCATAAATAAACTCTAAAATGGGCGCTTGACTCAAAAGGTGTTTCAGTCTCTCCAAGGTTTAAAAGCAACTCTCTTATGAAATTATTTAGATTTTCCTAATTAGTTTACCTAATTGCATTTTCAAATGATTTTTTTTTATAGCTAACTCTGTTATTAGTACGTAAATTGTTGCTGAAATAAAATTTGAATTGAATTCTCAAAAACCCTTTGACTTTTCATGAGTGTAAGTTTCATATCATCGTCAGCCTGTTTTTCTGCTTGTCTGCATATGTAATCGGTTTTAGAATTATACAAGATATATGCACTTTTAGAGTCATGAGTGAGTAAATAGAATAATAATTGCCTGTATTGGATTTTTGCATATTTTTTTATATCATTAAAAAGTAACTTGTTGTAATTGACCAAAAAATATATTTGGTCTAAATTAGATCTGCAGCAAAAGTAAATTAGTGATTAGACTGTAGGATTGTTGGCCTTAAATGTTATATTTTAGTGTCATGTTAGTGAATTTTGTAAACCATAAATTGATAGAGTTGATTTCAAACCTGTCTTCCTTTCTCAGAAATCAGATATAATTGTAACATACTTGTGTTTTTATGCTGTCTATTCCTAAAAAACATTGAAAAATGTGCAAAGCCATTGACTAAATTCTCTGAATAAAATATTACTTTTTTATTATGGCTTCACTGATTTAATTGATGAATCAACAACAACAGTTTTGATCTGATATTTGAAGAAAAATCGTATGATCTGCCGTTTAAATCATTTAAATTTTTGATCTGGTTGAAATTTTGACTTCCTTCCTTCAAGAATTCAACTTCTGGAATTGAATTGCTTTACCACCTGAGCTGTAAAACTGTATCAAATTTCACATTACTTAATAGTCAGTCTATTTGATTTTCTATGCTCAGTTGTTGTGACTTTGAAAGCAAAATAAAAATTAGTTTATTGAATTATATGCATTTAAATGGTCATTTTACAAAATGACTGATTAAAGATTATTTGATTTTATAATAATATAATGTACACAATGTTCATGTTGTTTAACATAAATTTCACAATTCATTCCCTGCTAAGCAATGGACTTAGATATTACCAGTGAAATATTTAAGGTATATGATATTCTTTTTTGGCCCTGTATGTGAATTCTTATTCTTTCGAGCTGTCTAGATTTATTTAATATTTAACTGAAACATTTTTGCTATAAAAGCATGATATAAATACGTGTGTGTGTGTGTTTGTGTGTGCGTGTGTATGTGTTGATATATCAATTTGACAATGTGGAGAAACAACTGAATTGTAGATTTTTCATATTTTTTCAGTTTCCAAAAATGTATTTCTCGAATAGTAGCGTCAGCAGATTGAATTTAAGAAATTGTTAGATTATCGGAAATAAAAATATATGAAAAATTTATAATACAGTCATTTTCCAAATTGTCAAATTGATAAATAACATCGTTTGAAAAATCTTTCTACTTAAAAAGAAATAAGTATATATATATATATATATATATATATATATATATATATATATTGGTAGTTGTAATTAGTAAATGCAGAAAGTGAAAAATTTGAGCCCAAGTGTGTTACTTCTCAAAAACTTTTATTATTTTAAAGGTTAGATTTTCAATGAATTAGCGTCAGCATTTTAAAAAGTACTTAGCTCCACAGAAAACTATTGCAAAGAAGTGTGGTTGTTTACATATTTATGTGTAATATTGAATGAGCCAATCTTTATAATAATAGAAAGTTCTGAGATGTAACACTCTTGTTCTAAATTTTTTTTACTTTTCACATTGTCAATTTACTTCTACCATTTCGTCAGATTACCTTATATACACACAACAAACAATTTTACATATATAGATATGGTGTAAACACAGATCAACACTTCATGGAAACTCTGGGTTTCATGCTGCCATGATCCCTGGACTATATGCAACTCCCAGCATGGCAATATATATATATATATATATATATATATATATATATATAATCTTTTTTTTTTTTCAAATGATCATTAGTTTATTTGTTATTGACTATGAAATTGTTTGCAATTTCTTAATTCTTTCTTTGAATAGGGGCTGATGAAAGTTAGATTAATTTGGATTTTGAAGCTGTTCTTCGTTGAATTTCTAATTTTTGAAGGTTGTGGCAGCGTGAAACTCCAGAGTTACCAAGAATTGTTGATCTAAATCTACACAGTCGATATCTATACATGTTCTATCCCTGATATCGAATACTCTTACCTTATAAATAACAACTTTCAAAAGCAATTACAATATATATATATATATATATATATATATATATACATACATACATACATACATACAGTGGTCCCTCTCTTAACAAGGACAATCCCCTCCACAAAATGTCTCATGGAAGAAATTTATTGCATGAAAAATTAAATCTATGGGATTTCAGTAATTCATTCCAAATAAGTATATTGGACCCCTAAAAGCTTAGCAACAACCTTGTAAATAATGTATAAGGTACTGATTTCTTTCTAGATAGTGTATAGATACCAATAAACACGTAAATGATTTAATATGAATAAAAAATCTTATTATAATTCATTGAATGCCCATCCGTCTGTCTTCTTGTCTGGAAATAAGTGTTTAGATACTAGATATTGATATAGATAATTATTACTGATATATGGATGATTCTGGATGATTTTATGAAATTCCGTAGTTTTATTTTTTCTTGCAAACTGAAAATATTTCACTGAGAGATTTATTTTTTGGCAAATGGGACCTCTCACTAATTGAAATTTCATTTTAACACTCCTTTGCTATGAGAGAAACCACTGTATTGATGATTTTTTGATTATCATATTTATTGCTTAGATCGTATCACAAGTTTATAATTTTTCTTCTCAGTGTTTCATTTATGAAACATGACCTTTTGACATCTGACTTTTTTTTAATTACATTCATCTAGAAGTACCTATACTACATTGCTTGACAGAACATTGAATTTCCAAATGGACACTCATTCATTAACTTAGGGTCATCGTATAGTTATCAGTATTACTTGAAATTAAAGGAGATTCTCTTCTTCAAGAATATCCAAAAGAAAATGTGTGGAAAAACGATTCTGTGACAAATAAGACTCTTTGGCAATTCATAGATAGCAATATATTAATTTGCTAACAGTGGTATATGGTGCTTAGTACTTGGGATGTGCTGTGTTCTATGGATGCACAAAAACACCAAAATATTTCAGTGTCAGTAAAAAGTGATGAACAGTAAAAGCCTTTTTGGTACAATATAAGAAAAGTGGTCCAGTAAATTGCGAAGCATCCCCCCCCCCCCCCGCTCATTCTATGTTACAAATGGTGAACAAATAAAGAGATGGGAATTAATCAAAGAAAAGTAAAATTTGAATTGGGGACTATTATTCACTGATGATAGTGTTTAATCCAAACTCTGTTTTTTCCATTAATTCTATTATTTTCATGATCTGGGACCACCTCTGCTACATTGTGCCTGAAAGGCTTCATCTGTGCATTGCCTTTAAAAGGCACGAAAATACTTTCCTGTTTCTGTGCATCCGCAGCATACAGCACACCTAAGATGCAAAGCACCGTACGCCACTGTTCGCCAAGTTTCTGTATGAACTGACTACTTTTGTGCATCTTTCTTCTAACCCTTCAAGCTGTACGTAATTCTTATTAAAAAGGTTAGCTCTTATCACCAACCTGTGTGCTTCACTAATCCACTACGTCATATTGAAACTGCTAGCATGCATCCTTTGCTTGCTTGTAGGGATCATGAGGCATTTGATCAGGAACCACTTGCAGACTACCCGAGAAACGATAGAGATAGTGAGCAGGCCGATCGGTGAGATGCATATCTTTGTCCTATCGTTCTTTTACTCTGTGTTACTCTCATTTTCTAGCTTCGGGGGAAAGGAACTCGAGGCACCTATCTCCCAATTATCCCACTTTTTGTTATAAAACCTCTTTTAGGGTTTTTGATTTCTCTAACAAAACGAATATCTTGAGTGAACTATTGGCCTTCTTTTTTTTTTCTTTTTCAAATTCAGAATTTACTGAATTTCGAGCTCAACTACAATAAATGCAAACAAAAATCTATGGAGTTATTTTGAAGAATTTGGAGGCTGTGGTTGTATTGCGTGGTTACTATGAGAATTATGAACATTAGTCCCCGATTCCTGCAGAAAAGGAGACTTCTTTTCCTTCAAAAAGGTCTCATTAATTGCAGCCGACTTCTTCATATCAAAAGGGATTTAAATGTCTGTTATTCACTGTTAATCTCTGATGGGTGTTTATATTTTCTGCTTATGACAAGAATTCCATTAAAACTTCAAGTATTATCACAAGAAAGTGATATTAGGTTGATTCCTGCTCGGCTTTGGTACAACTGTAGTGTAGTTGGTCCCGTCATCTGCATACGTTTCCCAACCCCTATAAGAGGGTTTTTCATTTTTTTCTCTTAGTTTCATTATGACTTTTTTTCTCATAAAGTCTCATTATGACAGTTGTCTCAGTTGCAAAAAAGCAGTTTAAAAAAAAATTACGGTCCATCATTTGAATTTGTTTCATTCTGTGTGAAACGTAATTTCAAATGCTGAAACTTGAAAAAGAATCAATCATAATCCGTCAGTTTCATTGATCTTTATTCTCTTTTTTTTTCTTTCTTTCTTTCTTTTTTTTTTCTTTTTTTTTTTTCTTCAACAAAATATTGAACTTTTTTGAAATTTTTTTTCAATGATCTGTTTGGGAAATATTTCAAAATATTTTAGATTTAGTATATATAATTATGTGTCCCTTGTTGAATTACTGAGATTTGATAGTTTTGTAATCTAGATGATGCTAGTTTTAGATTTACTACTAAATGTTCGATACGTAGATTTATTTTCAACTCAATCAACTTCATTAGATTTGTAAATGTTCATATTAGGTTGCAATAATAAAATGATATGAAAAAGTTGTTCTTTATGGGTTTCATTTGAGATAATGCATATTTTTATGCTTGAATTGTCTTTAGAACCAAAGTTTAGTTTTTTAAAAAAGAAATCGAATGATTAATTTGGCTTGTATGTATAGCTATCTGTAACGATTGAAAATCATCACAGTGCACTGTTACCATTATTTTCTGAAATTCTGAGATTGGGTATTTTTATTTATTTATACATATATATATATATATATATATATATATATATATATATATATATATATATTCTGGTTTGGCTTTGTGAACAAAGATTTTGGTGTGTTTACCATGTCTATTGCAGGCCCTCAGATGACCAGCCAGATCTAAAACTCTTAATAGAATTTTAATCATCTTATTACTTGCTGAAATATCCGTTTACACTGGATTAAATGTTTTAAGTGGAAAAGAGAACTTAATCGTTCAGACTTGTGAAAATAGTTTCCCTTCACTTTAACCCCTTAAAAAGAGAAAAAATAGTTTCCCTTCACTTTTGACCCCTTAAGAGAGAAAAAAAAAGTTTCCATCCAGTCCTGACCTCCTAAAGGAGAAAGGAGATTCCCTTCACTTTTGACCCCTTGAATAGGAAATCCTTTCTCTTCACTTTTGAAACATAGAGAATTAAATATAAGCATATAGAATAAGAAGATATATATGTGTCTATTTGTATATTGATCAGAAGGTATGAATCCTGTTTAGAATTATAGTTACATCTTGAATAGAACCCCCATCCTCTAGAGCATTTTTCTCAAAACTTTTTACTTCAAAACTTTCCCCTTTGATTATTGAGTACGCATACCAAATTTGATTGGGCAGTGCCCATGTTCATGTGATTTCTATAGCATGACTGACAGACAGACAGACCGACGGTATGACCTCTCTCACTTGTATATATAGATAACATGCTTGCAGCATGTCTTCAATATGGTTCAAAATTTCATTCTAGTTTATTTTCAGAAGTTGAATCTTTTACATGCTAAGGAAATATGAAAATATTTCTGATAAATGTTTAGGAAATTCTGTGTATGATATTGAAATACAATGTTTCACCAGTGTTGAAAATGCATGTAAATAGTCAGTTTTGTTTTACCTATTGAAACCATTGTCAGCTTTCAAACTATTTACAACCTTAAGATAATTAATAAAGATCATTTTACTCTTCAATAATACCAATTAGATAGATACATAACTATTTACTTTCTTCTAGGTTTAGAAAGAGTTTTCAGAAAATATGTGTTTATTATCTCTCATTTTAAGAGTTCATTCAAATTATTGTAACTTCTGGTATGAAATTCATAAAAATCATACATACACTGTTGTAAAAATTATAAATTTCATTGGGTTGGTATCAGAGCATTTATTTCAATCAACAAAATTTTGACTATTTCTCAAAGGTTTTCTGCCAACACGCAAGTCAATCATAAATTTCTTCACGATAGAATGAGATTGGTTTCAAATTGAAGGAAGTTTGCAATACCAATTCGATGTAATCATTTTGGAAGCCTCGATATTTCGAGTTCTACTGAGAGAAGAAAGGGTGATAATTGTTGCATGCCGAGTCAGGGTTTTATTCAATTGTGGGCATTTTAGGTCGTTTCGTTAGTCCGTACTTTGTAGAACATCACAGCAGTGATCTTTGTTGGATCAAGAAGTTTTCATTAAACAATGCTTTGCACATCACACCACCAACAATGTTTATCTGATGCATCTGTTGGTTTGGCATGGTTACACTGGTGGCACCTTTTATCAATCCAGCTTTCTGCATCATGTTGGCATACATGAATCACTTTTCTCTACCTGTGATACTTCAGAGAAATCAATGTAGTGCATGCATCCAAATGTTAATTTCAGTTGTCACTCAGATATGAATACAGTACCAAGTTTCTGAGTTCAGAGACTTATTGAATCACTTAATTGCAATCAGAATGACTGCAATCAAGTGATCAAGGATGATGGGGTGAGAGCAGTTCAACTTTCTCGGTTGATCAACTCTGGATTGATTTCTATGATCTTTTGCATTTCACTCTGATCTTGCTCCAATAATCATTCATTTCTAGGCTTGTCAAATGTTTTGAATTAGCCGGGCTGAAATTTGATGGCAGCTTATAAGCTTATATTCTTCCTCCAAACACCTGGTTGAGGTTGATTCAATTGAACTGAGGTTCATTTTGAAATTGGACACATTTTCAGCTGCTTGCAAGAATCAATTTTCGTTTTTTGAAGGACAAATCTATACTATGTATGCCTTATATCGTAAAGGTTTGTGTACATTTTACATCTAGAATTTGTAGATTTTTTTTCTATTTGAGAACATTCAAACCAACCTTATATCATTCAATGGTACTGAATTTAAAAATTGATAAATTAGAAAAATAATTGTTGAACATAGCCTAAATGTAAGCCCTGAATATATGTACAAGTATGGTTTTGGTTGGTCTTGTTAGAAGTTGCAAGGCTAGATTAAACTGCTATGAAAATCATCTATTCTGCTGTAAAGATACTTCATTCTATTTTCTAATTATACCAAATTAGTAGAGATCCGGTATTTTATTTCAATTTAGACTATGGCACGTAGCATAGCTGGTAACTAGTTATTGACTGACTTAGTTGACTTAGTTTTGACCTAATATTTCATTTTTATTAACATGTCCGTCATGACCTAGTTTTCAAAAATTGTGTTTGGGTCGGGAATAGAGAAATGAAAAATCAAGGATCTTGTTTCAATTTTTGTTTTCATTCTTGGAAATTTCTCGTCTCATTTCTCGTTTTTTTTCCACAAAATCTTGTCTCATTCCTTCAATTATACTTCAAGAATATATGAAAGACTTCAATTTTAGCTTCCAGTTACGTTTTTTGCCTCAACAAAGCTTATTAGTTTGACCTAGTTTCAGATTGTTTCATACCAAAATTGGTCAAATGCTGACCTATTTTTTTTTCTCTTCTAACTCGGTACCAGCTATAAAATCTGAGGTTTTCACTGTTTCTGTTTATTTAGTAGATTTCTACCATGGCTAAATATAACTATATTTAAAAAGATCTGTGTATTTGCACGAAGATAACTTGACAGCAAACCATTGCCCAAAGTTGATATGTGCTAGGTATGTTGGTCCATACATTGGATGTTGTAGTGTCAAGTTTTAAATCATTTGAGTCAGCAGTTCTCAATATACGGAGGATGGTTGATTTACCATATAAGTCTGTACTGAAATGATTGGTAACAAGTGATATTTCTCTAATACAATGTACATCTCTAATCATTTCAAAATATTTTGGGGTTAGAATTGAGAGAGAATCAGGTTTTTTTTTCCCTCAATTTTTCTATTGAACAAAATTTAATCAAATTATAGTTTAATGATGTGACATCATTTGAAAAAAATTCTGTTTTGATAGTTATTATGACTACCAACAATATTTTTTGTTTTGATTGTTCTTATTAATGAGATCATGAATAAATAAAGAACAGTGTCATTATTCCAAATTTAAACCTCCTGAAGATTTTCATGAAACCGGATGCACCTTGTTATGTAAATTTGACAGATTTCCTTTGACCTTTTGCACTTCATCTTTCTCCAAGCAGTCCTCCGAGCTGCTAAAAAATTAGGTATAACTTTCATTCTACTTAACCTAAAAAAGCAATTTTTCACATACATTACCTCGATGATTCTATTTTTTTTTTTTACCAATGAATTGATAATGAATTAGAATTATCTCGAAATCATAAACCAATGGTGCCAACTTCATTCTTTTTTACGACTTTTCTCTGTGAAGCCATTTCCTTTATTTAGTATCTATAGAAATCTTGAACAAGAGATTAATATATATAATACTATTTGTACGGATAATGCATCATAAATATTTCATTCTCTCCTTTACTAATTTTTTAAGATGAATTTGATGCCTCTTTTGAAATACTGAAGGATATCCAAGTGACATATGGTGCTTTGTATCATGGGTGTGCTGTGTGTTATGGATGCGTAAAAGTGCTAAAATATTTTAGTGTCCATCAAGAGTAATGGGGAGTAAAGGCCTTTTTGGTGCAATTTAGGGAAAGTGGTCCTGATTGTAAATTGTCAAGTTTTACACCCTTGCTAGTTTGTTGTTGGCAAACAAAACAAAAGTTTTGATCAGACACTATTATCTGCTGATAATAGTGTCCAATCCAAATTTTGTTTTTCCCATTAATTCTGTAATTTCTATAATTGAGACCACCTTCCGTACATTTTACCCCAAAAAGCTCCATTACTTTTTAGAGACACGAGAATATTCTGGTGTTTTTGTGCATCCAAAGCACACAGCATGCTAAAGATACAAAGCACCACACACCACAGGAATGTGTGCAATTTATGATATTGGCATATTCATAATGCCTTCAAAGCATATTTTTTATACATCAGAGAAATTTGTTACATTTTTGTCATCCAACAATTCTACACAACTATATATCAAGATTTGTGAATTTTATGACCATTTCATAAATACAAGTGTAACATATCCTTTGTCATGAAGAAAAAATGAAAACAGCAAAAATTAGAATTTATCTACTCCAAATAAGATAGATAAATTACTCACACCTTAGCAAATGGAAGCTCCTCTTAAAATTTATAAAGTGAAAATGAAGAAAACATGACATTAAATAAATATAGCATAAGTGGGGGTTGAATAGACATGGAATTGTTCTAATTTATCCATTCTTTTATAATCAAGAGAAAACCTCAGTTCTATGGGAATTTCATTGTTGTCACATCACCCTTACCAGTAGCAAACTAATTCGAAGAAAAGAATTTACAAAACCAAAAAAAAAAAAAGATAAAAATCAGGTAGCCATTGAAAAAAAAAAAAATTAGATTGAGGCAAAGGTCAGAGGTCAGGTATGTATAGGTAACATGTTGACCACTTAAGTATATTTTTGTTAGCATGAGTGGTACAAGTTATGGTGTTTTGTGTACATACTACAAATATTAGTAGTTAGGGAATGATAAATTATTTTTTGATTTTTTTTAAAAACTAAGAATGGATTCATGCCTTCAGCTTCTAATTTTTGTAAATTTGATTCTGCTTTGTAGCGCCTTCTTAGCATGCTGGCTGTGAATTCTTGAGAAAATCATTTTTTCTAATTTGTTCCTTTTTTTAAGAACTGTATAACATATTTCCAGAGTTGCTATATTCTTTTCCGACTCAATGAAATGTCGCTGTTGCTTTTGAAACTTATCCATAAATACAGACACCGTATTTAATCAATGAATTTTAAACTAAAACTGAGAAGAAGAAGAAGAATGGGATTCTTGTAATTTCTAACTGCAAACTTAATCAGAAATTGAAGGATATATATTCAGATTCTGAAAGGGACTGCTTCATTGCTGGAGAATAACAGCTTGTTTTCAAGATCATGTGTCCAGCTTAGCATGTCCAAGATATGGCGGAGTTCACAAGACATATGTTGGAATTGGTAACTGTAGTCTATATAGATTGTACAAAAGACCTACCTTATACTTTGTAGAAGGCACTCAAGTCAGCTTGTAGACACAGAATTCACCTCTGCACTGGTGCACTGTAAATGGCATGAAAAGAAAGAAAGCTGAAATACTTTGGACCATCTTTGAACATTGAAGGGGAAGTCCTGTTTAGTGTGCTATGCATCGGGCTGATAAATTTCATATTATTGAACTGGTAATATCAAATTCAGCTACAAAAAGCATGTACTCATGTTCACCAGAATACCCTTGGTGCCCTAGCTTGATTTGGGATACAATTATACCGGAGTGTAAGAAATAACATTCAAATACTTTGTCTTGATTTAGTTGATACATTATTTTTTTACCTACTCATAATAAGAACCCTGAAATTCTTTTGCCTGCTTCATGAAGTGTTGATGTTCAACAGATTGTAGTTTATTACAGCAGAATTTGTAAAGTCCTGGCAGCTCCTTGAGATTGATAAATGGATAAGGCATGCTTGGTTTCTCTTATTGTTTATTCTAGCAATGGAGTTGATTGTCCCAGGTGCATTCAGAGGAAGAACACGCCCTGCTATTAGTATTAATAATGGTATTAATGACTTGCCTATAAAGGCATTATCACCATTCTTACCAGACACAAAGCGAAGTCCATCTAGATTGCAGCTTAGTGGAAAGGAGGGAGGAGAATCTCTAGCTTGCAGAGATAATCATAGTAAAGTCCAGTGAAAATAAGTTTTGACCTCGGAAAAAATAAGTTGAATTTTGCACCATTGACAGAATTGGTAGCCTGCAAAAACATATCTCAAATCCACTAGTGTCCAATCAGAGTTATTCAAAATTTCAAGATGGCCACCAATTTGATCTGCTTTGTTGTTTGAGACCAGGAAACTCAATGTTTGTACAGATGACATGATATTACTGGAAAGAGAATTTTATCTGTTGTACAAAAGAAGTTAGATAAAAACATAAAAGTAGGTATTTCAGCATATGCTGATGAAGATCTCTTTCCAATATATTCATTTGTATATGTATGTAATATATATATATATCCAATATTTGTGCAGAGAACATGATATATCATTGTAAAGAAAACTTTGTCAGATTTCCAACAGTGTATTGTGCCAGTTTGTATCTTTGTGCAGAAGTTATAACCTAAAATATGATGATAAGTATCCCAGTATACATTGTTATCTATCAGAAAGTGAAAGTTATCATAGAGGTGGGGGTGAGGAATCTTGGCAACAACATTAAATCTTATCTCGAGACCACCCAGATAAAGAAAAAAAATCATTGCCAGTTTTTTTTATCAACTTTAAGGACAATCATTTTGAAATCCAAAAGTTGGATTTGAGTGGATATAAGATGTGTTATTGTTGGCTACTCTATCAGTACAGAAAAATTCAGCTTGCCATCATTTTTTTTTTTGGCATTGGGCTCCAAATGGTTCATTTTACTAAACTAGTAGTGTAAATTGACGGAAGAGGTCTTGGGTGATGGAGACCAGTTTTGGTCCCAGCAGACATGTGGCAAAAGACGTCTAGTTGTAGTCAAATTATGGCCTGTGGGGGGGTTAAGTCAATTATAAGTTTGTACTATCCCGAGCAGGATGCTTTGACAACACTGAAAGATGCTTCCTAATATTCTTTATTTATTTTCTAATGTGCTTCCTCTTAGGGGCCTAATTTCCACCAACAACCCGCTCTAATTTGGACCCCTCTCTCCCGATAATTTTTGTGAGCCACTGTACTCCCTTATACTTGAGAAGGGAGACAACTGCAGATTTATCAAAATTTACCTATCAAAAGACAACTATTTTAAGTAATTGGAGGGGGAGAACTTGGTTAACCAAGTTTGTATTCACTAATTCTAACTATTTCAAAATTTTGTACCACCAAAAGACATTTCAGTTTGATTTTTCCTCAAAAAACAAGAAGGAAATCAGTTTAATTACTTTTTTTATCAGTTTTTGATTCTTTTTTTTAATAGCTCTTTATCCTGGTCATTAGGATAAGTATCCAATCTAGTCATACTAATACACATCAAGTATGTTACCTAGTTTTCCTTCAATTATTTTCATTTTCTTCATTCTGTATTACATAGGTTTATCTTAATGCTTGATTTTTAGATGACGCTTTTCAAGTCAATCTGTCTATCAGTCTGTCCAAATTACATTAAACAATGAAGTTAAGAAGGAAGAGGTGTCATATCATAAAAGTTGTGACATAATAAAATGTATGAGTTTGGCATTTTTGTGTCTAAAAAAAGCCAAAAATGGCCATTTACCATTTTTATTGAAAATAAAACTCTCAGAATATTTCTTTATCACATTTTTTTTACAAGTAAGAAAATCAATTGACACAGAGAAAGGCTACTTGCTCTTCTCACCCTACCTCATCCTGCTACCATTGACAGTGGACGTATTGTTGAACATGGTTCTTGTTATTCAGTATTAGTCTTTGTATCAAATGGAAATAAAAGCCCAATTTATTCCTTTGAAGGAGTCTATGGAATATATGTTCTGAGTTTTAGATTTGTTTTTATATGTTCACATAGTGCAAATAAAATTGAGGATTTAGATATAGTCAGTATCCTTGAGAACTGCACAAGTGACTTCAGTTTTAACTGCTCATTTCCAGAGATATTTTATCATATAATGATCTTTATCTTCCTAGTCATCTACACTATTCTTAGATATATTACAAGAAGGTTTGCCATTGTTTTGCTCTTATTGGTTGTTATCTCTAGTTTCAGTCTTGCAAATTGGATTTTCTTCTCAGCAGTCGGGTATGGTGCTTTGTATCTTAGATGTACTGTGTGCTACAAATGCACAAAAATGCAAAAGTATTTTAGTGTCCATGGAAGGCAACGAACAGTAAAAAATTTTTTGGTACCATGTTGAAAAGGTGGTCCCGATTGTGAAGATTTACATCCTCATTCATTTAATGTTACAAATGGCAAATTGATGAAAAGAAATAAGAGAATTAAAGAAAGAAAAGCAAAATTTGGATAAGCACTATTATCTGCTGATAATAATGTCTAATTCAAATTCTGTTTTCCAATTATTCTCTTATTTCTACAATCGGGACCACCTTTCCTACATTGTGCCCAAAAGGTGTCCATTGCTTTTTAGAGACGCTAAAATATTTTGTTTCTATGCATATATAGCCACAGCACACCTAAGATACAAAGCACTTACACCACTACTTCTCAGGGTCTCCATCCTTATTTTATCAATACTTGGATTAAACTATTGGCCTTATGTCCTCATGTAATAGTGTTTCAAAATTTATGAATTTTCACCCTCAATATTTCCCTCTGCTCCCAACCTTGATTCCATTTTCTAGCTGAATTAAATATATAAGATACAAATGGTATGAATTTTTAGAGTAATAGAAAAGGTTAAAATGTCTTTTGCATACAACTCTTGAATATTTGATGAAATGAAGAAGTTTTATATCATCATTGATTATTTTCGAGGTACTTAATGAAGCAAAGTGAGAAACCTTGATTTCCTCAAACTCCCTAGAATGATATCTCAAATCTCCTGTAAACAATTGCAGAGAAAAGTTTAGCTTTCATCAGAAAACTAAAGATTAAAAACCAAAATTAACATCATATATAGTTGTGACTGGGTATTCAAATTTGCTTTCCAATTCGTTCATTTGGGAAAATTCATTTTTATATTATATTATCACATCAGTCATGTCATGAGCACAAAATCATTTCTTGGTGTTGTTTTACCAATATTGAACCACAGTAGTCCCACAAATGGCCAGCTCGACTAACCAGCCAAGTGGGCTACAAATTCTTTTTCCTTTGTTTTTCTATGTGCTCCTGGCCACATTTTGGGAGCTACCACCTTGAAAATTTGCATGAGTACACCACTAGACGCAATCTAAAAATGTTTTTTGTTTCCAAAAAATTCCTTTTTAGGGTCTCTTATTGTCAGAAAAAATCGTGAATGGCTATATTTTGGACCAAAAATGCCCAAATCTTGGACTGATATTTTGTAGATAATTTTTCAAGATAATGTTAAATAATCATTTCTCGTACATACATACTGGCTATGGTGATTTATTTATGCAATGTACAGATAGCTTATTACACTTTCGAAACCTACCAGATGTTGGTTCCCACATTTTTTATATCATTTCCTGTTGGGGTTTTCACATCATTCTCTGAATGACTGCACTGATATGTTAACTATTTTTTTTCTTTCCTAGATCTTAAAGAAACATGGTATTTTCACAATAGACATTGTTTGGACCAATTAGATAACAATTTTTTTAAGATATTTATTAAATAATTATTTTATGAGTTTTGTTCTCTTGATATTTTCCCAGTGTCTTTGAATTATTGTATCCATGGATTTTGAAATCTATTATCTTACAAACTTCAACTCTTGAAATGAGGAAGATATATTAGAATAACTATGTAGAACTTCTGTCTAGTGGCTCTTGACCTTCTCTGCAAAAATGTGGCAAAAAAAACCATGTCTCATATGGCTTTGCAGATGTATAGATAAATTCTTGGTCTTCTGTCAAATCTTTTGTGTTTTGAATAATTTCCCCTTACTTTGATAAAATGAATTAGGAAAAGATATCTAATTGTATAAATACTATTGTCACAGTATTGGTTCCTTTGTCTATTCAGACCAAAGTCTTGCTGACATTTTTAACTGAAATCAACACCTTAAAAACCCATCATAATCATTTAAAATTTTATTTCATTGTTGGAATATTTAAGTCATTAGTAAAACAAAAGGTTGGAGAAAAATCTGAGATGAGATAAGAATTATTTGTGTCCATCTTACACACATAGATATTTTTGGAAATAGATCGCATAAAATATCATGTTGTTATAACAATGAAAACAAAACATTTCAATTAGCGAACATAATGTGCATAATATGTAGATTCTCATAATTGATCGTATTTTAATAAAAGTTATGACAATCTTTCATTGAAAGGACCCATGCCATATTCAGCATTTTAAACCTTGGTGAAATTTGCCATAGAAGATCATATGTAAATTTCTTTTGCTTTTAAGAAAACTTTGGGTTTTTTTCAGCATTCTTTCAACATAGGAATTTCTTTACATATATATATATGTACATATATATTTATTCATATGAATCCATGTATGAAAAAAAATGATTGAATATATGAGGAATATATGTATTTAAAAGGTTTTATCAAAAATGAAGTATGTTTTAAACAAAATCACATGTGCCCCTATAAAAATGCGACCATTAAATTTCATTGATCTAGTTTCCAATTCATGAGTAACATTAATATAAAGATGGATATAAAAATAGTAATCAGATTTGTTTCCTTCTAATTCATTCATTTAATTATCTAAAAAATCTTGAAAGAAAAAAATTATCATTAACTGTTCCAATTTCTAATATTTTCTGTCGGCTCTTAATATAAATATATCTTTTCTTCAAAAGCAAAGTATTCTTAAAAACAGAGGAAATTTTAATAAATGATCTTCTGCAGCAAATATCAATGATTTCCAGTACTTATCTAATAAAGCATGAAATTTTTCCTTGGTAATTTCTATTCCAAATTTAAAAAAGAAGTTTTTTCCTTGTGACCCTATACCCCTCCCCAACCTTAAATCATTTGAAAGTGAGAATTACCTATGTTACAGATACATACATAAATATTCCTGTAATTTTTATGGGTACTATGTTAGTCATTATATAAAAGTCAATACCACTTTTTGTTGGTTTGTCTGTGCCGTTCGCTTTGAATCAAACTGATGTATAAGATTAACTTACTTCTTCTGGGATTCGAGCTCAGGACCATGGCATTGGTAGCCAACCAACTAATTGACTGAGTTAAACTGACAATATTTCAATGTAACAACAAATTAAACTTACAAATACACAAGTGGTTCACCAATGCTGTCACCATAAATAGGTCAACAAAGAAACATTTTTGACATAGCACACCAAAATGAAATAAATTAGACAAAGACGTTTTGGTATCAACAAACCAGACTCTTATATCAACATACAAACCTATCATCCCTTTTTCCTGTTGTACACTAAAACTCTATAGTGCTAGTAAGGACTTGACAAAATATCAATTTCATATATGCTATCTCATGTCCACTAAGAATGACTGAGTTGGCCAACATTTCTTTTAAATCAGATCCAAATTTCACTGTGGACCACTATTTCCAATTGATCCAAAATTAGAAATGTTAGAGTATCTGTCACCTTCAAACTATTTGGCCAATAAAACAATATTATCAAAAAAATATTTGTGACATAATTCCAGAAATATAAAGGTCTGGGTCTTCGAATCGAAAAGTTATGTTTGCTCCTTTGAGTTGGTCGTTTAAGATTTTCAGTTTTTTGAAAATATCAGCTAAGTGACTCTCAAAAGCTTTTCGATCAGCTGTTAAAAGGTTCTGCATCATTTCAGTTCAGTTGTTTACAAAGTCACTCAGAATGTCAAATAATTCCATCAATTATTTCAGTCAGTTACCTTTGGCAACCATCTTATGTCACAAACAATAATCTTACATGGTTTATATTTTTATCTCCATCAATCTGTTTGGAGAGATGTTCATATTCAGTATCAGCTTCGATACTATTGATTCATTCCATTTCTGACTTCAATATTTCATTTAAAACAGGTGAAATATTTTTTGCAGCAAAATCTTTTCATTGCACAAGCATTATTTCTTGATTTTCATTCTCCATCAATTACAAATAGCTATTTTTCTTTCTGGTCATTGCAGTAGCACCATTTGTAGCACATAATGCAATATTTTCCACTTATGTTTCATTTTCATCTAAATAGGTTTTGAGCTTCTTGTATGTATCACTGGTGGCAACGGTGCTTTCTAATGATTCACTGAACATCTCCACAGAAAAATCTTCTTGATCAATTTATTAGGTTGTTCGGAAAATAATGACCATTTTTTGTTGTTAATGGTTTTTCGTTGAGTTCATGTAGAATCCACTTATTGAGCTTTTTCACTTTACCAATTTGCCGCTGATTGTCTGATATTGTCATACTGCCAATGCCCAGCGTCTGTGACATTTCTCTGACAGTTTGGCATGGGTTTGTTCGACCAACATCACCAGTTCTTCATATTCAGTCGCAGATGGACGACCTCTTCTCTCTTGATCTTCGAGACTCAAATCACCACCACAAAACTTCTGAACCAAACACCGCATTGTATGATTGGAGGTGGATCTTTCACTTCATGATCAGTTAATATTGAAAGCTTCTTGACTCACAAAAAAAGTTGATATTTGTCCAAGAGGATTATGCACAATTCTTCTCTCATCTTCAGTTTTAACGGTCTGAACCGTCTACTGATAACTACAAAAATAAATGGTAAATATTAGGGAAAAGAGTACATTTTAATCATTAAAATGAGCTATATATATTGGTACAATATACTGCAGTAATGTTTTAAGACAAAACTATCTAGAGTTGGCCATTATTTTCCGTACAATCTAATATACAAAAAGGCCTCATCACTTTCAGTAGATTTGCATTGTGAATTTCCTTGTTGTTTACTTTCCAATATGCAGTTTTTTGAACATTTCTACTTAGCCTGTCTATTCTGTTGCAAACTATATCGTTACTCAGAGGCATGACAACGACATCTCACCCTTTTCTCTCTAGAACTGTTTTGAAAAAAATTGGAATTGCTGGCTGAATTAAATCTCTTCCTTTCGTAGGATTCTTCCCAGTTTCAACAATAAGTAAAGAAATTTCAAAACTCACCTCAAGTGTGCCTTTTGATTGCAGTTAGTCTTGAAAACAATGAATTGATTGTTGATCTATTTTCAAGCTTCATTTTGAGAGATTCAAAATATTCTGTTTTTTTCTTTACCTGATTTTTGTTTCATTTTCAAATGTGCCTCGAGGTCATCACATTTTATCGATTCATTGGTCAATCATTGTTGGCATAATAGGTAGGGGTGGGTACAGCTAACAAAAACACTAAACTGATAAATCGCTGGAAATTCAGCGGAAGCAAAGATAACCATTAACCACTCACCCTTGCAGAAAGGTACTCATTCATGATGCACAGCAGGTATAACACCAAACTCCAAGTACTTGTGGAATACTGTGAACTTTTATTTTGTTAACACTACTCATCTTAGATGGATGAATATCTGTGAAGAAACTAATTTTTTTACTAGAAAAATAAAAATACACTTATATGAACTTCTGGGCAATTATTGTAATTTCTTTATTGCATGAAATTTAGTAACAACTCTACCCATTGCTTTCATACATCATAAAGTTAATGGCTCAAGCATTAGTTACTATGAAATATATAGTAAAATCCAGTAATTGATATTATCTTTTGTTTAGGAATGAATCAGTTGAACCTTGACTTGACTCAGTTTTGAGCTACGGAATGCTATTTGCTCTTCTCACCCAATTTCCAAATTGCTCCCAAATATATTTGAATTGCTCCCTTGTGGGACTTGTGCCCCCCCCCGATTCATAATCACTTTCCTATAAAATACTTTGACCCTCTTATGCTATGAGTTTTCAACCTTCTTTAAGCTAAGAATAACTGGACCCCTGAATTTGGCTGAGTGCTAATCGACTCGAGAAATTTTATTGTCACTTAGTTGAATTTTTGCCTGTAAAAATTCAAGGATTGTAAAAGTTAAAATTTGACCATGAACACTTTTTCGATACAAGTCTTTCCACGTAAATTTAAATGGACTGTGATTTATCAACTATTACTCAAACAAGACAACTGGGTTTGATAAAACACTGCTAGTTATTTTTGTTGTTTCCTTTTTTTTTTTCATGCTTTTTTTCTTTCACTTATCTGCAGACATCATTATTTACTGTTTATATCTTTGTTATTTTGGAGAAACATTCTAAAAGACAACTATGCTTTATCTTTTGCAGGGCTAAAATAGTAAAAATATCTTTCAAGAGAAAACAGTTTTTCATCCAGCTACGTCGGGAGGTGGTAAGTCAGGCTGATATTTATGAAGGAGGAGAAAAATTTGATATCTATTGTTATTTGTCTACTGTCTGCTATTGTCTCTTTCTTGTGCAAGAATATTGTGCGGATGTTTGTTCTTGTTCTGTGCACCAGAATGTCCATCTAGTCCTACCAGGCGGTATTGTAAATGAGTATCTGTAGGCATTTGTTTCATAGAATAGTGTTTCATTGTTCATCCCATATGCAATGATATTATCCGATTTTGTACACACTGATAGTTTTCTGTGTGATAGAATGTTTTGTGTATACTGGTTGATATACCTCCCTATCTAGTAAATATCAATGTTGGGATGAACTGTGCTTTTCAAATACATACTGATCTCATCTTACATGTTAATGCTCCTGTACTTATGTGTGCTTAGGTGACACTATTCTTCAATGTCATTTTCTGATATGAATTTCAAGTAAACATTATCTTCATCATAACTGTACTGGTGATTTTCCATTTAAAGTAGATTCTGTATAGGGTTGCATATGAAAACATTTTACCTCATGAAGAGCAAGTATAAATTGTTCATACTTCTTACAGAGCCAAATCAACCTTTCCCATATTAGGAGAAATTCATAAATGCATGTATAGATAATCCTTACTTGATCTTGAATAAAAGAAGATAAAAGGCAATGTGAAGAATCTTCATATAATCACTTGTAATTTTTATAGTTATTGTAGAAGCTAAGTAATTTGGAACTGTTTGAAGCCTTTAATCCAATCAAATATAAAAGCAGTTATTACATAATTAATTTCAATACAAAACCTTGCTGTTGTATTTTTAACTTTTTTTGTCCCCCTAGATATTAGCATGGGATGGTGCCCCTTAGGTGTAAATTATACTGGTAAATGGTCATAGATATTTGATGAATCATGCAATGATGTCCTAAGTATTTATAATTTTATTGTTCATACTTATAAATAAGAAATTTAGAATGATGGTACAATTTAATTTTTAAACTATCAGAAGATAGACGTCATAGAATAGAACAAACGGCTATCCTGAGCTTGATGAGATTTTGATAATCTATTGGGGAAAAATGTTAACAAATAGACAAAAAGATAAATGCGGTATATACAATGCTGTGACTTGGCCGAATCAGGGTTCAAAGATTTGTTTAGCATGTGATAAAAGGGGTTAAATAATCTTAGAAGTCCCCTAATCACCTACTACTCCTTTACAAACTCACAACACCCCCAAGAGGGCACAACCACCCATGTTGAGAATTTCTGTTTTATAGAGACATGAAGGCCTCTATATAAACCTTATATTATTGTGTACCCCAGGATATCCACTTATAGAATTTGTTTTTGTCTGTACAACTATTTTCCAGTGTCAATATGTCATACATTCACATAGTAAGTTCTGCATGTTACGTGTGAAATGCACTTCAAAGTGTAAAATGTTTATCGTAATTTATGTTGGCACATGAATATCAATATTTTCCAACTCACTTCCATAAAATTCAAATGATCCCTCAGTTGGTTTCTGTTGTGAGAGTCCGTCTTTCTTTCTTTTATTTAATATTCTGATCACCAGTTTCTTTTACCTATGTTTTAAAATATAGATGTTCAGTGATTATGTATGATATGGTGAAAACTATTTTCTTTGTCTATGTGTTCATTTATTCTAAATGTTTTGGCCGTGTACCCTCTGGCCCCTGTCAGGTGTTGTTGAGCGATTCCACGTTAAGAACCAACACCCAACAATGGTCTGAGGGTAAAGGCTGAAACTTTGAGAATAAATGAACACAGACGGTGTATATTAATCATTGTCTAACAAAATTCAGACAAGTATGTGATCAGCTTATTAAAATTCATGTCAACAGATTTCAAGTGGTTTGTTTTAATTTTTTGTAGTGATTTTTTTATTTTTTTTATTTTTCAAATCACTTTGTTAAATTCATCACCCAGTTGACATAGCTAACTGCTGCAAATGATTGTAGTAATTTGGAAATGGAGCTGCCAGTTGTCACTGATTTAATATCTTAGTTCATTCAAATAATTTGACAAATTTAGTGAACTTTGACACGATTCAAAGTATCTTAAGAGAAAGGGTATAGGGAAAACAAGTGAGTTTCTAGAATTGAATCACGGTAGCCATACAACTGGACATCCAACCAACCAGCCAAGTGGGCTACAGATTCTTCTCTTTTTGCTTGTTTATTTCTATCTATTTGTGTGTTTGTGTGTCTCCATGTCACATTTTGGAGATACAACCTTGAAAATTTGCACTAGTACACCACTAAGCACCATCTAAATTTTTTTCAGAAAAATGCTTTTTTGGGGTTGCTATGGTCATTCTTGACTTACAATACCCAAATCTTTTGCTGGTATTTTTTAGATTATTTTATATAAGATCTTTCTTTTAGAGATAATTTTAGATAGAAGATCTATTTTTTAAGATTATTTCAGATGATTAGTTGTGGTACACTCGTTGGCTATGGTGATTCATTTATATGAGTTATGGATTTTGCCAAACATATTTTCTTGCCACACCTGTGCTCTTTGCATTATGCAGTTATTACAAAAATGTGTGTGAAGAACAATGTCACTTTTAGCTAAAATATATTTCATTGGCATTTAAAGAATAGACTCTGTAAACTTACTTCCATTACATAGTGTTACCATTCTCTGTTAATGTTATATACTGTTGTTACATATTTTAAATTCTATTTAGATATTACCAATACTGATGATGATGATAGAAATGACATGCTGTTATGTATAAGTTTGTATAATTTTGACCATCAGTATAAATTTATGCCAATTGATGACAATGGAAAATAATTTTCAATGATAATAATTAGGTGAAGTATTCATGTAGATGTTGTTGATAACCAGGACCTCACCTTGGAACCAACTCAGTATCGCAGATCATTTTACTGTTGTAGTGTTTTTGATCCTCATTGAGTGGCCCTACACTTATGGCCTGGTTGGGTAACTTATCTAAGCTTAGTGAATATCGGTAAATAGGATGTCTACTTTAGTATGATAGTTAACAAGCTCATTTTACACACCAATTTGTTAGTTTGGTGAGTCTGAGTCTCACTGGGTTTCCCCACATTTGTGGCCCTGTGCGAGGCAAAGTTTTTGGTGCATATTGTGATGCAAAAGTTAGCAGACTTGCTTCTAGCGTTGCCAACTCAAAAAAATATTTTGCACTGAATTGACCTAAAAAAAACAACTAACATCACCAAAACATGTTAAAACTGTTAGCCATGTTATAGTGTTTTTTAATAACTAAAAAAATGGCTAGATTTGTATAAAGTGACTAGAAAATAGCTAAAAATAGGCAAAAAATGCTGGGAAATTATGCTATAACCACTACAATTAGTTTGATCTTCACTAGGTATTTGACACTTGTGACCTTATTCTTTCATGTACTAGACTTGGTAAATATGTACATATACCAGTATCTTTTGTAGTAGAAGTTAATTATGTCTTCATATCATGATAAGAAAATCCCAAGCCGGCTTAAAAGTTGCCATTTGGCCACCATTGTTATGGATTATACAGAATTTCAACCAACATTTTGTTTGATACTTGTTTATCTACATATTTAGACGATTATCAGTTAAACACATTTTTAGAAAAATTGAGAATAACCTATTCTCATTAGTATAGTGCATCTTTTTTTGTTTTTTCTAATAAATGTCATGTATACTTTCAGAATGATACAGTTGAGAACTTGATTGGTTTCAATATGGTCAGTTATCGCTCATGCAAGAACTTGTGGAAGTCATGTGTCGAGCATCATACATTTTTCCGGCTCCATGCACCCAATCCTCCATCTAAAAAAATATTTTCTTTAGGTTCCAAGTTCCGATACAGGTAAGGCTTAAAGCTTTATAATAACAGCATAATAACTGTATGATGATAATTAATTGTACAGAGCTTAGAAAAGTTTCTTTGCTGCGATGGATTGAACAACTATAGCCATCAAAGATGGTGGAAGGTTCTATCCTTTTTTTTATATGTATTTGTGGTTTCCAGTGATCCAAGCCATACTGTTTTCTCTACAGATTTGAAATTTGGCAACAGTGCTCCACTCTTCAAAAAATATTTTCTTTTTGTCAAAAAAGCTCTTTTGACTTTTTAGGGGCCTTATTTTAACAGGTCTGTTGATATCTAGATTCTCCTGAATGCAGATATTTCTAGAATTTTTAAAATTTTATTTTAGATGTTTTCCAGTGGCAAACACCAGTGATGTCATGAATAGAATTTATTCTGATCATATTTATTCCTCGATGGAATTTTTTTCATCATCATCATCATCATCAGTCTTTTAGCGTCCGTCGTTGGACATAGACCTTCCTCAGGATTTGCCACACTTCTCTATCATAGGCGTCACGGAGCCAGTACTTCCTGAACTTTTCTAGCTCGTCTCTCCATCTAACATTTTGCCGGCTTCGGTTGCGCATGTGGTCTTGGGGAATCCATGTTGTGAGTCGTGATGTCCATCGATTGTCTGCCATTCTTGCAACATGGCCAGCCCACCACCATTTGAGCAAATGTTGACACTATGGTGGTTCAATTATTGACTGTGAGGGCGAGTATAATTTGAATTGTCCTTTGGTGTTAAAAAATTATATTTTCTGATGGGTCATCATCTGATGGGTGTCAGTTGAAAGAAGCTTTTAAAGGTTCATTCTAAAAACTGAATTTAAAACTTTTTATCCTCCTCTTTTACTTTTTACCATGCATCTGCTAGTTACAGCTATTTTATTATTCGCATATTACAAAAAAGGCAACAAATCAAGATTTTCATTGAAATAGATAAAAACGATCTGAGATTAACGTGGATGTTAAATTTCTGTCCTTGGACGGAGTTCAATCTTTGAGACAAAAAAAATCTGGCAGTGCAAAAATTGCTGAATAAGTGTGGAAGTTCCTGAACATTTTGGCCATTTTTTAACCATTTATTAACACCTTTTTGATGCATTTTTGGGGGGGGGGTTGCTATTTTTAAAAAAATGTAGCACTTTTTGGCCGTCAAATTAGTGCAAAAATATTTTTTAGTTGGCAACATTGAGTTTCAGCCTTAGAAATTTTTTCTGCTAACATCCATGGATTAAGAGCTTTGTAGCTTAGGTTTTAATTTTTTTCCTTTTCTTACATGATTGAAGGTTACAAGTTCTCACCTACCCATCACAATGAGAAATGAACTATAGATCTTGAAACCACAAATCTGACTTTGCCATAACTGAGTTGCAAGTAAGGTAGCTTTCAGAAACCATCAACCAAAACTGTCAACATGGATTTCCTCGGTTTTTAAGTAGATATCTATGGCACATACAGGTCAAACCAAAGAAGCTAGAGGGCTGAAAATTCAAATATTCACTTCTTATGATATCTTGAAAAATCATTAGCAGGGTTCAATTTGCTATAAAAGTTGATGCTAAATTAGTTTCATAGTTTGTATCCAGCAATGTTAGTGCTATTTTTTTTTTTTTAATTCAGACTTTTTTTCAGTGATCACTGCCCAACAACTTGTGGGAGAAGTAACTTATTCATCGATTACCCCATTTTCCAATTTTTTGATTGATCACCCCAAACACAGCATGCTGCCAAAAGGCATTGTTCACATGACAGTTTCTAATGAGTGACTTACCAGACCTGTCTTATAACTTTCTCTCTTAAAATAATATGGTTACTGTCAGATAACCACTGCACAGAAAATTGATTTTTTTTTTTCTTTTCTTTTTTTCTCTCTCGGTAGAATGCGTCTTTCATGATGGAAGACATCTTGGTAATTTTGTAGAGTAAAATGTATCATTTTTACATCTACAAAAATCTTTTTAGGTTTGTGTGTGTGTATATATTGTGGGACATATATGCACCCATGTATAAAAAAGTATATCTTCGTATGTATTTATATACATGTGTGTGTATAGTACTATGCAAAGAAGGAACTATGTGTATACTTTTTTTCCTTGATTCCTAAAAATAGATTTAGCAGATATTTGTACACTTTAATGTACATGGTGAGCCTTAACAAAATTCATAAGGCATCACTAAAATACAAAATGGCTGCAGTTCTGTTGTTGCCACTACTACCTTTGCTTGTAAAACAACTTGAAGTCTCTTCAGGCAAACTGCATTGTAGTTTTCTCAAATAATCTTCAAGTGCATCACATCAGATTTCCTTCAAACATCCCATATCTCTTTAGATCTGAGGTGTCACCTGTACTTTTCTCAGCTCAGTGCTTCTGTAATATTTAGGTTGGGACCACTGCAGAGTCCAATCTGAGACTGTCAGAGTTTTGTCAGCTTCTCTTTGTCCAAATACAATTTTACCACATGATCATTTGAGAAAGACTCACCATCACAGTGAATAATTCTTTTCAAGAATCATGAAAAACTGGCAATAGGAGAAATCTGCATTCAGGAGTGAAAAATATACCTGTAATTGATAGTGATTTAAACAAACTATTTGCGCAAATTCATTTGAATAGTAAATTAAACTTGCAATCAAAACCATAATAATAATAATAATTGAACAACCATAGCATCAAAATTTGAAGTCATGTAAAAAGAAATTCCATTGAAGAATAAATAGTCAGAATAAATTCCATTTATGACATCACTGATGTAGAGTAAAAAAAAAATATTCAAGTTCTGGCAAATCTAGATGTTATTTAAAATCCGTCAAAATAAGGCCCACAAAAAGTTATTTTTTTCCAAAAACAAAAAAAATGAAATCATTTTAGAAAAGGTTTAGTGGGGTACTGGTGCTAATTTTCAAATCTGTAGACAAAACGGTATGGCCAGAAGAGTTGGAAAACACATAAACAAACACATGTATGCATATATAAAAAAGTATAGAACCTTTTGCCACTTTTGGTGGCTATGGTCGTTCAGTACAAAGCTTATATCTTTATAATATTAAAAAACTGATCCTGCTTATTTGATTGTGTCCTCTCGACAGCCATTACTGTACGTCATATCCTGAGGATCTGAATCAAGGTACTCTTATAATGCGCTAACTTACAGGGAGAAATCCGGGTAATTCGCAACATTTTGAGGGCTTATATTTACTATATAACTATATTAACAACATAGTTCCTCAGTTTGTGTTCACCATGTGAGAAGTGATGAGAATGCCATAATGTCATAATAGAACCACATATATTCTTGAGAAAACATTTTTTTCACATGACTTCATATTCTGATGATATTAACTTTTTTTTTCCCCACATAAATCATTTTTCCATAATATGAAGAAAATTTGAGAGCATAGGGTCTCTATTTGCAGTGTTACTATGCTGAACTGGATTTTCTCATTCTGTCCATCATACAAAATTACAGCTTCAAAGTAATTTGGTTACTTATTTTTACTTCACTGAGAAATCACTCGCCCTAACACAATTTTTTTATGAGGGGAGGGGTGGATCCTTAGATCCTAATTTTCTATCATAAAAAAAACTACCCCTTCAAAGTATTTAGCTTACTTGCCTTCACTTCTGTGAAGAAATGATTTTTCTTGAATACGCATTTTGGTGGGGGGATTTGTTGATGGCGAGTCCTATTCATGTTGTAACTATACTGCTGAACAGGATCCTGTAAAAAGAGGCATATATTCGTTTGTGTGCAACTGGTAAGGTATGTACAATTTATGTTGAAATATAAGGAAAATCTGATAGTCAATAACGTAGGTCCTATAAAGAGTTGTATGCTCCATTTGATACAAAACACTTGCAAGAAGAGTCTGTTTCATTATGTCACCCTTTAGAAACTGTTGCAGAAAGTGTACCTAAGTGATTGCATAAAAACTGCTAAAAGTATTAAATCAGCTAAGTCCTATGTGATCTGGTCATTTCTTCAATATTCTTATGGGTCAAGTAAAGCACATGTTGATAGAAAAGTCAATTGAGTATTTCTGAATTCCAGAAAATGTCAGAAATCTATCAATGTACTTCAATTGTATATCCATAAGATAATCGATTATAACAATATTGGGATGTCATGTCATGTCATTCCATCCATCCTTTCTTTGTTGGAGATTATGTTGCATACATATGGTAGAAAATACCATAAATAATGGAAAGGATAATTTTGTCCCAACAAATGCTTTTACGGATGACTTAATGCTCATTTTAGAGTCAAATGAAGTGAAACATCTCATGATTCATCTATAATAGCTCTTCAGTTGGGTGCAGATGAAAATTAAGCCTGGGAAATGCTGCAGTCTATACTTGATCAAGAAAGCGGTCAGAGAAATCCTGTCCCCAGAATCTATGAGAAAAACATTGAGAGCTTCTTACTGAATGTCATCACTGGGAAGATGCAAAGAAACAATTAAAGATTGCTCATTGATGAATGTGATCTTATTACCAACGATAAATTGTATGTGTATATATATATATATATATATATATATATATATATATATATATATATATATATGCGCGTGTGTGTGTGTGTCCGTGTATGTATGGTTGTGTGTGTATTCTAATCCTCAAAATATTATAGCCATTACTGGTAAATGAGACATAACAAAAGTTGGAAACCTAGAGTGTTAAATTGGTAAGTATCTGAAAAATGTTTGAGAATACCCATCTTCTCAACTAAAGTTTTCTTGCTGCTGTGAGAGGGTAACGAACTCACAAAGCTTTGTGTTTAGAATAGGGCCTCCATCTTTCCAGATCTTCAGTGGGATGCCAATGATAACAGAGCTTTGCCAGTCTTCAGCTCAGTGATCGACTTAGCAATCAGTTGTGGTGTTGATACTACATCCACTTCTAATTTCATTGGTTGGGGCTTGGTTTGATTGATTGCAGTGAAGGATGTCGTAATAAGTTCGACAAAATATTTTTCACTTTACATGTAATAATTTAAAAAAAAAAAAATAGAAAATATGACCTGGACAGTTATGGAGGCACCTTTTCTTGATATTTCATTGCACGACTCCTGAAGCTACGATGACTGTCTCTAAACATTTGTAGTAGTTATCTGTAAGCTTCTTTCTCTTGCGGGTAGGCTTTACTTTGGACAATACAAATGTAGAATTTGAGGCTGTATTAAAATTTAATGTAGACACCAGTATAGTCCATCAATATCTGTCTGACCTCTTCAGGAATTCCAGATGTATGTAGGCCATAACCCTGCATTCACTCCTCCAGTTGATCAGAGGTTCTGGTTTGGTGAAGAGAAGCTTTCTCCGTTTGAGGGGTAAAAAGTGAAAGATATCCCCCCCCTTGAGGGCTCAAAAGTTGAGGGATACTTTTCCTGCTTTTAAGGGCCAAAGTGATGGGAGACTTTTTCCCTCCTATAAGGGGTCAAAAGTTAAGAGAAATTTTTTTCAAGTCTGAAATTTTTAGTCTTTTTTTTTTTTTTTTTTTTTTTTTTTTTTTTTATTCCTGAAAGATTGAACCCATATAGGTGGGTACCCCAGCTAGTTTATTGTATATGTATTGAGAAAAAGAAACAGAACATTTTCAAGAACAGATTTATTTTTTTACCTACAGCCACATGAGACTTTTCTCCATCAAAATAGTCCCTTACACCATCAATACTCCCCTCCCAGCAATTTTTTTCCAAGTTCCTAATTATTTCATTGTAATAGATTAAATAACAATATTATCTTATTTAAAGTCACTCGGGTAACAATTTCTGTCACTTAGATACAACCAAAAACATCTAGATTTAGATGAAAGGCATCTAAATTGGCTTCACTGTCTGCAGGTGTTGTGGCATACTTTTTAAGAGGGGCCAAAAGTGGAGAGTTAAGGCAGCTGGGGAATGAGAGATGTCTCTCAATATTGTGATGTGATTACTGGAATGTTTTTGTCTAATTGATTTCCTCTTTTTCTGTTGGTGTTAACGTTATTGAGTTGGAGTCTTTTTATTTTTGTAATTTGCTATTATTTTGTGAGCCAAATCCAATGTTTTGAAAATCTGGGTCCATGTTCAAGCCCCTTCATGGGTACAAGAAATGGGTTTTGAATAAACACACAAAAAACAGTTATGATTGCAGCAATTTCAAACAACTCCAGTTAGGAAAAAAGTGAATCTTAGTTTCACACATATATATATATATATATATATATATATATATATATATATATATATATATATATATATATATTGGCCCTGCTGCTCATTTTGCAGTCAGGGATAGACTATTTGAATATAAGAGAAACCTTATCCTTCACTCGACCACTTATTCTCTCTCAAACAAATATTTCACAAAAAAGTGACAACTCAAGTGCCAAAATCTATTTTGACAGTCTTATAGCTAAGAGGATCATCAGTAGCCAAAGAAAAATGAATTAAGATATGTGTATGTATGTACATGGTTGCATATGTATGTTTGGGAATGTTCATTGCTATGTATGTAGATTATGATGGTTCAAAATATAAGTGTAAAATTAAAATGTGATATTTTGGCTGACTTTGCTCATGCTGTTATTCCCATTGATAAGGAAAAGATGTCTGCCAATTTTTAGAAAGTTGGATAATATTTAGAGGTTCTGCTGTCTACAAACTTTTGGAATTATGTTACTTCATATTCAGTATATTAATAGGATATTGACTATGAGGAGAGGATTTCCTATTTTTTTTATTCGACAATACAACTTGCGAAACTAAACATAAAATGTTGATAGTCTGATAAACAAGAAGAAATTTTAAATGATGTGTATGTACCACTGAAAGGGAAACCATGGATAAAGGAGACTGCATGAAGGGAAATAATAAATTATATCAAAAAAAAGAATTTTAATCTTTAATCTGATGCTTGTGAATGCTGATGACATAATGTCTTATTTATCAGAAAAATTGATTTAGGAAAAAAAAAAGAATGATTGTTCTTTGATGACAAAAAAAGAAAGTATGTACCACTGGAAGGGAAATCAGGGATATTTTTTTTCTATCACATGAATTTATTGGAAAGAAAGATGAATGATGTCAGTTAATTGGGGACAGACAAAGTGACTTATGGAGATGTTGGACACATCTTGTAATTCAATGTTAATTAGATTTATTGAATTCTTGAGATGCAACTCATGGTTTTTTTCCGCTTGGTGACAGCTTCTCTGTTGTGCTCAATAGTCTTCCACGGGAAATGCTTCTGCTGTTTGTCCCCAAGTTACTTGTTGAATTTCTTTGTATGGGCTATGACCATTTCTCCAGAGTCATTCACCATTTTAATGACATTCACGGAACTTCTTGGTGTATTGTTGCTTTATTCCCAAGCAATCCAAAGCATGTATGTTGGATGATAAAGTTGCTCAGATGTTTGCTTTGAAGTACAAGTTTTGTTTCCCTCTAATATAGTTTGTATTTTATTTTCCCTTCTGACTTCTCTAAATTCTGGAACATCATTTTCCTTTTTTCAAGAGTAATACCTTCATCCAATCTTTGTTTCTAACAAATACTAAAGGTGTCTCTTAGCTGCTTTCAAAGTACTCTCCTTGACATCTCCCAGGGTAACAATTCACTGGTGAAATCATCCTCTGGTGCCCATCTGCTCACATATGTGAGGCTGACAAAATACGCTACTTCTCATTCTTTTCAATTCTCAATCTGCCAACCCCAGCATCTGAATTTACTTTCTGACCAACCACCAAAAATTGGAAGGCCTATTGTAAAACCTCTTTGTGAACTTCTACAGACATCTTGCATCTTCCAAAACTTCTTTTAGATAGTCATCCATTTTCATATATTGATCTATAATGAATCTTTGGATGGGTTCTTCATTGTCCATCATGGTCTTGCATGTCTTCTTACCAACTGAATCCCAACATTTTTGGCTCTTTTGAAAGATCTTGATCTTGTTGATATGGGGACATTCTTTGAAGATCGATTCACAGGTGTGATGGTGGCAAAGCAGCTATGATAAAGTTCATACAATAAAAAAAAGTCATACAAAAGCGGAACCACTGAATACTATTCAATTTGTCAAAAATTTAGATACCATATAGATAAATAGAAACAAGGGTGCGAGCAAAGTGAGACAAAAATAGCTACTGAAGAAATTCGAATCATCCTGATGTACATACATATACACATTATAATTTATATGATCTAACAAATTGGAAAAAACAATTATTTTCATATACATATTCTCAATAACGGTTTGTTTTTTTGTTTTTAATTATAGATATATTGAATCTTTTAATTTTGAATTCTGCATCTTAACCTATGTATTTTTTCATATCAATCTTCATTGATATTATTATGGTCAAAACTAAAAGATTTAAAATATCCATGAAAAACAAAACATCAATAATTTTCAATTAACTACACCAGTCCGTTATGATATTGCATGATCCTCATGAAAATGATAAATCTTGCAAGTTTGAAAAATATCATTTAAAACCGATATGATGACTATGATAATCAACAAAATGTCATTAGAAATGTCAGAAATATCATTCCACTTAACAAGAAATATAATTTGTGTGTATGCACATATTTGTGTAAAATGAAAAAAATATATGTGCATGTGTGTCTACATATATTTATATATGTGCATGTGTGTGTACAGATATGTATATGTGCATGTTGTATACATATATATATATATATGTACACATGTGTCTATAAATTGTGCTATATCATATTGAAACACTTATTTGAAATGATCACCCATCATTGCATGCTTTATATATCACTTGGCCTAGATAACATAAATAGAATGAAACATTGAAGAAAATGGGGCTGCTGTAGGAAATTGAATTCCTGCAGCAACCCCATTTTCTTTAATTGATTATTTCATTTAAGTTGTTTAGGCCAAGTGATATATAAACCGTGTAATGACAAGAGATAATTTCAAATGAGTTCCAATATAACGCAATTTATAATCATTCCGTTTGATCATATATCCGTTTTTTGATACATATCTATATGTGTGTATGGACATACATATATACATTTGAATAAATGCATATATGTGTGTGTGTGTGTGTGTGTATGTACATATATATTTTTATCCATATGTATGTTTGTATATATACTGATGGATATGTTTTCTCAATCTTATTTGTGGACATGTGTATGTGTAGAAATATACATATGTGTATGTGCAGAAAAATATATATATATATATATATATATGTGTGTGTGTGTGTGTATGTAAATATACAGCTACATTAATCATCTTAAAATACTGTGGGCAAGAGATATGAGGAAATGCTTACAAAGAACAATTGAATATTTCCATCAAAATATTTCTCACACTGAAATGCTTTCACCTGATATGCTCAAAACGTATAATAATTCTTTACACTATTTCCAATTTCTCTCTCTATTCATTTTATTTCTTCTCTTTGCAGTGGCAAGACAGAATACCAAACTCTCGAAGAAAGCAAGAGACGAGCAAAAATTGAACGGTCTTTCTCAAGGTTAGTTATTTATTGACTTATAATTCCTAGCAGCACTCACAGCTTGCTTGATGGATGTTCGCCATTCTTTCTGTGCACGAATCTTCTAAATAAACAATACTATTTGAATATTGGTGTTGCCATCTGTTGAATTGGCAACACATAATAATTACTTAATTCATTACTTTAAATCATTTTTCAGTTTCATTTTTCATTGACTTTCAAGTTCTGCCAAAAGATATATGCTTTGGTGTTTTTAACTTTTTACTTTTAAATTTCTTGCACCTTCATTTTAAGTTTGAATTTTGTATTATGAGACTTACAAGATATATTGTAACAACAATGAAGAATTTCAAACCCATTTTTTAAGAATTTGAAGCATCGATCTTTTCACAAACAAAATTGCTAGTTTTGATCTCCAATGTACTTAGAATGACTTTGCATTTCTACATACAAGTTGATATCTGTTTGGTTAAACCAACTTTGTCAGAAGGCCTGATTTATTAGCCTAGCACAATAATCAAACAATTTATGATAGGTGACCTCATTGCTTTGTCAATGTAATCAGTCTTCCTCATTCAACTAGTCTGAAAGAATAATGCTCTTAGTATATATCATTTCAGAATTAATTTTCAATTTCTTTCTCTTATTATATTTTCTCCCTTTGTATTAACAATTGATCTTTATAGAATTTGATGATTTTAGTTCATAATTTTTCTAAATTTGTACAACTGATAAATAAGATTTGCTGATTTAACCACTTACTAAGTGATCACATATTTCTTTTGTAAATAATTTTTCTATTTCTTGCAATAATAGATGAACTAATTGAATTCTCATTAGATCCAAATTATATATCACTTCTAATTTCTCTCTTTAAATGTTGTCTGATATCAAGAGTTTTCTTCAGTTGTGATATCCAACTCTATTCAGATGCACAGAAAATAATTCCAGACTATTTCATTTGCTGAAATTTGAAATCTGCTCAAGTTTTTATGGTGCACTAGAATTATGTTATTGTGTTCTTATTTCACTCAATTTGTATAATAACTTTGTTTCATAACTTTTTATTTGCTACACATAAATACAAACATCGATTTCCTAACATAAGGAAAGAACTATAGCTAATGCCAACTGTAGAGGCTATATTTTGATGCTACTGTCGTCTTTTCCATGTACTAACATTCAGTATACAGTTTGATTTTATTTGAATCTGCACTCAGATGAATTCTTTCACAGCTGTGGAAATGTGTCAATCAATTTCTGACAAATATCAGAAAAATCTTATAAAAAAAACAAACTAACTTATTAGAACAAAATAAATTCAAACACGGATATCTCATTTCACGCCTTTCAGAAACAAGTTCATAGAATTTATCAAACTATTGGATCTGATTCTCAAATCTCATTATTAAACTAGATTATTTCCTAAAACATTGAAGAACAAACACACTTTCTGATGCCTTCAATTTTGATATTTTAATTAATTATTGTTGTTTAATTATTGATGATAGAAACAAAATTCCACTATCAAAATTACTAGCTTATTTTGTTGAGGTTAAAACTAGAAAGAACTCATAAAAGTTCATACCTCTGCCAACGTCATTATCACTTAAAACCGAATGAAAACCAGTTCTTACAAAGCTTGAAATCAGGGGAAGTAATTGAAAGATTCCTAGATCCACCAGAAAGTTTAATCAATTCTTTCTTAGCCCGTGGCCCACCCATCAAGAAAATTTCATCGGATTTTTGGATATATGGTGTGGACAGACATAGATGAGTGAATCCCTATACCTCTTCCAGCTTCAATGGTAGAGGTAAATAAATGAATTATTATTCAGATTATTTCATTTTGAAACTTAGTGTCAAGATATGTCATTAGTACTATGGAAATAACTCTCCCACTGGAGACTTGTTAACTAACAAATAAGGTTAAACCTCACAAGCTTGATATTCTTTCTTGTCTGAATTTTGTTTGATTGGGTGTATTAATCCTTATGTATGATATGAACAGGATGGGTACCGGCCATTATTGAACAAAGGCTGGGAAGACATTTGGTGAATACAACAACTGAAGGCTACTTTCTTCAGTCGAACAGATTAGTCGACCAAGTATTGATATACCATCTGGGAGCCCCTCATCATGAAGAATTCTCATAAAAAGCATAACAGATTGCTCTATGCAAGGGAGGAAACTCTGAAGTACCCTGATAACACAACTTGGATTTACAAAAAATGGATATGAAGAGTCCAGTCCAATGGAAAATGCATTTTGAGCAGTGATTCTATATTGTAGAACCAATAACATCCAACCAAGGCTGAAGGATGTACAGCTGAAACATTGTGGAACAAATGAACACATAGACAAGGAAAATGGTCTGAACATATCATACATAATGATTAATTATCTTTATTGATGATACAAATTACATTTTACTTCAAAATGTTTCTTTTATATAAGTTGTATTCAAGGTGGAATTTTTTAGGTAAAAAATCTTGAATAACTATTTTAGATTTATATTTTATATTGAGTAGTGTTAAGCTTTTCTTTTCAACTGATACATAAAATTCTTTTTATTAAATCTGTATCTAAGTAACTCTCCTTTTTAGAGAGGATATTTGTTCCAGCATTCTCAGTCTGTATAAAATAGAATATGAACTTGAATTTCAACAGCCACTGTGTTTCAGTAATTTACTTTTTCAGTCAAATCCAAGAGGTTTTTGCAGCTTATGGGAAATATCCTCATTTGATTCCTCTCTTAAAAAAATTAATATTTCAGTTTTTATATGAGTGTTTTGTAATACCAATGTATATTGGTACTACATAATTAATATACACACATATCAAATTATGTAATTCCTTTGTGCTCTTGATTTTCCTGTAATTTTTTCCTCTCTCTCCATACCGTTAGTCCTTTTACTGATTAACTATACTAAGTTTTCTGTCCTTCCCACTTGGAATCTTCGTATCCATGCAATAATAACATAATATATCTATTAGATAAAGATTAGTTAGAAATACAAAACATTTACCTTTGGTCTACCATTTCTTTTAAAATGGAACACTGCTACCACATGGAAGTAAATGTAGAATGTACGAATTGAAATACAAAGGATCTGCAGGACGGTCTGATTTGATAATTTTAAATCCTACTAAGTACTAAATATGCTGCAATAGGATAATAGATTTAGATAAGTTATTTAAATGAATTATTATTGAATTTCGGCTGAAATCGTACAAATTGAGATTCAAGGCATGAAAAAAATCTTTCTGATAAAAAAACATCCAGTATTTTTTACCTATGTAAGATGTAACTAAATTAAACTAATGCTTTGATTTTTAATATGTACTGCAAGAATGTTTAACTACCTCGTAGGGAGAAAAGAAGCAGGAGAGTAACAAGGAGAATTATTAAAATACAAGTTGAAAATTAAATGAAAATACACTTTTTGTTTTATCAAACACATAATATTTAGTGTTATTTAATTTGTAAAAATTGATCTCCATGTTTCCACTTTAAAAATGGTTACATTCCAAGTCTTTCATTTTCTTTGACAATCATTTTTTCAATATTGTCTCCCTATTTTCTTAGTTCTCTTTTCACTCTTGCTTATAAAATATTTTGTTTCATTTCATGTTTTGAAATGATGTCTTTTCTTTTTTTTTTTTTTTTTTTCCATTCACAATAATGCTTCAATGCAATTTTTGACTAGCTTTCCCTTTTCTTGAATTCAGAGCTGATGGGATGCCGAAAAGCCCTTCCGAAATCTTCAGGTCTGCTGCTCAGATGTGTGTGTAACTGCGTGATTGTGTAGGACTGTAGTTGATGCACTAGTCTAGACTGACAGGAAACCTAGATGTTGTCAAGTAGTGGCAGGCATGACCCCCATCCCACCAACATTCCTCTCCTACAGTGATCCCTACAACTGAACTTTCCACTGCATGCTATATTAAATGCTATTTCTTCCTCCATAATTATGTCTCTCTTAACACATCATGGTACTGCTCAAACAATATTGCTTCTTAATACTAGCATACATATCTACCTATCGGTGTGTGTGTGCACCTTTGTGAGTGTGTGCGTGTGTGTGTGTGTTCATATATAATATAATATATGTATGCCAATTTAGAATATAATTTCAGTTTGTAATATTTCATATCTACTCACTAAGTTTGCCTGTGGTCTTTGTATGTTTGTATAAGTTGTATCACACTAGTTCTCCAGCTACTCATCTTTTCTCACTAGTATCACTGTTGTAACCAACTTTTGTAATTTGAAAAAGAAAAGAAGAAAAAAAAGGTAGTTTCTTCTAATGGTAATAACTTGGTTTTTCCTTAGGCTATTATGTTTTTAACTATACTAACATAAATTAGGTGATTTTCATATTAATTTCTCATTGTAAAAAATGTATGTTGTTGTTAATTGTCCTGTTCACAAGGTCTTTAACCAAATGATTGTTCACTGTGAAATTGAATGTTTTATTTCAATCGTAGAAGTATCATTTACTTGGTTTCTAATGATTAGGCATTACTTTGCAAATATTATTAAATTATTCAGTTGGTATGCATACAATAGTGAGGTCCTGCAATTGAGACAAAGAAGTTATTTCCCATGAATGAAATTTTTCTAATTTTCAAGGCTGGATATATATGAAATAAATCCCTTAAGATTGTTCATCTGCTTTAAAGATATGAATATTGGATACAAAATGTTCTTGTATCTCATGTAGATGTTGTCACATTTACAAACACTTGTGGCTCAAATGGAGCTTGAAGCATGTTCTTGAAGTTGAAATAGTTGAGTAAATAGCTCTGCATATATCAATTAAACTGAGAAAGACCTGCCTAGAAAATCTACGTTTACTAAAAACAACGATGTTCGATCACACTAGACAAGATTACAAAACAAAAAAAAAAAGGTTAAAATGCAAATCAATTGAAAAAAAAAAAGGATTTAAAAAAAACTCCATGTACCTCATTGCAATTAAATTTTGTTTTATTTAAAATTATTTCAAAGACAAATCAAGTAAATTTGTGGAGTGAACATATTCTGAAACAAATATCATAACCTACTTAGGTTTTTCAACAGTTTTGTGTCATTTAACGGATCATCCTAAAATTAATCTAGTTCAAAACAATTGAATGTTAATAATTTGATATAGTTTTATTCAAAGTTATTTTATAATTTTTTTGATAGTTTATCATAATGAAACATTGTAGCTTCTAAATCTATCTAGCAACAGACTGTTTGAATATATACTTCAGAAATTCTGGAGAAACATTTTCAAAATAAAAATTTCAGAAGGGTTTATTTTGTGTATGTTCGGCCTCAAAAATTAAAAAAGAAATAATCCAGGAGGGATAACTTTTTTGCCTTACGCGTTGGACCCCACTATTGTACCTTCAGATTCTTATATGAAGCTATCCTAGACTTTGTGTAAGCTATCGTTTAGTTGATATTGGTGATGTATTGACTTTGGGTAGATCAATCAACATAATTCTCTGACTTCTTTATTTGCATTTATATTTATTTGGTCTTTACTCCACTCTTTGATTGTCATATGGAAAAGTTATTTATCTAGTCATTTTGCATCAGACGTCTTTCTTTTCTTGTTCATGATTCTTAATGAAAATCAAAATCACTTCATTGTCTAGTCTTGATAATTTAAATTCTCGAGGTACAGTTTTTCCTACCAGTAATAGTCAAAATGATGGGCTGGCTCATTGTTTAGTTTTTTGAAAAGTACTATTTATTAATCATTTATCAAAGTGTAGAAATCGAACATTACATTCCAAATATTTCAGTTGCTCTTTTCTTCATTATCGTGCATTTCTACTGTTGGTGATGATGTATCTTTGGTGATGGGAGTTTTGTAGATTAATCAGATTTATATATATTTGTTACTGTTTGTAACTTAAGAAATTGTCATGGTATACTTTAGGAGGTCCTGTCTATCGATTAGTATGGTATAAGTTACAAAGTTATTTGTTGAAGTATATTATGATATCCATCCGGTGATTAGACTAATATTGTAGTCCTAGCAGAAATATTTGTGATATTATAAGTAGTTACTAGTTCAGAAGTTCTTTGTGAAAACAGCAAGATTGTTATGCACAGTACATGGTATCTATCATGCTGCATTAACTATGAGAAGGTCGGCATTTAATCTACAACACCTGAATCATGATGGCGGCTATATTTTGCGATAAGCTTATTGATCTTGCCTTTTTGCCTTCAAAGAAAAAAAAAGCAGTAAAAAAAAAAAAAAAGCGTTACAATTGTGCAGCTAAAGATTCCTGCATGTTTTGTTTATTAAAACTCTACATATCCCAGTACTTTATTAGCTGTTCTGGCTATCATTGTCATAAGAAGAAAATAGATCCTATGAATATAAAAACCATTTTCAGGTGATGCCACAGCTACAATTGTGCACACTGACAGGTTTCCTCTCCTCCTTTCTTTGTAGTCCTATCCTTCTGTCATAACTTTGAAAATATGTAACTTCTAACCCAGAATGTATATATTTGTACATTTTATGTCTGAAAATAAACTTTGGAAAAATAATGAAGCTGTAATTTTATGAGCACTTCTGCCTTTTTTATTTGCTCTGCTTATTTCTTAAGATCAAGTTGTTATACTTACTCCCGACAGGCAGATATATACCACTTTTTTTTTTTTTCTTTTTTATCAACCTTCCTTTATACTGTTCACTCTTTTGAGTTCACCACCCCTGTTGCATCAAAGCATCCATCCCAAGGACAACACACCAGGGCCCTGGCCTTCTTCCCATCAACAACCACTATGTGGAATCAGCTCCCAATGTATACCTTCCACATCAAGGTCAGCCTCCAAGAGTTTGAGTTGAAACTCGGTCACTTTATGTACATATAACTCTACTCTCTATCGAATCCTTTTCCAAATCCAAGAGACCTGTGAAAGGTCATGGGCCATGCCTATCTCTTTGGATGCCCTTCACTTAGATTAAATCTACTGAAAATGAATTGAAAAAATCAAAAGAAGGAATTTCTGTTTCAAATTCCCATGGAAGCCAGGTTGCACACGAAAGAAAAGATATTGTGTGAGCCATTTCCACAAGCATGCCTTCCTGTTAGGTTCTTATGTACAGGGAACAGAAGGGTTTTGTTTATTGTCTTGTTTTTGGTTTTTTCTGAGAAAAAAATGAAACATTCATTAAAGATTACGGTGAAATAAAAAGGAGAGGAAACGTCAATATTGTCAATAATGCTGGACTGATGTATCACTTCAAAATGGTTTGTAATTCTATCAGTTCGGGAATACCTTGATTAGTGCGGCTTCTGATGTAGTATGGTTGAGATATTGCTGTACGAATCAACTAAGTATAAGCTGATAAAAAAAAAAACACATTAAATTGTACAAAGAATTTGAACCGTGCACTTTTGTACAGTACAGAAAATTTTGGAACAATTTAACCGCACTAATCAAGGTATACCTGTATTGAGTTTTACCTGGCTTCTATGATTACATAAATACAAAAATACATTTTTATTGCAACTTATTACTTACCATAACTGTATTATTCCCATGATTACATGATATTACCTACACACATGTATATGTAAGGAGACCTATACGTAAATAACAATTTAATGATTAGTATAATTTGTGAATTTCTGACATGAAAAACTTTTGACAGTCTAAAGTTACAGGACATAACAATGAATTTTTTTCTTTTCATATTCGTTCCTCTGCTAGGTATTATTATCAATCACCACCCGTCCAGAGACAAGTTTCAGCAATGTTGTCAGATTTAGGGGATTCTTATATTCACTGGACACTATGTATCTGCTCTTGGCACAGACCATACCATTAATTGTAGAGACTTGAAATTTTGCACGCATACTCCTCTTGGGGACAAGGGGAAAAAGTTTTTTCAATCCCACCCCCCTCTGAATAGTTTGTCTGAGGGGGGTTCAATCCGTAATGTAAATTTCTCTTAAATTGATCCCTTAGTTTGTGTCCCCTGGAATTCAGGCTTGTTCATCTATTTTCTATGTTTCTGGACTTCAGGGAGGTGTGGCAAGGGTGACCAAATTCAAACTTCCAACAAAGAAGTTACTTCCCAATCTGGTGTTCATGGAACCCTGGAAGTCCACAAAAGAACAGTGGGGGACAGGGTGGCTATTCTCTGAATTTCCCCTAAAAGAGTATTGCTGTTTTAGTACTTTTCCTGGTAAATTTAGTGCGTTTCCTGTGGTGGCAACACATTGAAATCAAAGTGATGGGGGCAAGTAGCTGTAAAACAATTAGTTATTAGAATGGTATGTACTTTTTCTTTTAGTCAAAGACTTGATTTTCGCACCTATTCATTTGTTGGTGGTGGTGATCCACAAATTCCCTCGAAACTCTTGTTTTCCATTAGAAGACCCTTCTTTTTTTTCCCCCTTGACGATTACTACATTAAATATTTACTTGCTTACATACATGTGTATAAAATGAAAGTAGTATTCATGCAGCTATTTCTGGTTGTACAGACAACATGGTAAGACTGCTTATTCTACAAGAAATTTGTAGTTGATATGTTCCAAAGGAAGAGAAATACTGAACCACTTTCACTGCCGCCTCCAATATGGTTATTCTGAGGAAGTTCCATGGAATGATATCCCTTACTTGCTACTGCCAGATTTCAGGTATATTTAAGGAATCCTCGAGTTTAAGTGAGAAAGAGATTTCAAGAAGATATATCCTCAGATGAAATGTACTTTCATGGTGATTTGTAAAATATTTAATATGTTTATTTTGTATCTATTTACCTAGTTTTAACTATCATTACAAATATGAGTTTTTTTTTAGCTATGTAAATCTTACAAATATATTGATTCATTGTCATCTTGGTTATTATTCTCAGCATTTGTCCTTTTGAATAAATCTGGTTCTTTAAGTGATACTTAGATTATGTCTGCTACTTTTCATCAACATCTTCTTTTCTTTTGAAGGATTTTTCTCTTCTTTTTCTAAAATATTTTCATTTTTGCCCATTCTTCATCAAAATATCTTGATTTCTTGCCTTGTCTTATTTTAAGACAATTCTTTAAGATGTACTATATTCTATAGTGTCTTTTCTACGAATTTCAATAACATTACGGTGTTCTTATAAACCAATTTCTGATAACCTCATCGACAAAAAATTGTCAATGATAATCGAATAAGAATATCTTTCCTATTGTCTCCATGATATATTGATTTATAGACTTTCCTCTTGAAATCAAGTTTCACCTTTTGTAATTATTTCATATTTGTCTCACTCTCACTTTCAAAGAGTTGAAAAATTATGGTGTCAATTGCAAATGGACGCCTGAAATTTTTCTTCCATAATTTATTTCAGATTTATTTTTTCACTTGTCACTTAAGTCACTCAAGTTAATTTTGTCACAAAAACTTTTTATTAGTCCACTTATTAGTGATTCACTAAAAGTAGCATGTTGTTCACTATAACTGATCATATCGCATGACTCTTCTTTATGTTATCATTTTCATATTTTGGTTGATTCTTTATCTTGAACAATAGATTTATTTCAAGCGTGCAGAGAAGAGATGAGTTGAAAATTTCAATCATTAAGAGTTTAGAAAATGATGAGGCATTCATTTGAAGAAACTGTTGAATTTCTCAAGATCTAAAATTTAATAGTTTATTCATTTCAGCAATTATGACTTCGATCCTACTCAGAAATCGAATCACGGTAGCCCCACTAATTGCCTGCCTGACCAACCAGCCAAATGGACTACTGATTCCTCTCATTGAGTGTCCGTGTGTTTATTTGGTTGTCTGTGGGTGCTCTCGGTCACATTTTGGGGCGAAAAAGATTTGTATGAGTTAACCACTAGACACTATCTAGAAACATCTTTTTGATCTTTCAAAAAAGTGCTTCAACAATGCCCCAATCTTGTGCAGGCACATTATTGATAATTTTAGATTATTAGTACAGGTGTGGGCTACAGTGATTTACTTTTGCAATGTACAGCTATTCTCTTACAAAGTTGATATAAATGAGTGATAGTGAAAAAAAGCTTATTCACAGAAAATCCATTTTAAATAGGTATTTTATCAAAAGATGTTAGCAACATTTCAAATCAAATGCACAACAGATGTATTTTTCTATCATTTTCCACCGTCATATTTACTGGACTGTTTTACACCAAGTTGGGAATAGTGTATACTATTGCAGAGTCACTGGACATATTTGATTGATTTTCAATGTATGATATGAGTTCTCATACTCGATGGAATATATTTAGTGCGTAGAAAAAATTAGAATGAACTGTCATGTCAAGTGCATACATTAATAGTGATGTTTAAAAGAAGAAAACCTGTATATTCCACTGAAAAAAGGAGAAAGTTTCCTTTGATAAATTCTTTACAAATTATTGGTTGGTAAAGTACAAATAGTTGGCCACATCCCATTTTATTGATCAGGAACGAATTCTTTTATTTAATTCAAAAGCGGATGAAATATACTTTGAATATTTTTCTAAGTGAACTTTTCTAGGAGATTTTAGCTTAAATGTTTCCTTACATTGTCTCAGGAAATATGTATTAGCTTGTATTGCACACAGACCCCTCAAACATTGATGGACACTCCCAGTACTTATGAACTGTTCTCCAACCCTTGAAACCACTGCACAGAAGTTTTTAGTTTCTGAATGCAACGTGTATGGCCACTTGTGAAGCAGACACCTCTTTCTCCCAACCCTTCAACAGCCGTAAAGTTTTTTTTTTCTCAGGTATTGAAGTTGTATACAAGATATGTGATCATTTCCCCTCTTATATTATTTATTCGTTTAATGAAAGTATTTCTTTTAAAATGTCATTCTTGACAGTGCACTTGCTCGAGAACGCTAACAAATACGTTTTCAACAGTGGCAGGTGGTGTTTAGTATACATTTTGGTGTCTATAGAACGGATAGAAAAGCTGTTTTGGAACAATATAGGGAAGGTTATCCTGATTGTAAGCTGAAAAGTTTCACATACTTGTTCAATCGATAATACAAACGGTGAACAAATTGAAAGAAATTAGAGAATTAATAGAAAAAAAAACAAAATTTGGATTGGACACCATTATCCACTGATAATGGTGTCCAATCCAAATCTTGCTTTACTTTAATTCTCTAATTTCTGTAATTGGGACTACCTCTCCCGTCCATTGCTTTTTAGAGACACAAAAATATTTTTCCGTTTTTGTGCATCTGTAGCACTCAGCACACCCAAGATACGAAGCACCATATGCCACTGATATATAAATGAAAGAATTCATAATTTATTTTCTAAATTTATTCCAGAACTGCTGTTTTGCATATAATCTCAGAATTGGCGACGGATACCCTATTTATTTTTCTATCAATAATCTGAAATAATTTCTACATCAGAACTAAAGGTCAATATTGGGAGAAGGCTTAAATGATACAAAACTTTAATATGTTGACAATTTTGTTTACTTTTGTTTTTTATCTCATTTTATGTTGCCTCTCCAATAAATAGCCAACTTACAATCACTTTTATTTGACTAGAATGATTTGCCATGTCTTTTTACTTCTTATGAACTGCCATCTTAGTGGATACATCTTTGTGGCAGAAATCTTCTTTATTTCTATTGAATAGTTGAAAATATCCAATTCCAGGATTAATTAGCTTCTAAAATCAACTTTAATGATAATATGACATGTAAACTGATTTTTTTAATACTTTTCATGCCATTTCAATCTTGGCAAGAAACTCTGTCTGCAGCAATCTATACAACTATATCTGGATTCTAATACCAGAGAGCTACACTCAGATGAAAATAAGTCTAACAAGAACTACAGTATAAGAAATGAAATTGTTAAAACAGGAAAGGTTTTCTTTTTTCCTTCTATTTGCAATGATATTTCTTTTTTTTCACAAGTGATACATTTTGCTGTAAAGTTGGTTACATCATACGTGAAAAATACATTTGAGCTTTGAAATAGGAGGTTGTATTTTATATAAGATCACATTATATACAAATGTGATTCTTTTTGAAATCAAACATTGTTTATATGCAATTTTTAAATCTTTAAAATCATGATTTATTTTTCTTTCTGCAATGCAATTTAGTGAACTTGTCAGGACTATGGCTAAATCTCATACTCAGGCAATCTAACATTAATTCAATGACTGGTTTCTCTCAGATTTTATTTCTCAATATTATCAACTTGGTAATATGAGTCATGTTCTCAGTCATTTTTATGCACTTGCCTTTTGGAAACCTGTTTCAATTTATTGTGTCCTATTAACTATCAAACACTAGATTCCAAAACTTAGTATTTAATCCAAATTTCTTCTTGAAGCACCAGCGGAAAAACTCAGTCTTTTTCTTATCTACTATTTACCACTCGATTCATTGGAATATAAATAATCAAGTTTTATATCTGCAGAAGTGTTTTACTGAAAACAATCATTGGAAAATAATACAAGTTTATAAAGATTGATTTTTTGAAAGGTCATCTTATATCTTGTTTGATGAAGATGATTTTACTTCTCAATAAAATCTAACAAATGCATGCATTGATAAGTTAGGTTAATGCATTGTTCCAAAGTGAATAAATAACTTTGATCTTGGAGTTTATGAATATCATCTGAATGAATGCATGAGTCACTTGACCAGAAATCAAATGCATGATCAAAAAGATTAAATGAATGAAAATTAGTTGAAAAATTTCATGAAAGTCAAAGTCTGTTCTGTAAAATGAAAGACTTTCTGAAGTTGCTGAGACTAATTTTACATTTTTGTAAAATTTATCAAGTATTTATTCAAAATAGTTATGTCATAAGGAAGCTCTCCACTGGGAGAAAAAAGATAAAAAGTGTAATGATTGAAAACTAAAAGTATTTGTTGTTTCAATTAGGAAAATATAAACTAAAAAAATCCACTTTCCTCTTTCAGTCTTGGGTGATCTGCAATGCTGACATTTTTCTATCCAATGTTTATCATAGGCATTGAATTATTTGACCTCTTTTCTTAGGAAATCTTTATAACCTTTCCATCTAATTCTAAGCTAATTTGGTTTGATTCATAATGAAAATGTCTGACCATTTTATGGACTCTTTTGATACACCTATATATAATACACCTATGTATAATACCATATGTGTATATATCTCTTTTTACTGCTTAAAAATAAGTCTGCATGTCAATGAATCCTATGGATTGCTTTAGATGAAATAGATTAGGATCAGTTTTGCTGATTGAAAAGCCTGCCTAACAACATTTTAATTCGTACTCAGCTTGGATATTAACCTTTGTGCATCGTCATTGAATTTTTTGCCATATTACCGTTTAATGATCTGGGAATTTTCACTTGTCAAATTCAATTGTGAGAGAAAAAGTCCAAATTAAGTAAAATCAATTTATAAGTTATTCCATTTCAGTTTTTACTTTTTGGAATGAATAAATTGACAATATTGCATGGTTTTTTTTTTTTTCTTTTTTTTTCTTTTCACAAAGCAAAATAGATGAAAATTAAAATAACCAGATATTTTTCAAAAACTATTCAACAAAATTATGAAACTCATTTGAACAACGAAAAGATTTTGACATATTTCCGAATAGCATGTGTACTTATAAGTATGTATTTAAAATATCAAGTATCAGAACAAATTTTAAGGTAATATACTATCTGATAGTAGTTTTATTGGGCTATTTATTTTTTTTGTCATGAGGCTCATATGCAAGTTGCTACCCAGGAATTTGACCGGGGGAAAAAAAGATTACTTACATTCTCTATTGAAGTTTTCCCTTATCTGCTTCTTGCACTTTGGTTCACTAATGTTACAACTCATAAAGGGTACCAGCAGAAGTCCATACCATATTCAGTTTGTTTGTCCTATTCAGATTTCAAAACCTTTGCGGTAACACCTCATATAGTTTATTCATATATTCCACTTATGAAAATTCATTAAAAACTATGAGTTGTTGCAATCTGTCTCAGTTTACATATTGATAAAAAAATGTATATTACAGAAGTTAATGATGTAAAAGTTTTCAAAAACCTAATCCAATCATAGTTACTTTTTCTAGAAGATTTTTTTACCAATCTGTTGTGATCTTGACACCAGAAAATTATATTATATCAAAACTAAAGTAGCAGTGTTAGAATAGAAACTGCTTCTCTATAATGTGATTTTTAAGTCAAATTCAGGATAAAGCAAATGTTCAGCTTGATATTGAATTGTACTTTCAACCTGTGATTCTTATTCTGCCTGAACATATTCGAGGAGGAATGAAGCCAGATGGAATTTCTCAGTCATTTCTACAGAAGGAATAACAAAGAATCCGGAAACTTGAGTTGTATATTTTCCTATTGTTCTTGGATTATTTTAGAAATATGAAGAAATAATGTTTTATTTTGAAAACAATTGTTTATACAAAGAAAGAATTGAAAAGGTCACTGAATGATTCATGAAAGTAAAAATTGGGCCACTAGGTCTCTGATAAAACTAATTGATATAAAATAATTTGAATTTAGTATTGAAACAAAGAAGTTATAGAATTCTAAACCAATGAAAAATGCTTATGAGTTTATGTATGTTAATTGAATCACTGTAGTCTCACAAATTGCCCAACCTGCAAGCCAAGGGGGCTCCAGTTTCTTCCTTTTTTGCTCATTTGTCTGTGGGTGCATCTGCATCTCTGGGTGCTCCTGGTCACATTTTCGGGGTGTCAACCTTTCAAAATTTGCATGAGCACACCTATGGGCGCCATCTAGAATTTTTTTTTCCTTCTCAAAAAAGGGCCTTTTTGGGGTCTCTTTGATCATTTTGGACCAACAATATCTAAATTTTGTGCTAGTATCTATTTTAGATTAGAGATATATTTTTCTAGATAATTAACTCTGGTACATGGGCAGGCTACAATGATTCATTTGTGTAAGGTATATCAATTATAATACATGCATAATCAGTTGAACTATTAATATCATAGGTAGTATTTCAACTAGAAGAATATTATGAACCAAACTTTTCTGATTAAAAATTTCAAGTTTTTTATACTCCTGTGGTAAAGATTATAACAATCCTGGCTTATTTAGAATCACACTTTCTTTCAATTGTTGAAAAAGTGGCTTATATTTAGGTTTGGGTGTACTTATAAAAAAATATTATTGTAATTGGACACTTATCATAGTGTGATAGTCGGCCAATTTATATTGCAGACCAATCCATCGATGCAGTGAGTTTGATTTCTCCCTGATGCCTCGTTACTGTGGCCTTGTGCCAAACTAAGCTAAGCTTAGTAAATAATTAATTGCATTTTGTTTTGGTCATTCATAGCCTTTTAAGCTTTCTAAGATTTACATTCAGGTTTCACTGTGATTAAGTTTCTAAATAAAAGAATAAGTTTGTATAGATCACTTCAGCTAAGTTCTCACTAGCATATAATATATCAGATAATAGTTAATAAAAAGTACAGAATAAAGATCTAATCAGAAACGGATCAGTTTTTTAATTATATTTTTTAAACATTACTTGATATAACTTTCATCAAATGACAAATGGAAAAAGATTTCAAAGGAGTGATGTGAATATTGAGAAAAATTCAGTTAATATTAACATCTAGTGTTGTATGGTGCTTCATATCTTGGGAATCCAGTGAGCTATGGAGGCACAAGAGGGCAAAAATATTTTAATCTTTGCAAATAAGAGAATTAATGAAAGAAAACAGAATTCGAATTGGACACTTTTATCAGTGGATGAAAGTGTCCAATCCCCATTTTTCTTTTCCCATGATTCTCTCATTTTTTCATTATTTGTTCACTGTTTTTTAACATGGAGAGAGTAATAGTGCAAAACCTAACATCTTCAATGTGAGACCACCTTCCCTACAGTGTGCCAAAAAGGGCTTATTTTGAAGATACTAAAATAATTTTGCATTTTTCTGCATCCTTTGCTTGCCACACTCCCAAGATAATGAGCACCATATGCTACTGTTTACACCAGAATCAGAAATGAAGGAAAAAATTGAAGAGGATTGAATGATAAAGAATTGAAAAAATGGACTTGAAGGTTAAAGCAATGAAAGCCCTTCATTCCATAAATTCTCGATGAATAAGTTTGGAAGCTCTCATTTCTAATTGCTATATCTTCATTAGACCTAAACACTAAATTGAGAAAAATGATTTATGTGTAAAGTCCTCAAAACCGATTTCATATCATATTACTTCATCATCGTACATTATTTGGATTTTAGTTTTGGAACTATCATCAAGGAAAATAATGTTTCTCTACTGAGTCTCATGGACTTTTCAAATGTTTTTAAATAACTTCAATTTTTCATCTGTAACATCAACATTGCAAGTTGACATTAAATGTTTTGCATGTTGTTTCCATGAATTTTCAGCAATCATGAAGTGAAGAAATTCAAGATGAGAAAATTTGTCTAAAAAATAAAACTTTATGGTTTGAATTCACAACATTTTCTTGAAATAAATTCCTTTTGGAACTTATCGATGAATACATTGACCTTCAAAAAAATTTTCTGCAGTATTTCCTTTTCTTTCTTTTCTCAAGATATGACAACTTAAAGGATTTTTTTTTACATTCAAAAGTCAAAAACAACTGAAAGAATTCACCAGTAAGTTATGCTTGCAAGTTAACCAGTTATTCAGAAATTAACATTATTTTTAGTTAGTCATTTTTTAAATATAGAATGAATCTTTGAAAAATACAATAATGCAGACACCATTCACTTGGTAGTATGCAGAGAGAATATCACTGATATAAGCTAACAATATTAAATTAATATTGCTACCCAAAATATTGGTAGAGTTAACCTTTCAGTCAGCATTCCCTTTTTTAGTATGGCATGTAGAATTATGTTTTAGTATGATTACTTACAAGTAGTTAGTGACATAAAATTGTGAACAGCTTACAAATTTACAACTATCTGAGAGCTAAGGATTGTTTGTCTAGTTGAAAGTCAAGGGGAATAACTCGTTGGATGATACAATTTAGTCAATTTGCAAGTTTTTAAAATTGTTATTTTAAAAGGTTAAGTAGATCAATTTGATTTTATATGATATTCGTTTAGTGAATTTTCATAAAAATAGAAGTAGAAAAGTTATCTGCATGACTTTTTAAAAACTTTACTAATAAATGATTCCATATCCACAATCATGTTTTATATAATTTTATATCAGTATTATTTTGATTCTTTCACAATGTTTATAACAATACCGAAACTAGAATGATTTTTTTTGTTTAAATTGATATATGATCTTTACATAAAATGATAATTAAAAATGGCCAATTTGACGACGACCAATATGAGTTACTTCCCTTAGTCATAAGTGAGCAAGGGAAGCAACTTCCATGGAACAATGATTTCTCGATGCTTAATTTCTTCTGGTGAGCAATAACCTGTACATTCTATTTTTAAACACAGATTGGTAAAATAAATCCTAACTAATTCCATTTTATTCTAAAGTAAAAGCAAAATGATTTTTTTATATCGAATTTTTATCTCAGGTTTCAAGAAAAATTGTTGATATTCAATATTTTGCAATATTCTGGTCAGTCCATTCTGCAGCCTTCTTCAGTAAAGAAATAGTTTGATTAATGCAGAATTTGTGATCTGCATTCTGGGCCTGGTGTTACTGTTGCAATTTTAACATGTAGTCAATTCATTTTCCTGTATGGCACCATATCAGTCACTGATCTTGAAGTCACATTTTTTTGTTGATTTGCTTGTTTGTGAATAGGTCCATTTCTTCCTTCTTAATCATCATCAGAATTATGTTGTACCACAAATTGTGAAAACCCTCCCTATATTTTACAATATCTGCCAACCCAATTTTAATAAGACACCAAATGAACAAAAATTGGTCTAGAGAGAATCTCATCATATATACATTCATATATTCATGGTGCCTGACTTATTATTTTGAAAAATTCCAATACCATATTTTTGTAAGATAAATTTTATTATAAGATACCATATCTCGCAGAACCTTAGGATTTTTTCACAGAACCCACTTTGGGCAAACTTTGCTTCAGATTATAATCATTTGTTCTTTTCTCTTGTTCTCCCTCACTCTTTACTTGGTGTCTTTTTCCTTGGGAGGAAATTTAATTATTGATGCATTTGTTGCATAGCAGAAATAATGTTCAGGCCTGTGCATTAATCAAGCATATTTCAACACCCCACCACCCAGTCACCTTGGAAACTTCAGCCCCCACCCCCCGGAAATATGACCAAGAACTGCGTATACATATAAGAGAATACTATGGTGAAACCTCAGCAACACAAAAAGTGGACGTGTGCTGTTAAGTTATGATCCAAGTAGTAGACTATAAGACTGGATATTGCAGATCATATGAAATTATCTGGAATGAAGATGCTATAATTGATACAGGACTATATTAGAAGATACTGGAAATTGAAAAATTTAGCAGACATGGAAGAATTGAAAAAAAAATCCTGTTATTAAGTCCAGTGTGAAAATTAAATCCTCTTGGAAATTTATAATTTGCAACAAAAATAAAAACGGGATTGGGGAGCAAAATGTAAGAAAAGAATGAGAAGCATACTCAAAGAGCTGAACACCTTGTTATTGTCACCCAACAAAGCTAATATGAAGAGAAAAAATGTTCGGGCCTATAAAATAACTGAGCACATTTCAACAACTCCCCACCCAGTGACTAAATTACATACTGAACTAAGTTGAGCAGTGAATTTGAAAAGACTGAACAAGGTTTATAGACAAGCAGAAAAAAAAAAAAACACTATTGTCCCTAGGATGAGTATACAGTGACGGACATTAGGCTAAAGAAACTAAGTTCTTAGAATCAACCTGGCATTTAAAATCACCCTTGTAGAACTCATTAAGTCAACAAGAAGGTATGAAAAGCAAGTAATGAATTACAGACCACATTATAAGCAGAATTGGTCTACAACAGTCTGCATTTCACCTGAAGAAGGCTAGAGAATGGACCAGCTTTACCTGATTGATACCCCCCTCCCCCCGAAAAAAAAATTGTGGTTATATCTAAAAAAGTCATTGACAATTATTGAAAAGATTGATCATTGGTAATGATCTGATGAATGAAGAATATTTTCAAGACTCATCTATCTTCAATAATTTGGAGGATGATTGGAATTGCAATGAGAATTTTCTTCTGTTTCTTCGAATGGTTCAAATTCTCTTCCTTTATTTTTAGTTTTTATTCATTCAAAAATTATCCTTCTCTTTTTTAAAATTCCATGAAGTTATTAGTTGTGCAAATAAAGGACGAATTTCTCATTCTGAAAAATTTGAACATTTTTTTACTCTTACTCAGAATAAGTTTGGTTAGATCTATTTTATTTGAGCTATTTCTTTAATTATTCTGGAAGAAAATTCATCTGTTGTTTTCTTCTGAGCTAATTCTACTTTTACTGTCAGAATGTACTGCATCACACTTATTGAATAGTTTTACTTGATTTCTCCTTACTTATTGAACATATGTGTATTATTCCTTTCGACAAGTCTTTACCCAGTATGATTTCTTATAATATCTCTAAGGACAGTGATATTTAACTTTATTGCAGACTTGAGCTTACAAAACTTTTCATATTATCTTTATACAGAAATTATTTAGATCAAAATTCTGTGTGTATTTCAATAATGTAATATGGAATAATAAGCAGATGGTCGCAATTCAGAGCTATTTTTCATTTTTTAATTACCTTCAAGATTTTAGAAAAATATCTAAAAATCAAGATTAAAGTTCTTGTAAATCCTACCAGATAATTTTCAGAAATGCTAGAGGAAAATGTCTCTCGACATATCACAGTCTTGAGATTTAATTTTTACTACTTCATTTCGGTTTATGTGATTAAGTACTTTTTGGATGATGAAAATTTTAGAAAATAATGTTTTCATCATAATAACCTCAACACAATACTTGAAATTTTGTTTAGTTTCGTCTTTGTCTGTTTTTGTGCTCGTGTTTTTCACTTGATTCTGTTAACTCTTAAATTCATAAACTGTTTCCAATTGACAGTTGAACTCTTCAATGAATTGCATGTAAAAATAGTGGAACTCTTCTATGAAATGAATGACAAAATGTTAATAATTCACCATAGAGAGATGATTATAATCACAAGTTATCTCCCCCTGAAATTGACTTTCTATATTCTTTGTATGAATTTAAGAGTTAAAATTAGTATATCTTGTGAAATACTGGAATTATATTGATTTCAAAATGTGTGAAAACTTCACTATCATTATTTGTTCAATATTAATCACCTTTTCTATGTCATCTTTTTATGCAATCATGTTGTCTCAAGTGATATTTAAACTCTAATTACTGTTCTATATCTAGAAACGTAATTAAAGAATCTATGCAATATAATTTCTGAAATAATGCTAGCTTTATATTTAACATTAAGGAACAATCATTTAAAGTCCTTTGTCTTTTTGTATTTTTACATTTATGTGATCATAGTTGATTCCAATTAGTTGGAATGCTTTTCCCTGAATTAATAAATTCAATTGTTTTATTAATTCAAACTGAATATAATGTCATTGACTTTAATATTTCATTTTTTCTGATACTATGATACTATCCATAATATTGACTAATATGATTAATCTTGATCAAATAAGGAATAACTTACTAAATATCAATCGCATCATGAATGAATATTCTATGATCATTTTTCATTCTGATATCAGTATAATTTTTAAAAAGTACACTGAAGTTTTTTTCCTGCTAATAAAACCTTTAATCATTGAAATGAGAAACAATGACTGGAAGAGTTTAGAATTTTTCATTCTTTATTTTTACATAAACTTGTTTTATCTGAATTTCCAAGTTTTTTTAAAAAACATTTTTATCAGTATTTGCAAGATTTTAAAATATAGTAAGTTTAGTCAGAACACATTTTAAAATTGTTAGAATAACTCATTTTTAAAAAAGAGGAAATGGTGTTTTTGATTAAAAAAAATATTCTTTGATAAAAACTTTTTTTAAAATGAATATATTATCCAAATATTTATTCCATTTTTATTTTTTTCATGTTTTGTGTTTATTCCTTTTGTGCTATAAGGGTATTCAATTTGAGATTGCCAATTTATTTAAACAAAAATAAACTGAAAAACTTGATGAAAAATAATTTATAATTTCAACAAAATGGTTCCCCTTGGACTTCATACATATGTTCCACCTGGGCAGCAAGTTGTTAATTCCTTCTTTTTTCTCTTTTTTTTTTTTTTTAAGAATTCCTTACTCAAAAAACTTCTGAAGTTTTCTCAAATTGTTTTTGATCATAGAAATCAAAGCCTTCAAAAGAATGGTCAAAATGCTTGAGGAAAATGTCCGATGTTACATCGAGGCAAAATAACACCTTTTCACAAAACAGGGTGGATTTTGACATAACTATTTCAAACTGGTTCCTCTTGTTCGCTCTCTCTCTCTCTCTCTCTCTCTCTCTCTCTCTCTCTCTATATATATATATATATATATATATATATATATAAGCTGGTATACCCAGCATTGCCCAGGGTAGGAAATGAAAAAAAAACTTCAAATATAACAACACTGGAAAGGAAATGATATTTTATGAAGATTTCATAAAATCAACTTAGGTCGGGGTGCGCGTGTAGATGCAAATCTGAGGTCATTTTGAACCTACAATGCCCAAGGCTTGTGCTGGTATCTTTGTTAAATAATTTTAGATAAAAGATCTATTTTTGCTTGGACAATTTTAGATAAAAGATCTATTCTGTTTGGATGATTTTAGATAAAAAATCTATTTTTGAGACAAAATTTGATAAAGAATCTAATTTTGTGGATAATCTTAGATAAAAGATCTATTTTTTTTTAATAATGTTTTAGTTGATACTTCTGGTACAGTTATGTTAGGTATAGATATTATCAACAAGATTGGCAACTTCATTTTGAAAAACCTCTTGTAATTCTTTCATTTCTGATTATTGATACAAGCATTTTATTGTACTACTTACTGTTGGATACGTAAACAATCAATATAAGTGTTTATTTTGCTTTGGGAAGAAGGAATGTCATTGATTGATATTTGCTTTTGTTAATGAAAAATTTGCTTTGCTTTAATCTGGCTGATCATATTTTAAGAATTGTTCATAATGAAAATGTTTTGTTTTTTTTTTTTTTTAAAGGAAGATATTTCTCAGGAAATGAATTTTTAAAAAATGCTCTGGAAAAAAATTGTGGTTAAGATTGGATTTATTCGAAAAAAAATTTCGGCAAGTTCTTTTTTGTGCTTTCAATCCATCGTTTCCTGTCAAAATTTGACGGTTTTGAGAAAAATTAATTTACCTCTGCAAATATAGTTGGATGAGGTTTATGTATTACCCCCACACAATATCTCCAAAAGTTCTCACTGAATTTCAATCAGATTTTTGGAAGGGTTGGCCAAGGGGTAAAAAAAATCCAGAAATGATTTTCAATTGTGAGATATTTTTCCATTTGTTTTCTCTTATTTAAAAAATTTTTTTTTATATATTAATGATTCATTCACTCATGTATATACATACACTATTTCAAAGAGATCCTAATGAATCTCAATTAGATTTTGAAGAAGTGTGAGCAATGGGTTAAGGAAGAAGTGATTAAATTTTAGGGTAGATCAAGCTATTTTTTGAAAATTTTTTCTTATTGACAGGTACTTTTATCATTCTGTATGAAAAGATATTAAAAACAAATAGTAAATGAAAATGCCTTATTCAAATTTCAAGGGAAGTGACTCAATTTGTGTACATACTGTGAGAATTGCATTCTCTTCCCAGATTTTTAATATTCTATTTTCATTCAGATTTTTTCATTAGTGTATGATGTCGGTAGTGGCATGTACTTGCTGATTTCTTTCTAGTTTTCTCATATCTTGTAGGCAAGACTTTCTATTTACAATGTGAATATGAAACTAAACTTTCCTTGTTAGGGTTGTTATCTCGGCTCCTTTCATATTTGAATCATTGAAAGCACTTAGAATGCCTTCAAGAACTTTTTCAGTCATTTTCAACAACACTAAATCTTAACTCCAACTGCCATTTTAAAACATTTCAATATGTGTGGCACCCACTCCAGGGTGCAACCCCCAGGAAGGCCTGCGTAGAACTTCACACGTAGAACTTCAACTTTTATTATCACTGTTATTGAAATCTCAAAAGCCTAGATAACACTCACAAGGGAAGTAACTGAATACTACAAAGCCATATGACAGGTCAGAAGCAACACTCCATTTCAGCAGTTAGTTACATAGTAGATATAATCCCCGACCCCCTCAAAATGTTTATGAAATGATTTTCCTCAAAATGGACAAATTTTCAAAGGAAACAATGGTCTCAATGCACCAAAAATTACTTGCAAAAAAATTTTTTTCTCCCCCCCCCGCCTTTTTTTTCAACTAAATTCAATCTTAACCAAAATTGCCATAAAATCTGAAAAACTTTTTACCATTTTCATTGATTTTCTTAAATTAATAATTGTTTTCTGCGCAATAACACTTCAATTTTTTGGTATTGTATATTCTGCATATAAATATAATGGACGATTTACTTCTGAGTCCGATTCGCCATGAGATTTTTAGTTTATTGTGGCTTCTCACTGAGTTTATATCAAAATTATGTTGGGATGAAATGGTTATTAACAAAACTTTTAAAATCACATCATATCAAATCACAAGGGACCTGCCGATTCTAAGACATTGCCCAATTAAATTACAAAAGATGGTGAATGATAGACAAGGAAACTGTTCAGCTATTCTTTTCTCATGGGGATCGAAGTAAATCTGATTTGTTCATTATTTCTTGAATGATTTAAAAGAATCTATCCATGAATATTCTCATCTTTATTTACTTTTCATGCATGAATTTGCATTTTACAAAGCAAACATAACAACATAATAATCCTCTCTGACAATTATTTTGATGACTGATTTTATTTCTATCTGATATTGTAAGTCCTGTACCCATGACTAAATTCAATCATTCTTATTCAAAATCATTTCTTAACAAAGATCATATTTAAATAGAAATACTTTTATAAAATAACAAATTCTCCAGATTCCGTTGAATGTTTTCATTTACTACATGACTACTGCAACAATCAGAAACATCTTTAAGATAAAAGAAAAAAAAGACCGAAACCTCTTGGATCTTGTCTTCCACTTTTTAAAAGCTCTTTTTCTCTCTCCCTCTCTCTCTTTCTCTTTTCCTCTTCGATCTCCTTCAGGTCTCCAAGCAAACGATATGCTCGACGAACTGTTGGTGGGGTAACTCGGGGTGCAATATCTGAGGAGCGGAATATAATTGATGGTTGCCGGAATCTCCCCAAATCACACACATTTGCAGCTGGATCTTCAAACTCTTACCAATCATTCAATCGCTGTGATGGATCTCTGAGATCAACGTTACCTTGTGATTACAAATCTCGGATGACTTGGACTGATAGTAATCGCTCTGAAAAGTCAGATGAGTAGGTTCCTTTTCATATTTTATTTTTGTCTCTCTGTAGGAATAATAGTAATATCCATGCCTTGCATAAATGAATCACCTTAGTCTGCACGCGTACTAGAACTAGTTTTTTTAATTATCTAAAGAATTATCTAAAATTTTAAAAAAATAAATACTCAACTAAACTCACCTAAAATTCAAAGAAAAAATCATTTAGAATTATCTTTAAAAATAAACCTTTTATCTAAAATTATCTTTTGAAAAAAGGGTCTAAAATGACTGTGGAGACCCCAAAAGCATTCAGATGGTGCCAAGTGGTGTACTTTTATGGTTTTAGCCCTCAAAATGTGACCAGGAGTGCCCAGAGACACAGACTCACAAGCAAAGAGAGAATCTTTCACCCTCTTGGTTGGTTAGTTGGTTGGGTTAAGCATTTGTGGGGGTACAGCGAATTGATTACCTGTTGTTTTTTGTGAAATGCTACTCCAAAATATGGAGAAATTTAATAAAAAAATTAAAAAATTACTCACCCTAACACTAGTTTCAACCATTTCCTTCAAAGTAGTCCCCTTATTCATGTATCATATTCATTTGCCACTCTATGATGACAAATGCGACACAAAATCTGTTTAATGTTGGGGCCCAACCGCATTTGCCTGTGAGTAGTGGCAAAAATAACCCAGTTGAACCAACTTTTGCCTTTAACATCCAAGTGTATCCTTCTGACTCTACCTCATTAGTGCAATGAGGAGGTACTGCCTGGGAGACAGGTCCCAAGGAAATAGGTCTATAATTATCATATCACAAAAGGTACTGCTCTCAAAGAGTAGGGGCACATCTATACTACATTTAGTTAATACATGTTGTTCATACTTTTAGGTTGCCTCTTGCATGTTGAGCAGTAGACTAAAAATACAATAGGACACCACATTAAAAAGTTTAGACAGTTAATAAAAGAACAAATTTTAGTTGAAAACAAAAACCTTATAGATGAATATCTTCATAAATATGAATTTGCTTGTGTGCACACCTTGTCTAAAGATAGAGCAAAGAATACTTGAACTAAGTCAATGGCTTTTGCGCAGTGTTAGCTGATTTGCATAATTTTTTAGTTCAGTTTCTAGCAACTATAATCAATTTTGATAAGGACATTTTTCTATTAACTTAACATAAATATATGCAATATACTTATGATATATTGTTTTACAAGGTTAATTTGAAATAATGATTGTTAAGGAGCATTAAGGAAAATATTTTATTTGACTTGATGAGATTTTAAAAAATGGAAAAATGTCTGAGTCATATGCATGCTGTGCTTTCTGGTTTGTAAGATGTACTTTCATTTTGCAGAAAAACAATTTCTCTTGGTTTGCTATGTTAAAGTTAACATTTGTTTATTCATTTTTAAAAAAAACAAATTGACAGGGCAATCTTTTGTAACATACCAGAGATTTAAAGAGTTGAAGTCAACGTATGTTTATTTATCTAAAAAAATAGATTGCTGAAAATCTAAAATCATGAATTCAATTTGACTTACCATGTCAACTGCTACCGATGTCACTCAACTGTGAGCCATTTATACATCGTGGTTCTTAACCAGGGTGTATAAATGGCCAGCAGTTGATAACGGTGTATAACAGATGTGACAGGAGCTGACTTCACTGTAGCAGTAAAGGTAATCTCTATTCAATTATCATTATCATGTTGTAAAGATTATTATATTTCCCAACAATACCAAGTTTGCAGATACACACTCAGGTTAAGGGATGTTTTTTCAGGTTGAAATAAGGTTATGTTATGTTTGTATACAACGACCCAGGTGTTGCAAGTAGTCTGTAGAATTAGAAATCAATATGTTTTTTTAATTTTTACTCACAAGTATCAAGTATTAGTTTTCCTTTGAATGATATGTATAGTATCAAAAGTAAGTTTTCATTTCAAACTCTTATCTTTCTAGTGGCAATAATTCTGAATTAGAATTAATAGGTATCCGTACCTCATACAAATAAATCACTGTTGCACAAGTATGTACCAGAACTAATTATTTAAAAATATCGTTTAAAAATAGATCTTTCATCTAAACTTATCAAAAAAAACCCAGGAATGATTTGGGCATTGCTGGTCCAAAAATAACAATTGAGGCAAAAAAAACACCTTTTAGACGGTGCCTAGTGGTGTATTTATGCAGAATTTTAAAATTGTAGCCCCAAAAATGTGACACATATACATATACACAGACACAGACAAGAAAAGGGAGAAGAATCTGTAGCCGACTTGGCTGGTTACTCAGGCGATTTGTTGGACCACAGTGGTTTTGATGTTGAGATCACCATTTATGATTTATTGGATAACAAACAGATACATCAAGTACTTCACAAGCGAATTGATCATCCATCAGAAGAATCAGAAATATTGGAACTTTGGTTGTGAAAACAAAGGAAACCAATCGTGATAATGATTTAGAAATTTTGGAATCCATTCAAAGTGCAGGAATGATTTTTTAAAATCATCTCTAAAACTACTGCGTATGCTAATGAAATCTGCAAATAAATTCACCTCAGGATTGTTGAAGAAGAAAAGTGCCAAATTGGAAAGATACTAATGTTGGGAAAGAGAATGCTCTCCATTCGATGTTGTTATTGATGGAAGTAATAAAAAAAAAAAAGCTTGATAACTAGATGCACTTATTCAATGATCTTTTTTGAGAAATGATGCCAAGAGACCGATATCTCCTCTTGCAGTTCTTGTACTTCTCTGCTTCAAAAATTTTTGGGTTCTTCTGAAATTATACTAAGAATTTTCCTGTTGAATTTGTTTAGGATTAATAAGAATCTTGGCAGAAAAAATACATGCTAAAGTTCAAAATAGAACTCATGCAAAACCTTGTTGAGGGATATCAATACACACCCAGAAGACGTGCCCCTCCAAGAGTGGAAGACATGCCCCTATCATTGCCTCGTATTTGTGTCACTCTTAAAAGAAGGAAACCCAAAAGATATTTGCATTGATGCCACATTTGTACAGCTGAAGGAAAGCAAAAGAACACATTATATGTTATGTGTAGAGACGGCAATGTTGGATTATGCGTTTTACCATGCTTTGAAGTCAAATCTATCATTCAAAAATAGATTTTTCTTGATAAATATTTTTATACTTCTATTAATTTAGTTTCCCTCTAAATCATTTTTCTTTTAAATTATACTGTCAAGCATCATGAACTTGACGACGTCAGGTCTGATATATTTTTTTTAGATCCTCTCTAAACTATTTAAAAAATTTTTTTTTTTAAATCTATACAGTTGAGCATCACATATCTTGGCAACTTTGGGTCTGATAGCTACCCTGAGTTTCTGGAATTCCAGAGTTTGTGGTGTGGCATTCGGGTCATAAGCACCATAAAATGATGTGAATAGCTCAGAATTCAAGAATACCCTAACATTAACAAAATACTCGTTTGATGTTATAAAAATCTCAATGAAATATTTTTGTGCTGCTTCCCAATAATTACTTGAACTTTTTGGTTTTACAAAAAAATATCTGCTCAAAATTCTTTCAATGGCTTTAAAAAAAGAATTGTCATTTGATTAATAATGTTCATGTTATGCACATGCTTCTGAATCATTGTTATTCAGAAAAAATAGAATTTAATTATTGATAGAGAATAACTTTTACAATTTTTGATAATTGTTTGATTCTTAAAAAGAGGTAGGTTTCAGATATTTCCAAGTTTCTGATGCTCAGCTGAATTACTTCACTTTGATTAGCAAGGTTTATTTTCTAATCATGCTACTTAAAATCATATTCAAATAAGAAAAATTGAATTAAGATAAAATGAGAAAAATGTTTCATTAATTGCCATGAAAATTAAAGTTACTGCTGCATTTATATAACAGCAATTGAGTCGCTTCTGCCACAATCGATGGGTTAATCTAGTTTTCTATATTTATGACAAAAAGGTGAACTGTACTTTAGTCATTGTGTTCAGTAAATGTATCACAAACAAGCAGTAACAAAGCCGTCTTAAGAATTCTACAAGTTTCTTTTGCATCTACTTTTTAGATGTATCCACACATCTCTATCAAATGCTCTTCAGTCTGTCAGTCAGCCATGTTAAACAACGGAAATAGGAAGGAAGAAAGAGGTTTCATATCATAAAGAGATGTAACTTTATTAAAGAAACACGCTTCTAATCTTTTTTTTATTAGCTGCTAATGATGTCATAATAGAATTTTTTGTAAAGCCATAAATGGCCAAAAACTGCTAAAAGTGGTCATTTACAATTTCTTGAAAAATTACTCGCAGAATGTGTCCATAACGCAATATTTTATAAGAATAAGAATCAATTGTTTCAAAGAAAGACTATTTGCTTTTCTCCCTCCTCCTCCCTCTGCTACTACTACCATGGATGGTGGATGCTTTATTGAACTTATGGTTCTTGTTTTTATTGAAGAAATATCTGCAGATCTAAATACAAGTGAATTCAAGGCATATATCTACTTTGGTTTCAAATGTTAAAATTCATTTATCACAAGAGTCATTTATTTCCATGAAATTCAGATGATAGTTTTTGGAACCTTAATAGCTGAAAATTATTGAACTATGTTTAAATGAAGAAGATGAACAAATAAAGTTTTAATTTCATTTTATTCTAATTATACTTATGACAATCTCCTTCAGAACTATTTGTCAAATTTTACATGTACCTAGAAATAGAATTTAAACTATGAAAATATACATTTTCTCATGAGAACACTAAAAGCAATTTTATTTTAGATACTGAAAAAAGAAAGTTTAGAAGGAATTTTTTCTCTGAGAATTTCTAAAATACAAAAGTGAAACTAATTTCAATAGAAATGTGTATGCTGGTAGAAATTTTATAGTTCAAATTTAAAATTGTCACTTGTTTTCAGTATCTGGCATTATGTTTCAGCTCAGCTCAGCTTAGCTTAGCGCAGTGATATTTTCTGAAAAAGTTTTCATGGTATATCCTCTCTTCTAGACTCCTGTAATTATTTTAGATCTCTACATGACTTCCAAATGTTCATTGTAGAATTTCCTGTTTATCCCAATATTTATCAAGTCTGCTCTTGAGAGAATTCTCATTTTTTGAATACACTATTTCATTAGGTAGACTATTCCATATCTACACAATGTGGGCTTTGAAACTGTATTTTCATATATCCAGCTGGGTTCTCTGTTAGTATATTTTCTGGTTGTTCCTCCCTGTTTCCTGTTCTCTGTATATTCTCTTCCCACTTTTTGATGAAGCTGCCAACCCTCTTGTCATACTTTTCCTTCATGATCTTATATACATCATGTCTCTTCTTACTCTTACATAGCTAAGAGGTGATTGCCTCAGTTTACGGAGACACTCTTCATAAGTAGATTTGCTATTCCAGGTGTTAGCCTTGTTGCATTCTTGAACTGCTCCTATTAACTCAATGTGTTTTGTCTTGTATGATGCCTTGACTGAACTATCAAAATTATCTATGAAATGAAACACTATGCTAGATGAAACTTCTTAGCAAAATAAAGTCTTTTGTATAAATTTCTGTAACCTTCAAACTTGACAATCTGTCATGTACTTTTGGGCCTGTAGTTATTCATTACTTCAGCAGATTGACTGACAGATGAGGTGTCTATCATTGACTTCCATGATGTAGAAAGAAGAGAATCCCAAACTCTACTCTACCATATCCTCAATTGATACCAACTGAGCCAGGCTCTCTCAACCTGGACGATATTGTTCATCAGTGGATGGTGAGCAATTCTGCTGAAAATGGTTGGAGTTCGAAAATTTCGGTGGATGGTATAGGATTTTGATTATTAGACATGGACAGGGATTGCATAGATGATATCGAAAAACGGTATTAGTGAGCCAAATATTTGATATTTCTATTTTACATTACTTTCGTTAAAGAAATAACGGGAGTTTTTCATTTTCATTGTTTTCTAAAAGTTGAAAACCTTTTGGTATCCCTTTGAAGATGGGCATTGGGAAAATGGATGCCCAAAGTATTGAGAACTATGCCTTCTCATATGTATACACACACACTCACACACACACACACACCCCCACAAATGATCTTATCTCAAATGTTGATGTCCAGTTAGCAAAAATGTCTTCTTGCACATACATATTAATGAGTTTATGGATATAATATATTTTACAGTATGTATTGAGTTGACAATAAGGAAAATAGTTGTATTTAAATCCAACTTATTATACAAACATGTTTTGCTTTTCAGCTCTGTTAAAGTAACAATTTCAAAATTGCCTCTTTGACAAAGCCAAAAGGTGGAACATGTTAGTAAAATAAATCCAAAGTGCGACCATTTTCCTAATTGTCAACTGAATACAAATACATTATGTGTGTGTGTGCACCCACCACCCACCCACTGAAGAAGAGAATTGTATGGGCACTTGTTGAGTGAACATTTGTGGGCTGAGTTATTTATAGATCCTGGTTTATTGGACAACAAAAAGGATGTGCTTAACCCAAGTGAGGGGAGAGTGTGATGAGAGGAGGGTGTCCTGTCCACCTGCTTGTTGCCTTGTCATTGTTTCTATATAGTTGCTCATCCGTCAGATGATGATGATGATAGTTAATGGAAGTCCGAACAACCAAGATACTCTCTGTCCATGGACTACTTATTATGAGATGTTCGGAGACTGGATACAGAGAATTATATCACACCCACTTTTCTGCTGTTCGGATAACACTCCTCAGAGGTGAATTTGATTCATTTGTACTTGAAAGTTCTACAGGAAATATAATGGTGCTTATTAGGATACAAATTGTACTATTCATGGCTTATCATTCACATTGTCAGCTTGAATCTTCTTCTCTCGATTTGCATTAGTATTGCTCAAACAATTGTACTGCTTAAGTTACTGGAAATATAGACTATTTAAAAGATTTAGTTCAACTGAGCAAAATTAATTTTTATACATAACTATGTACAGATATATGTAGTTAAAGAGAGAGAGAAACATAAACAATGTTTTCTGGAAATTTAGTCCATTACAGCACTAATGAGCACTCTTGGAATAAAGAGACTATGAAGAAAAGGATGTAGAATTTTTTTTATATTTTTTTTTCTACACACATTTATATTTTATTGCGTTGTTTTTTTTTTGTTGTGTTATCCTTATAGTGCTCAATATTACAAGGATACTTCATATAATGAATGAATATAAATAATTATTTATTTTTCTGTATGAATTTTCCACTATAGGCTGTTTCACCTCTCAACAGTGATTATTCAGGTGTATTTTTTTCACACCTTGTTGGTACTCATTTTCCAAAATGTGAATATATACATATAATATACCTGAAAAAATTATAAACAAGAACCTTCTTTTTTTTCTCTTTTTTTTTTTTTTTAAGTTATTGATACGAGGGATTATTTTAGATTTTTGTTTTGGGTGAGAAAAAATACAATAAACACTTGAAATATTTGTTTATGATTCTGTCAACTATTATGGATATCAAAATGCCTACCATTTTTTTTTTGTCTGTGAATTGCTGAGCAAATGTATTTGTTTGGATTTTTGTGAGAATTCAGTTTTACAGAGCAAAACTGATTAAGATCATTTATTTTTTGAATTTCTTCTTCTGAGATGAGGATTTATTAAGTTCACCATATTGGCATCTGTAGTGAATTTATAAATGAATATTTGTGTCATAGACAGTTCTATCTAGGAATAAATATTGAACTTCTTGCTAATATAATGATTATAAGCTATATTTGAAGGTGTCAACCAGGGTTTCTTCAGCTTTTAAGCTGGTCTGGCTAACTATGAATGTATCATATGTTCATACTGCACCAATGGAGATAGAGGGCTGGAAACTCGAACATTAATTCTGTATTATGCCTCAAAAAAAGTGGCGAGTTCAATTTACAATGTATGCTAAATTGGCCACTTAGTTTTTGCCCAGCGGCATTCATTCATCAGTCTGTTAGCATCTGTTGTTGCATATAGACTTTCCACAAGAAAGACCTCTCTATCATGGGCATCATGGAGCCAGTACTTTCTAAATTTATTTTGCTTGTCATGCCATCTCACTTCGTCGGCTACAGCCTCGCACTTGATCTCTGGGGATCCATGTTGTGAGTTGTAATGTCCAGCGGTTATCTGCTATTCTTGCAACATGTCCAGCCCATTGCCATTTGAATTTTCTAACAGTTTCTATGATGTCTTCTGACTCCTGTCTTTTCTCTTGCCTGTAAGAAGTGACCAGACCAGTCAGGCTGATTTATATGTTCATTGTCAACTTGAAAAGATGGTTGAGGGTGGATGTTTGGGAATCTTAGGGTGCATCCGTAATTATTTTGCAAAATATCTCTGTTTAAAACTTATATCCTTATCTAACATTCAATTAAATTCAGGTTTATAATGAAACATCTTAGAAAACTTTCAGTTTGTATTGACCAAGGAAGTTTTGTCCAAAACATTTGTGAAATAAAGAAAAAATGTTTGTAATACTTATGAATGAAAAGACAAAACATTTTGCCATTTCTCTCTGACACTATTCAATGTACAAAATATTTTATCTTATCTATTTTTTTTTTTAGTTCTTTTCATTGTATTGTTAATTATCTGGTTGAGTTATTCAGGAATGTCCTATATCCATTTTGAGTTACAAGTGTGTGTATGTGTGTTCTAATTATTATGTTGTCACATGGCATCAAAATGTTTTATCTTACAAATAGATATCATAACTATATCTTATCCTATCATCCTCCAATGTATTTGCTTTGGATCTATTATGCTGAATGAGTGTGTATATTTTATGACAAGCAAATACCTGTCAAAAAAGGAGCCCAAAGCTATTTTGATTGGTAATACATTTTTGATGATTTGAGTATTCTGAATTTAAGGTTTTTTACAAGTCTCAACTCCACATTAAACATTTCTTTCAGTCATTTTGACACGCTTTTCTCTTTGTTCCAAACGTCCAACGATTCTGTGCCTATCTCATTTTATTACAACCCTATATTTGTTTTTTGTAGCTGCGTTTTTCTATTTCACATGGACCGATGCATTATAACTTTTGAATTACCATGGGAATCAGACATACAACCGTGCAATTAAACATACCAATTTTCATGGATTGATTTCTGTAATATTTATCGAGCTTTAAATTCTTGTCATTGAATTTCAAGATTTGATTATTATTGTCAAAGATAGATATATAATCATAATAACTGTGATAATGTCCTGTATCAGATTCTTTTTTTCATTTGAAGAGCGAAAACAGAATTTTTTGATTAGTTTGTTGGATATAACCAAAGATTTTAAGAGGGTAAACTATTTTCATTGACAGTCAATCATTCCATCATTCTGAGATGTTTGTGAATTGATCTTGAAAAAAAGATGATGAATATTGATTTACGGTTGAAATGATTTTTTTTTTTTTTTTTAAGCATCAGATGGGCAATCAATATTTGATCAACAATCAATCAAATGCTGGTTTTGTTTATATTTCGATGTTACTCACATCACGCTCAGTATGTAATACAAGTGATTCAAATTGCTTTTTTATATAATGAAGAAAGTTGAACAAGAGACAATTAAAATGAATCAAAAAGGAATAATGTGAGAGCAGAAATGAGGAAACTAACACTGTAAATAAAAACCCTACTTATTAAATGGCAGACAATAATCTAGAATTCCATAGATAACCTTGCTAAATGAAGGAACAGTTGAAGAATATCTGAAATGGTAAAAAGGAACTGAATATTCAGTTAAGCATTTTTACAGCAAGAAACATTTTTTTATGATGGTTTAAATGAAAGTTCTTTAGGGTTGTCTATAAGGACAAAAATGTAGAGTTGAAGAAAGTACACCACTATATCTACCTTGGACAACAGAAGAAATCAGGTGAAGAATCATTCTAGGATGGCAAGCATTTGGAAAAGCAAGCTTAACCCTCAATAACAAGAAGACCCTATAAGTTCTAAAAGTATGAGTATACAACCAATGCATCATCTTGATAGTCACTTATGGAGCTGAAATCTAGAATCTAACCAAAACATTGACCCTTAAACTGGGAGCCATGTAATTTACACTAGAAAGAATCATGCTTAACATCATGTGGAGGGATCACAAGACAGCGCAGTATATTAGAGAAAAACTCGGGAGTCAAGATATCATAGAATCAAATTAAAAGCTCAAATGGCAATGGGCTGGCCATGTTGCAAGAATGGCAAACAATCATTGAACATCACAACTTGCAATGTGGATCCTTAGAGATCATACGTGAAACTGTGGCAGAAAATATTGGTTAAGCAACACCTATGATAGAGAGGTCGGGTGAATCCTGGGGAAGGTCTATGTTCAACGACAAACACTTGAAAGTTGATGAAGAATTAGCTTTGATTCTAGTCTTGAGTCGAACAGAAATAACCAGAACTGAGGTTGACTACAGAGCCATATTTATAGCATAATATTGAGTTTATGAAGTTCAAAAACGCTTATCTAATAAATGGTAGGATGGATAGTGTCAAATTCGATAGGATAGGTGGTGCTGATGTTCAAGGTTAATTAAGGTCATCCAAGGTCAATTTGGGATCAAAATAGCTCTTTTTCTGACAAATTGCTGTCAAACAATCCATTCTTGAAGGTAAATTGGTACATCGTGTCAACTTCTGCAGAAAAATATAAGATAGGTACTGCTACCTACAAGGTCTTTGGAGGTCAACACACTTCATTTGGGGATTAAAATAGCCTTTTCTCAGACAAATCAAAAGAGCTAAAAAAGCTTGAATTTTTTTTTTCTGTTGTTGCGCAACCCTGAAAAACATTTTTAGACAAAAATTCTAAAAGGACAACTATTCCATACGGCCACCCAGTGAGAGAAGTGCTGAATGTTGTGTCTGAAGAAGTGTCGAAGTACATGTTTTTTCCTGTGTTGTTACATTTGTAGTTATTTTTTAGTTGGGTATCCTTGCTAGATATAATAATCTAGTTAAGCTATGTTCCTAGTAACGGTGATTATGTAATAAGTTTCACTCGAGGTTTGTTGGAAAAGTTTTTAAATTTTAGCCACAAAACTTAACAACCGTTGAGTTTTCGTGATATGTTAGATATGTTTTTTCTTTCTAAGTTCTGTGTTGGGAGGCAAACACTTTATCAGTAATTTACTATTGTTACTGCAGTATTCGAATAACGCAAACAGCTGGTGCCACTGTAGGGGGTTAATGAAGGTTTGAATAGATAAGAGAAAAATAGAATAATCTGGTAGTATAGAAGGCTATAAAGATCAGGGGAAAAGAGTGGGTTTTCTTTTCTTTTTTTCTGCGAAAATTGAGGTTGATTTTATATGGCCATACATCTTATATAGCTGAAATACAGTAGATGATTCTGACACAGGATGATAACATTAAGGTTGTAACTGGGACTTTTTAATAAACTCTTCTTTATTTTTTATAAAGGTGTCCTCACATCTCTATTAGACTCTTTTTTTTGTTTGGTCAGTCGCAATTATGTTAAACAACAGAAATAGGCAGGAAGGAAGAGGTGTGACGTTATGGAATAACACTTTTCTGATCAATTTTTTCTTACCAGCTACTAATGATATCAGGACAGAATTTTTTATTTTATTTGATGTCTCAAAAAAAGCCAAAAGTAGCCGTTTACGTATCTATTGCAAAAATGATACTCTGGGAATATTTCTATTTTGCAATATTTTACAAGTTTGAAAATCAATTGACTCAAAGAAATCGAACAACCAGCGCCATCAAATATGGCGAGGGTACCATCTTTTTTCTACATGTGTATGTATTGTGTGTGTGTTTGTCTATTCCGTTGCTCCTGGCCATACCCTTTTGTCTACAAACTTGAAAATTGGCATCAGTACTAGATCCCTTCTAAAAAAAATTGTTTTTTATTTTTGAAAAAAAGCTTTTTTGATATTTTGGAGGCCTTGTTCTGACCGTTTCATTAATATCTAATTTTTTCAGAATTAAGATGTTTTTTTTAAAAAATCGTACGTCAGATGTTTTCTAGTAGGAAACACTGGTGATGTCATAAAAAGAATTTATTCTATCCATATTCATTCTCTGATGGAATTTTCTTACATGATTTTGACTTCTGACATTACAGTTGTTCATTTATTGACTATGATGGCAAGTATGTATCAGTTTTACTGATATATATATATATATATATATATACATATATATATAAAGATGAATCAATAATCCCATAGCCTAACACAGTAGTCCAGGATCTAGAGAGGCCCATTGTTGACCTTTCCTGAGATTTTCCACCGTTTGTTCTTTCTGTTAGGTACATGTCTGTAGTTAATGGTTTAGTTCACCAACTTCGGGGATTCTGCCTTCTAGCGGACAATTTAAAATTTTAAGTGGACGATGGACCCACTACTGGATTACATGGTATGTCTGTAATCGTTGCGATGAAGTATTTTAAATTAGGAATGCCTTATTCTTTTCTTTTTTGTTATAGCAAGCAGCACATAATTACTAAGTTTGCAAACCGAAACAGTGGCTTTTATTTCCATTATTATCTTGATATACGATAAATACTGTGTATATTTACTTTTCAGACATTCACTATGGGTTTTTGAAGTGTATATAATTGCCCTGTTAACTGGAAATATATTTTATGCAGTTTTAGCCATTTTGGAAAAATCTAGCCACTTTTGGCTATTCAAAGTGGATAATATTAGTGGTAGGTGGGGAAATTTTACTCTAATAAAAGGTGTAAAAGTGGGCGTGAAATAGGTTAGCAACCACTGGTTTAGATAGTTACTCAAAAATATTTTGGGATCGACTGAGATTTCCTAAAATTGGACAAAAGAAAGTAATAACAATTAATATAGGAGTGTGCATGAAAGACTTCCCATTAACATAGACATACCCCATAAAGTACTTGGATCATATTATAATGGTTAGTTACTTTCATATTGAAATGACATATCCAAAGTATATTAGGAAAAGAATGTCAGGTTCAGGCTTTTTCATTCATCCTGAATCAGGGATGGTAAAAGTAGGTTCAATTAATGGAATTGAAAGTGAGAAAAGCAATTATATATCCATTTGATAACTATATATATGTTGATTTCTTCTGTTTGTTTGGTCTTAAAATCATTGGTTAATTTAGCTTCCTGTTATGACATAACCATCAAGATTACATCATAGAGACTCTTATGACTTCATATGTGATCACACGTTGAAACAAGTTGAGTTGAGGTTTATGAAAAACTTGAAATTAGGATACTTGAATTATCAAAAGTAAATTACCTGATGAAACAGCTCTTCAGAGTTAATCTATACACAACTCATTTTTTATAGGTATAGGCTAGTAGAGTGATAATTTCCGAAGAGTCATATCTGAGGTATTGATTCGATTGCTATTTGAATGATTAGTATAGATCTGCAGTGAAAGGAAATAACTCAACTGAAAAGATTTTACAAGCTTTCAATGATAGTCAATCCAGACTGGCATTCAAAGGTATTTTCAAAATACATTATGGACTCCAATTTTTTCTAATTTAGACAATGAAAATTTAGGGTAGATTATGTTCGATGATATGTTGGATAAAAGTAATTTGTGCTGGATTCTTTGTACACTGTAAACCCATTATGACACGGAAGTCAGTCTATAATTTTCCACCATATCATAAGTGGGTTCAAGTTGTGGAGTATTTTCCATATTTTTGTCGTTGTTGCATGAAGAATACTGGACATCTTTTCTCAACAGGAAGTGAAAATAGGTGTAAAGTTATATGAAATAATCTATTACTGTTGTATCATTTACTGAATATATATAATCTACACTGGCAGAGACAGCGGAGGAATGGTGGGATTTTGACCCTCCCCATCTTAGAGACTGATTTTCATAATTCATGCAGAAATGAAGAGAGAACTGCAGGGTGAGGAAGGGTGAGATTAGCCTGGCTGGGAGACAGAAATGAATATAAAAATTCTTAATCATGACACCTCACCAGAAGGTTACATTTTGACAGTGAATGTTAAGAGAGAGAGAAATTGTTGTGAAAAGAGACAGAGAAAACAACATAGCAAGAACAGAGAAAGGAATTAAGACAGCATTTGTAATCTTTTCTGTGGCAGTCTTTTGACTACTGAAATGTTTTTGTCTCATATATTTCTTTTTTACAGTTGGTGTAACTTCAGTGTTTGGTATGTCTTAGTCTATTTTTAGAACCTATTTGATGATTTTTTTGCGTTTACAACACTGACCTGATTGACCTTTCTAGTTTCAATACTTGAGTACCACTGAGGCCAAATTTAACACTAATGGGCCTTGTATTTAAGATTTCTTGGGAATCTTTCTATTTTTGTATTTAGCTATTATTTTGAGAGCCAAATTTAACACCATGAAAAAGATGTTATAAGTGTTATTAGCAATTCCTCTGTGTACATAGTTGTTTCTTTGATTCGTTCGCTGAAAATGGAAAAATCTCTCTGATTTTAGCCATTTTCAAAAACAGTTTCAGCTATCAATAACTAACGATACTTGGCTTCACTGGATGGGATTGGGCAAGAATCATCCAGATCTTGTCAAAAAAAATTCTTAATCCAGCCTGTCTGCTTTTGGTCCACTCCCTCATTAATGTTCCCACCCAGGCTTGTATTGTCCTCAAAATTTTTGTTTTCTGTGTCAACTTTTGAGGACAATATAGACCAGGGTGGGAATGTTGATGAGGGAGTGTACAGAAAGCAGCCTGGCTAGATTTGCCATTTCTCAATCAGATATGGCTGATTTCTTTCCAATTTTGAAATTTATAAAAATCAACAATAGCCTATTAAATGTGAAAATGTAAGTGTGATAAAAGCTAATTAATCCTGGTGCTTAGTATATAGTTATTTTATTTGATTAATTTTATGGAAATGGGGAAATTGATTTTAGTAATTTTTAAAAACAAGTTTCGGTATTCGATAACTAAACCCACTTGGTTACACCGGGTTGGGGGAAGAGAAAACTTCTGTATTCTGTGTCAATTTTTGAGGACAATACAGACCTGGGTGGGAACGTTAATGAGGGAGTGGACAAATAGCTGACTGGCTAGATTAGCCATTTTTTGACTACATCTGTTCGATTTCTTTCCACTTCTTCCATTTCTTTTATTCAATAAAAATCTAAGATAGATTATATTGGAAAAGGAAAAATCTTCCGGAATTCACTCATTTTTGAAAACAGTTTCAGCTATCTATAACAAACCATGCTTAGCGACTGAGTGGGATAGGTAGGAAATTTTCTTATTCCTCAGTTAAATCTTGTTTGAACTGTGGATTTTCCTTGCGTTCACTGCAGCACACTGACAGCAAAGATTTATATAAATGTACTAGCAGGGAATCCTAGCATTAACCAGGAAAAACAAACCTCAAATTTGACAACATTGGCAAGGAAATGATGCCTAAAAGTATGCAGGAGTGTGTGTGTGTGTGTGTGTGTGGGCAAGGACGGTCATACAAGAAGTTATTTGATCCCTGGGCATCACTGGGAATCCTTGCCAGTCTTAAATAAAACGATTCTGTAGATATTTCTTGGTTTTATTTTCTTTTTTTTTTTCTTTCTACAACTTTTTTTTTTTGTTCCTGGGTAATTAGTGTTATTATCTGATTTAGTCTAAAATGTATTGAGAATGGCTACTCTCTTCAAACTTTGGTTTTGTGTTCAGAACAGTGATATTTTGCCTCAAACGGGTGTGGGAAGACACTTGAAGGCTGCAAAATCCTTAAATAGTGCTGTGACAAATAATCTTACGTGCAATGGTGGCATCAACACCTTCCAGGGGTCAACCTGTAGCTCTCTTGTGACATTATTCATCCCCACAAAGAATTAGGGTGGCCATGGCCAGTCCCACCTTCGGTAGTATGCCAAGGTGTCCCTGCTATATCGAACGCAAAGATTGCAGGGAATATGGTAAAACTACCTCAGAGACCTATCAGGAATGCAAATATTTTGAAAATATTTAATCATGAGGAAAATTCTGATTTCAAACTATATATTTTATGATATTAATCTCTACTCGCCTGGAGGTTGTAAATCATTAACTTCAAAATCTAAGCTGGTGTAACACTATAGCTTTGGATAACTCTAAACTAACAAGTTGTAGTAACCAAGTGCTTTAACAGTATTTAAACAAACAAAAAAGTACCAGATTTTCATGATCATAAAAAAGTAAATAAAACGAACATAAATTTCTCTTAAATCTATGTAGATGTAGCCAATAGCCAATATAATTAACTGGTTTTGGCAACATCTTAGGTTGATAATAGCTGGTGATCTAATAGAAGTTTTTACAAAGAAAAAAGGAATATTAATAATAAAAAGTGTCCAAAATCTGCTTTATATTAAGTGTAGAAAAAAAAAAAAGGTTCGACTGATTATGCTGAACAGTCATGAATCCAGTTTTTGAGATTTAGATTATTGTTTTTTCTTGTCCAAGTTTGGGTGTAATATAAATGAACAGTCAACCCAACGAATACTTGAAATTAGTACTTGATGACCTGACATAGATTATTTCATTCCTAATTGGAATATCTTTGTAGTTATATCTTTTTTCATCAGGGTTTTGAGAAACCTTTTGCTCTCTTATTTTGTTTTTTGGGTGCAATTAGAGTAAGGATTAAGATATGGGAAGAATTTACCTGAACAAAAATAACTTGATCATTTGTCCAAGACCATCTCATAGTAAGAATTTACACCAAGTTTTCTTTGACCAATAGCAGTTGTTTTCATTGCCAAATTCCTAGACATAATAAGGAGCGAATGTTAGAATTTTTTATCATCTACCTTCATTAGTGCTGCCTGTATGCATGATACACCAACTTGAAAACAGAAAAAAAACCTACAATGATATTTTTGATGAATGGTTAAAAGCGTATTGAGGATGTGAGTTCGATCCTTACCATGGGCTTGCCCTTTATTTTCCAATTGCGCTGTTTAATCATTGTTACAGTCCATTTCAAAGTTGTGGTAAAAAGCAACTGAAAGTAAGAATAAAGGTAAAAAGCTAGTCAAAATTAATAAGAATGGAAAAACTTATTCTGACAGTTTTTGTTTATGGTTTCTAATTGTTAACAGGATTTGAAGGAAGGTACAGTGGCGTAACAGTTACTGGTCACAAAAAACTGGATTGGTTGACAGAGTTCAATTCAGGCAATGCTGTTTATGTTCATCTCGTAATAATGCCTTTTGGAAAGGCATGAATTCTCTTATCCTCTCAACTATGGATAAAGAGCAGGATAGTTGGAGCCCCTTTATCCCTGTGAGGTAATCCATCTGAGAAGAGATTACTCTGGAAGAAAAAAAAATACACAGTTTGGCAGTTGCCATAGCTGGTCCCAAGCCAGGTTAAAGGAGGAGGGTTGGGAGTGATTCCTACTCCATAAGTAATGTACTGGATTAAAGCAGCAAAAAACTATTTAAAGGAAAAGAAAAGTACCATGTTTCTCTCTATGTAAACTAAGTAGAGGGGTGAATTCTTCTGTACCGGGTCAAGTTGAATAATGATCGCATATTGCATTCACAAGAAATTTATATTTCCCGACTGTTCTAATGATAGTTTTAAATTCAGCCGCAATAAAAAAAAAAATAAAAAAATTTTGAAAACTCTCACCTTACAATAAATTATACAAAATTGATTTCTTACAAAATATATATTTAGGGCTCGACTATTTTAGAAAGTTGGTAGCTTTATGATCCATGATAAGGTAACAATATACTTGATGAAATTCTATGAACTGAGATAACTCGACAACTGGCCATTGTATGAAGTTGATATTTGCCAGATATATTGGCCTGTGCACCTGACATTGCAGTGTCAAGTTTGAAGTCATTCAGATTTATAGTTCTTGATATGATGCTCGATTTACAATAAAAATTCAATTTGAAATGGATATGGATTTTTCACAAATATATACTATGTTACCAGCGTTTACAAGCATAAGATATAGATTTAAAATGCTTGTAGAATATGTAGTGAGAGGGAGAATCAGGGTTTTTTTTCATCGAATGAGATTAAATTGAATAACAATTAGATGATGTAACAACATTTTAAAAAAATTCTGTTTTGAGTATTGCTTTTAACAACATCATAAATTTTTTAAAAAGTCTCTCATTATTTCAAGGTTAAACCTCCTAAAGATTTTCAGGAAATAGAATGCACCTTTTGAATTGGCCTGCCCTAGTATCTAATAAATAACAAAAAAAAATGAAGACATCAATGTTGGAAAATCTCCAGTATGATACCAAATGTATTGTAACATCCTTAATGACTTTGTGGAACATCATTAGTTATAGCCTATCAGTCTTCAATTAGTTTGTAATGCTCCATTCTTATTTATAAGCAGGAAAGTCCTCGTTTGCATTGATATCTGTTCCTGTACTATTTTCAATCACCTGAATTACAAAAGTGATTTGCAAAACTTTTGACTCTATAATTTTAGCATACTTACCATTAAACCATCCTTTGTTCAGCTAGGGTTACTTTGGAGAGGAAAGTTTTCTGATGACACACAGACACATACACATACCTAAGGTTTTTCCTTTTCTATTGTCATTCTGGTTAATAATTATTCTTCCAAACTGGTCTTTCACCATTTAAAAGGAAAAAGAAATTCTAGAGTTACAACTTCTATGCCACAGGGGTTCTAGGTTATACAGAAATGATACCTAGTTAGCTTGTTAGAAACAGTCAACAAAAACTGTCAAAATGGATTTCTTCAGTTTTTGATCTGGTGTAGGTATAGTATATATCATGCATAAAAGATGCACCCCAGAAACAATTGATTTCAATAAGAACTGATCCTAATTAGACCAACCGAAAGCAACAATACATGAAAAGTTTCTGGAATTAAAGAAGAGCTTAATATTCCATTAGGATAACTCTGGATCACATGTTTCTTCAGTGACCAAGCAAAAATTATTACAGCTTAACTGATAATTTTTCATATTTAGGTCACATAATGCAGATATTGCACTTCTGGATTTCTCTTCTTTCTATTAATTTCATATTGTGCTGTAACAACAAAATCCCTGGAATGTTTTGTGAAATAATTCTTCTTTCCCACTTACGTTGTTGGCTTCAATGTGAATGTACAATGATGTTAAATATCTGCCTTCAGACGGACTTCCGTTTTTTGACAAATAAAAATTCGGTTGAGTGAAAATCACTTAATTAGTGCAGAATTGCATAAACATTTTTCCCATTTCTAGCATATTTTGTATGTTTGAGGCCATTTTTGACTTCTTTTTTTGTAAAATATTATCACTTTTTGGCTGTCAAACTAGTGCGAAAATATTTTTTGAGTTGGCAACACTGTGTTTCAGTTTTAGCAATTTTTCCTGCCAACACCCATGTATGTATCTGTTCATACAGGCATACATACTCTTGCTCACACATAAACACACGTATGACATTATTATTAAATAAAAATGTTGACCTATTGCTCACTCGTTTTTTATGTTGTTGATCCAAACAAACTTACCAAGATTGGGTCTAATTCCCAACATATCAACTTTCATCAATTTTCAAGGGTTGATCCATTAACCCTTTTGGTTGATACTTGACCTTTTGAAAGTTGCCTTTTCTGAACTTTAAAGTGGAATCCTTTCTCGTTATATGTTATGTGAAGTCTGTTTGCAAACTTCATTGTTTATCTATCCATATAAAAGCCATAAATGTGAATTACTGTTTAATTATATATTTATTTGGTCGTGTGTCCTACCCATGTTTTGTTATAACCTGAAAATTATCATTGAATTGGTCCATGTGAAATAGATTAAGTGAGCTAATAAAAGCAATTATAGGGTTGTAATAAAATGAGATGGGCTGTTACGATGTGACATTGAAGAATACGTCACAGAATCGCTGGACACTTGAAACTCAAATAAAAGGAAAAGAGTGTGTGTCAGTGACTGGAAGAAATGTGTAATGTTGAGTTGAGACGTGAGGAAAAATCCTAAAATTGGAACGTTTAAATCAAAAATAAATTGCCAATTAAATTAGTTTTATATGCCAATCTATGCATAAATAAAACCCTCATTTTAGACTGGTATATGCTAGTATGTATATGAATTTAATGAATAACAAATCAATTTGAAGTATTAAATATTAATCACTGCCACCCACAACTGTGTGTTCTGAATTTCATAGGTATCTATCTATATATGCCCAGTCCTGACCGTTCATCGGAGAAACTTGAAAATTGCACATACATACACCCTCAATGAGTAGGGAAATAGTTTTCTTTTCTTGAACCCCCCCTCCATAGGCTTTTGAGGAGGGGGATCAATTTACGATAAAAGTGTATCCTAAATTGATCCCTTGTTTTTCTTTGGGGTGGGGGCTCAATCCTAAATCTATGGTTCAAACCATTCAGGTAGCATTTTCATCAAGGTAACTTAATTCTGCCACCACCACTGCTTAATTTACGAGATAAAAAGCAACATACAGGGTTGGCGGTGATTCATAATTTCCCTTGGAATGCTAGTAATAATCCACTTTTGACTTCTTTTTCTTTTTTTTTTACTTTTCTGACAATATGTCCTTTTCCTTAAATTGATTGGAACAGATGAAAAATTGCTTAATCGCAGAGCGAGTGAGGACTTTTTATCATTCAGAGAGGAGGGGTGAATAAAAGTTAGATGTTGGCTGCTGATTGGAAAAGCTTCATCACACTGACACTGGATACTTTGGTTGTGTTAATTCAGAGGGGGTTGAGAGTATGAGGAAGAATGACTATTTTCTGTTATGTGGAGTGTATGTACTTTTAATATTTTCCTGAGAAAATAAAAAAAAAACACCTTGAGAAGTCACAAACATCACTTATAAAAAAACAAATTGATTAAACACAGATTTCCATTTATCTTATTTCTTTTTCTTTAAGCAATCCAACCAGCTCTTCAGGGAAAGTATTCTGCTAGATATGAAAATTCATTTTCGATTATTAAGTGTAAATTGGTCCATAGTTTGCTAACAGTTAGGTTTGTTTTTTTTCATTTCTTAGAAAATTCTGACTTTTTGACTAATCAGACCTGTTTTTATAATGTTTGCTCAATTATGTTAATTTTCCTGTATTGACATTTTAAACAGTATTTTTCTAAAATGTGTGTGTGTGTTAGTACTAGTGAATGTTTTTATAGATTATTCAGAAGTATTTATTAATTATTACTTTTTTTTTTTTTTTTGTTTTTTTTTATTCCTCAGTGACGGTGGCTTCCTGTCACGTGGCCCATCCAGCAGAACAGCAGGCAGCTATACCACCGAACAAGAAAATGTACCAGAATCTTTGTACGACCTCCCTGCCTATAATGATGGGTACATGGTGAGTACATTCCCCTTCTTACCTGCTGTTTTTCACATAGTCTCTTCCTTCCTCTCAGAACAAACTTTAAAATGAAAAAAGACACTCTACTCATAAGCCTTAACAACTCCTTAAAACACACAAACTGATTAGTTTGTTTCCTATTTTGTCCCTAGGTGCTCGCTCTCTTATGAAACCTCTTAATGGAGTCAATGATGGGTTCCCCTTTTTACTTTGTGTGCATTGAATTGTGGGACTTGTAGTGACACTTCTGATTTAAACATGTACTGTTATTAGGAAAATGAGAAGTAAACATGGAAAAAATTCTGTCCTTTGTTAGACAAGTTTCTAAAATCCGATAAATGATTGATACATTCAGATGTGTTTGTGCATTTTTTGCAACAGACTGTTTGTTTCTTTACATTTTCAAAAAATTTTAGCCAAGGTCTTTTTCTAAATATCATCCATTCTACAATTTGTACCCACACTATTCCTTGGATTTTTCTCCAATCTTGGTTAATACTAATTAGTTTCCGAAAATAAGATTGAATTCTATACAAGTTTGAAGTCATAGTTTTTTGCTTGATAAGGTGACTCTAATCCCATAATGCATTGCATGCAAGACGACTAAGGGGAGAAATGACAGTGATGAATGACAACTTCAAAATTGTATAAAATTTAATTTTATTGGATTTTAGAAAAATTTTCACTACTTATTTAATAAAGGATAGAATTCTTTCCATGTTTTCTTTTCAATTTCCTGATCAACTCTGTGTTTGAATCCTTGGTTCAACTTCGAATCCCACAATGCAATGAATGCAAAATAAAAAGAGGAACCCTCTATTGGCCCGGGCTATATCAATTCATTTCTGCTTGCAGAAAAAGCTAGTTCACAAGCTCTTTCTGCAAGTGAACAAATAAAAAAGCAATATATATATATATATATATATATATATATATATATATATATATATATATATATATATATATATATATATATATATTGTGTCATCCACAAACATGTATTTTGTTGTATTACAACTCTTCAGTGTGGCTATAGATTATCCATTATCCCATCCAGTACCAGGAGGTAGGATTGAAACTTTAGCTTCAGACCCAGAGGCTGGTATCATCCCTCTGCTCCATGGAACTGGATTGTCAATGAGGTTGAATTTAAGTGATATATTTATTTATGCATATATCCCCCATCCACCAGAGTGCTCTCTTCCATGTTGGAAGAGCATTGCGTAAGCCTACAATGAATGAGTTACCTCACTTAAAGAGTGCTCAACTCCGAATGGGAGGATGAACTATTCATAAATATACCGTCATTTTTCATGTAGATATATTTTGATTGTAGGATAGAAGACAAATTTTGTCTCTCACAAAATTCCCTGGGATACAAACATATGTACATAATTTAAGTCAATAAAGGTTGGGGAAATAAAACAAAAAAAAAAAGACTGAGGGCAAATTAGGATTTATCTAACTTTGTAGGGTACCATAGATTTGGTCAAATTGTAGTATTTTTGCAGGACTGAATACAATAAATGAATCAATGGTTTGAAAGGAAAAGGACATAAAAGATTTTTTTTTTAACTAGTGAGAGTGCTGGAGATTCACACACAATTTTGTTGGTATATGAGGCCAAATTAGGCATATTTCAGATTAAGCATTGTTTTTTTATCAAAATATTCAAGAATCGAGAACTACAGCAAAAATGATTTGGGGTATTTTTGGAGGATATTCCAGATTCAGCTGAACTCCTGTGAGACCAAATACAATAAATTCTTCAAAAAAGTATTTGAATTGATGGAGAAATGCTGAAATAGGCACCACATACCCTGGGATATAAGTGAACCCCAAAACTAAGGTGATAATACAAGTCTAGTCCAATATTTTGCTGGATAAGTTGACCTACCACCATAAGACAGCATTGTGTTTATTTGAGTGTCAAGTTCATTGAGTTTAAACCAGTAGTTCCCAACCTTTTCAATGTCTCCCTCCACTTTTGTCAATAAGATTATTAGTTTTCACCACCCTTCTATTTAGTAAGTTGTGACAAAGAATAATGTGAAATAATTATTTTATCTTGCGTATAATTATACAGTTTTATAATAAAAATTGGTTAAATTTTATGATTGTATAACTGGTGGTGTATATTTGTAACTCTAAGAAAGCAAGCAGAGATTATTGAGAACATGCATAAAAAGTCAACATATGCAAGCATACACTGTATATGTTGTTGCTGATATTCAATGCACAACATACAGACTGAATGCTGAAACTTGCTTAATGCATTGTTTAATCATCATTCTACCACTAGAGATATTAAATCGGTTAGTGTAAAAAATGACCAAAGCAGTGGTTCCCTACAGAGCGGAAGAGGTGAAATTCCACCAGTCTGAAGGTAGGATAGGGGTATTAGAGATGAATAGGGATTTCAAATGATGCCTCCTAATTATTTATGCTTGTTTTCTTTGAGTAACAAATACACAGCATCAGTTGTACAATTATAAAATTTTACTAATTCTTATTATGAAGTTGTCTAATCATATGCGAAATAAAATAATCATTTGAAATCATTTTCTGTTACAACTTACTTAAGAAGAAAAGGGGAAAACTAGTAAACATTGACAAAAGTGGGAAATGGCCTTGAAAAGGTTGGAAACTGCTGGACGAAAGAAAAAGTGAGAAAGTGATAGAATACCGAGCAACGATGAGAAAAGCCGAAGCTTTGCCTACGTACACCAGGTTCAAATAGAAAAAACAAAAAAAAACAAGCCCTCTATTGCTAGAATTAGCTGTGTCACTAGATATATAACCAGCAGTGATTAGCACAGCTAACAGAAACATGAAACTGATAAACTGCTAAATATTTAGCTGAAGGAAGGATAAATGTTGCCTGCTAACTTTTATTATATGAATTCAGCTTTGATATTTTTTTTTTTCTTTTTTGGCTCTATGTCCCTTAAAAACAGAGCGGGAGGGCTGAAATCTTAATATGTTGTAAGTTAAACATAGAACTTTGGATTGATTACTTGTTGAATGTTAACTAATGTTTAATTTAATTTGTTCATTTGATTATTTATGTACACCTTGATTATCATCAAATATACGCTTTTGAAAAGCTATGTCACAGCTATAACATATGAACGTTTCAGCTCTCTGTCTGTTTTTGATGGTTTTAGAGCAAAATACATTTTAAAGAGGGGGTTCTATTTACAATGTAACTATAACGCGTAAGTCGAATCTCACTTTCTGTTCAAAATACATATATACATATACATATACATATCTTATTTTATATCTTTATATATAATTCTCCAAGGTATCAAAAGTGAAGGGATACTTTTTCCTTCCTTTGAGTGGTTAAAAGTGAAGGGAAATTTCTCCCCTTGGAGTGGTCAAAACTGAGACATTTTCCCCCTCCCAACAGATTTAAAGAAAAAGAAACCTTTTCTTTTTTGAGGAGTCAATAGTAAAGGGAGACTTTTCTCCCCTTCTAGGGGTCAAAAGTGATGGGGAACTTTAGTCTTTTGATGTTGTTTTTTTTTTCTTTTTCTTTTTCTTTTTTTTTTTTTACTTCCTAATTATTTTACCCAGCATAGACAGGTGCTTCAGCTAGTGTATATATATAAGCTATATGTATAAAAAAACTTTTTTTTAGACTCTCTGTACATGAATTGAAAGATTGAAAGGTTTCTTTATTGTTATCACTGAGTTTTGTCACGTCATGAATATGTTGGTTGGACATCTCTCAAGAAATCTTAAAATATAGTAACATCTCTTTAATTAGGATTCAATGAAAATGAATCAATTTAATGATCTTTGAACTGAATTTTAGAAAAAAAATGAATTTCTTTTCTTTTTACTTGAAATATTGTGAAAAATACATTTTCTTACTGCCCTGTTACTAATCACATTAATTCAATGGTCGAGTGGATGTTGAGACACTCTTCCTTTCCTATAAGTGATGACAGCCAGTTTTAATCAAGAAACTTTTGGGGGACAGTTAAATATGGATGTCCAGGAAAGACAAATCTTGATATTATCCAAAAAACACAAGTATATTCCCAATTTAAAAAAACCTGTCAGGTGGTTGGCAAAATTCTAGCTTTACTTTTGAAGTAAAAAGTGACCAATGAAATTGTTTAATGGTGGCATTTTCATAAATGGGCATGGGTGAATTTAAAAGAAAAAACAATAAAACTTTAATAAAAGATTGCTACAAATTTTTTGGCAAGCGTTCGTGTCTTAGTAAGGAGATTCCCAAAGTGTGAGCCACAGTTCTCTGCAAAACTGTGAAGAATCAGAAAGAAAGAAGTTTGTGAACTGCTGCAAGTTTACATTCTACTTGTCGAGTGGCTTTGTTCACGATCAGCTGGAACCTATGATAGTTCAGTGTTTTTCTTTCACAATTCAACATTTGCTTAGACAATTCCAGTAAAACACTGTCAAGAGAAATATATTCCTCACTGTGACACTTACTCTCTTGACTTGTTAAAAATATGTTGAACTTCTTAAAGAGCAACATTGATTATATTTTGTTGGTAAAGTGTCAGACAATGTTCGTACTCCAAAATGACACTCAAGAAATAAATAGAAATCTCGTTATACCAAATTTATGTACTATAGAGAAAAAGTTTCAAATAATTTTTTCTTTAATAACTACGAATTACTGATCAAAAGAGAACCAATAAATATGTAACAAATAACCCCAAACACTTTTCTCCAGGAGATTGGCTGAGATTGCAGTGTAGCTAACTCAATTTTTTTCGGCTCTTACAACTTCGAAAAATGGCTAAATTCGGTTAAACGTCCACCCTCCCGCTTTCAGCTCACTTAATGGCTAAAATTATTGAATAAATCTTTTGAGTTAGTTTTAAAAGGAAATTCAATCAGCTAATTCGCCTGATTTCCGGCTGTTTGCTGACCTTCATTGGTTAAATAGGGGAAAAAGTCGGCCATATCTAGCCGGAAAATGGCTGCTTTGGCACCCCCTTAGAGATTGTCTATCTTTCTGAGGCTATCTGTATGAATGTAACTATATTTGTAACAGTAAGGCAGCCACTCACTGACTGACTATTACGTTGTTGTAGTACACACGTCTTTTTTTTCTTTTCTTTTTTATCTGCTCCGCATTCCATACCTAATTCGCTTGTGCGAGGATGGCAACTTAGGATATCCTTACCTTCTCACACTGACTGTTAACTCAACAGCCAAGAAGAAATAAATGGACAACTATATACCGAACGAGCGAAAAAGAAGCCAGCTTTTTTCTTTTCTCTTAGTGTAAAGAGCTTTACTGGTTATTGGGGCTGTCGGCAGTAGTAACAACAAATTAATTTTTAAAAGAAAAGGTTTATTGTTATGAAAAAAAAAAATAGAGAAAGCAAAGAGGGATTGACTTAACAACTTTCTGTTTACAAAATGGGAGATAGCTTGTCTGTTGAAGCTTCTACCACCAAATGCACTGTCCCCCTTTAGGGCACTTGATTGTTTCATTTTATCGAAGTCAAGAGTTTTTCTGCCGAAATGGGAGTTAAGTTAAGAATTTAATCTTTTCATTTCATATTTAGACTGACGCGCACCCCCTGACATAACTGTGTCCCAAAATGTGACTTTTTATATTTTAAATACTTTTTGATTAAATGGAAAAAATGCAAAAATAGGTAATGCTTCTTGATCAGAATTCTGCATGGGCATTTACCTCTCCCAGATAGAATGAAATTGAATTTTTTAAAAGATATTGCATTATTTGAGAGAAAAGGGGAGAAAAAGTTTATTAAACAAAATATTGTTTATTTTCCGACCAACGTCGAAGTTACTAAAGGTATTGAAAGACGTTTATTGTCAACGTTCGATCGATAAATTGTTTGGCAGTGTTTTTAAATCCTTTACAAAAAAAATGCTGTTTGATTATTTTAGATCACTTTTCGGAATCTTTTTCAGCATTGATGTCTGAAAGAAAGATTGATCCTTTAACTAGTTCAACCGAGGGTCGCTTTTGAGGTTGGCTTCACTCTCTAATTGAGGTGCTTCTCAATAGTTTCAGTTTTGCCTAGTCAAATTTGATTTTTCTGGCTAAAATTGCATCAAAATTTGCTAAAATGGCGAACTTTACGGCTAAATTTTTTTGTACACATTTAAAACCCAGTTATCGAATGGAATAACTATGAACAAAATCTCCTGAACAAATAATTAATATAAATTATACATTTACTCTTACAATAACCAGTTTTGTAGTGAATTTATATGCAACAAAAAATCTGCTATCTTACCCCCCTTCAAATATTTTCGTAGCAAAAGTTCTGGTTAAAATTTGTTTTTTTCGATTTTGAGTAAAAAATGAAAAATTTGAAAAAATATTTTCCCTATTTAATTTCGATTTGACTTACTTTTTAAAAAATGGTTAAAATTGGCTGAATTTTTCCCGTTTTCAACAAACTTCATTCGGTTAAAGGTATTAAGTATATGTTTTGAGTTAGCCATAAAACGAAATTAAATCTGCTAATTATTTTTGTGAATGGCCTTATTTTCGGCTATCGGCTAGATGTAGCCGAAAAGTGGCTGATTTTGCACCCCCTGTTGATAGTTTACGCAGTCGTCACAAAATAGTTTGTGTGTGCGCGCTCATATGTGTACAACATCCCATAGATTGCTGACTGACGATGAATGTGCTGAGCTTGCTCCTCACTACTTCTATCGTCGGGTTAGCTTGCTTGGGTTGGCAAACTGGCTAGTGAGTGAGGCGAATAAAGCAGACAGCCAACATTTCAGTATGGGATATCTTACAAGGAGGCCCCTGTTGGTAGCAGCAGTAACACTACTACTACCCACGCACCCCTCGTTTGCCGGGGAGTCACTACCACCACCGTCAGTAGTACGAGAAGCAGCATCTCGTTCTATCATTTCCTTACCACACTAATTCCAGTTCCATACTATTACCACTGCTACAACTGTTAATCGTTGCGATTGGTGTTCTGGCATCCTTACGAATGGCACTAGCAGCTGGATCGTGCAGTTTTCGCATTTGTAAATACTTTTTTTCAACTTGTTACGATGACAAACCAAGTGTTTGACCAAACAATATGACAGCGTGCATGGATATAGCAGCTGATTCCAATGTGTCTAGCAGAGCCCCTAATCGATCTCGTTCGGACCTCACTACGGCCAAACTGCTTGTCAAGCGCTGTAGAATCGGTACCACACTGGCGTTTGGAGTTGTACAGGTGAAAGCCAAGGCGAGTTTCTCTTTTTTTTTTCCATCTCTCTTACCCCTTTTATAAAAAGTCATTTTTATTAACAACTTATAATTTTGTAGTGATTTCCAATAAATGACAATAAACATTAAAACTTTTTGGTCTCTCTTTCTCTCTCTCTCTCTCTCCCTATGAGTTTTAGTTCTTGCTACAACTAAATATAATTAAATTAACAAATGGCTTGCGAAATATTTCAACTATCAAACCAAACTTCTATTATTATTATTTTTTTCTCCTATTGTCTGTTTCAAACTTCCGGCCACAACTAATACTGGTTACCTTTTTTAAAATTCTGCCGTCTAAGTTGTTGAAGAACGCTTAAAAATCTGGGGGTGTCTGTGTGTGATGGAGTACCGTGTCTTCGAAGCCTTTATTTTGTAGCAAGAGGTACTTGACACCCTTTTGTTATTTGAGAAAAGTACATAACTCATTGGTCCATGGAACTGCTCAAGTTTGTTGTTTTTTTTTCTTTTCGATGTCTTTCTCTTTTTCAGTTTTATTCATAAACTTGTTCAAACTTTCACGCGTGCGTCTTGAAAGTTTTACGAAGCTAAGATGTAGTTGAAGGATTTTTGTGTTGTTTGATAACCTCACATTAGATTGAGATAGACAAGTACTTTTACTTACTATGAATACATTGAGAATGTAACTTTTTCTTCTCCCCTCCCCAACACACAAAAGATGTGTGTGTGTGTGTGTGTGTGTGTGTCATATGTCTGCCCATCCATGAGCTGAATGTACCAATTAACATACAACAGTCAAACCTGCCTCTGTCACTTACTATCTATTTTTTGTACACCCCCCTCTCCATTTAAAACCTGAGTTGGTCTATCTATTAGCAGAAAGCTCTGTTGCTTTCGTAGACATACTCGTATGATTATGCAATTTTTCTCCTGGTAATCCTACATGATTAATTTAATTCTAAAGAAATAATTTGATCTGGTGTCATTTTTTTGTAATTATTTCACTTGATTCGAGATGACTTTACCTTGAAAATAGGCAATGTTTTGGAGTAGTTGTTGTGTTGAGATTATCAGACCTCCAGAACTTCATCACTGGTCCTCTCTTTAACAAGCTTTAGGCAGTTCTTCATCTGCAGTTGTCCTTAACCCATCGGTGCAGAAGGCAGAAATGGGTACACACACACTACGATTACATACATACATTGATATGCTTATATTTTCTTTTCCACTTGTTTATATTTGCTGATTAGAATTATATAGTAATTTAAAGAAAAAAAATAGAGCTTATTTGTGATCAAAACTTTATCTGCTCATAGATAACTATTTGTTTTGTTATCATCTATCACTGATTTCATCAGAAGACGTATGCATTTATAAATACATATGATTATATGATGAATTTTAATGATAGGTCTTTATTTGTCTCTCTTGAGAACTGATAGATTTCAAATATGATTTTGTTGACATCTTGAAAATATTAGGTTCTCGTAATTTTTTCTTTTTTGAATCGGGTTTAGGCGTACAAACCATAGACTTAAGGATTTTGTTTCACCTTATAAGTACTTGGGTATGTGTGAAAGGGAGAAAATCTTTCTTTTGTAAATCATAACATATATACACCCATTTTTGATATTCAACTTGATACATGATATTTGGGGACAGTATTTATCAACAGAAGAGACTCCGTATTAAGCATTTAAAAGTTTCTTAAAGTGAAATAGAAATTTATATTTTTTTGTCAGTGTGTAAAATATCTAAATTGTCAATTTCATACCCTGTTCAGTGCTCGTACAATATTGACTTGTCGTCTTCATCCTTTTCTGGTTAACTTGGAACGTAATTAATCTGTCTGTACAGGTATTCGGGTCCATCTCACTATGAATTATAACTGTGGTACATACTGATGTTATTTTCTATTGATTCTAATACCAATTGTTGCATGAAATTCCTTAGCCATAGAAACTTTTCTTTTTCTGACCTTCATGGAATGTATGTATCTCTGCCTGTGGGCCAAGTATAAACTAAAATACTCTGAGATGAGCTCTTTATTCTAGGAGATATGTTTGTAATGTATGCCTGTGCCAAATTACTTTTGTTGCATAACTTTTGAACACCACTTATAAACGAAAGTAAAATCTGTTCTGTTAATCCCCCAAGCGCTCTCTGTAGTTGTGACACAGACCATTAGCCTGGCAATTGATAGCCTAATCCATTTATAACACTCAGTCTGAAGTCTTGTACTTGGATCCTGTCTTCATTTTATAGCACTTCCCCCTCTCTTTTCTTTCAACTTTGTAGAAATGTGCCTTTCATTATCTATAAATTTTGACTTGTGGAAAAGTAGAATGAGTAATCTTTACAATCTTATATATTAAAACAAGAACCATAAGTTCAATAATGTGTCCACTATCTATGGTGGTAGTAGTAATAGTAGGTGGAGGAAGAAGAGAAAGTAGTCTTTCTTTGAGTCAATTGATTCTCATACTTGTGAAATATTGTGTTGTGGAAATTTTCTGAGAGTATTATTTTCAATAAAAATTGCAAATGGACATTTTTGCTTTTTTGAAGTAAAAACGCTGAACTCCTACAGTCTATTATGACAACATAGCAGTTGGTTTCTTAATGATGTCACACCTTCAATGACATCACACCTACTCTTTGCTTCCTGTTTCTGTTGTTTAACATGATTGGGACTGGTCGATCAACCAATAACATCGAGATGCATTGACACATCTAAAAAATCAAACGTGTTTCAGGAATTACGGCAATCTAAATTTCAGTGTTTACATCTGTTTTTTTGTTTTTTTTATCGCATAAGACACAATCACAAGAAGTAAAAAGTTAGTTAAAAAGTACATAATCTGATTTTTCATGTATTGCAATTGTGGAGGTCACATCATTATAATTCGAAATATGAGAAAATGTTTGTCTTTTATCATATTTTTTTTCTTTCATAATTATGCATACAGATGTATTTTTGAAATGCTTTATTTGTCAACATATTTTCTGGAGCTCTCTCCAAATCATTCTTGGAATTTTAGTCATCTTGTTTCACACGATTCATCAAAACAAATTGAGGTGTAAATTAGAAACCATAAACCAAAACTGTCACCAAAATAGGTTTCTTCTGTTTTTGTAGTTGGACTATCCACCTGTGTATCATACGTACGGGCTGCTGTAAATTCAAACATTCACTGCTTATGTCTTGAGAAAATTGTGTTTTTCAGTGGGGTGGAGGTCAGTTTGTAGTTTGGGGTTTTTGCTAAATTGATCCATTAATTGAAATTGAGACTTTTTTTTTTTTTTTTTTTTTTTTTTTTGCCATCACTGCCCCCCCCCCCCAAAAGACAAAAAGTAACTTATTCATTGATCACCCCCTTTTTCCAATTTTTTAATTCATCTACTCCCCTAGGGCATGCTGCCAAAAGATGTTGGTCAGATTAATTTCTATAGAGTGACTGACCAGACTTGTTTTTGTAATGTTTGATTACATTATACTTATATAAACAACTCTATTAGATTGGTAAATATACACTTATTCTAACCATTATTAATTTCCTTATCGTTTTTAAGACAGAGATTTTGTTTACAAAAATTTCAAATAAATAGCACATATTCATTGCCCCTCCTCAAATGCACTAAGAAACATCTACCAAGGTTTATTGTTAGTAACCCAGGCTCTGATACCCTCTGCACAGACTTCTGGTAGATTTAGCCAGCCAACTGTCAGATTCATCTGATGTAAAGAAATCCTCCCACTTAGTGAAAATAGAGATCTGTATGAAGATGATATCTAACTAGTGGGATCTGACACATTGAAATAAATAAGGTATAACTAAAATATCAACACTGGAGACAGTGATAACAAACAGATATGTGAAGTACTTGTGTAGTAACTCAGACCATTGTTGATCAACATAAAGGATATCCTCTAAAGAATAATCATCCTCAATATCAGCAACCACTGGGGAGGGTGCACAGCTATACTTTCTCTCCCTTATATTAGAGGCATATGTTAGAAGATCCAGAAGATCTGTTTTTCTTACACCCTCAGGGTTTTATTCAAGAGTAATTCCACTCTGCTGCTATCCCACCAGGATAAAAACTGCTCTAGAGTAAAAAAAAAAAATTATTTAAAAAAAAGACCAAGAACTGTATAAAAAAAATAGGTATGAAAGGGCAAGACCAACCACCCACCCACCAAGAATGAACTTTGAAAAACCTTCGAAAGCTGTTAAGAGATAAACTTCCAAATCAGACATGGCAGATCGTATATGAAGGGACACTAAGTCACATGAACTTGTATGGAATGATGTCAAAATAATAGATATGGACCAATTTAGATTAAAATGATTAAAAGAGGTTGAGTACATGATATGCTCAAGTCAGCCAGTCATCTGGTTGAGCATAGATATGAACACCATATGTTAACCACTAATTAGGAGAGAATAGGCATTAGATTTAAGGCTTTAAAAAAAATACACCTGTGCATCCTATAAGTTATGGCCTAGTGGGTGCATTCTCTGACAAATCATTAAAAAAAAATGTTGAATTTGAAGCCATACACCCTCAGATTCTAATGAAAATTTGCATGCCAGGTTAGTTTTTGCATAAACCCCTCCAAAATGAAATCCATTTTTCAAAATACCAACTGGGGGAGGGGCTGTCATCCTCTCAAATTTTGACATTTTGGTAAACTACCCTATGTTTATGAGTCAATAATTCTAATACTAATTAAGATAGAACCCTGGAGGTTTCTCCATTGAGTAAAGAATTGTTTGCTTCAGATAACAGGGTGTCCTGGAAGATATCATGTCTACAGAGAAATATCTAAAGCATGCGACAGTAGGAGGGGTGGGGCACACAATGATTTATCTGAGAATGCACCAGTGATTAAAAGTGCTGGTAAATCTCATCTGGTTCTGGGAAAGTCTGCCAATTTGTTTGCAAATTCGTCCTTTTTGATTGTTCAACCTCTGTGTCAGGTGGAAAGAAGGCAGAGGCTATTGAGCATCATAAAGAAAAACAAACAACAGTCACAACTTCTTGAAATCCATTAGGAAAGAGAACAGTGTACCCCCTTATAAGTTCTGAAGTCCTTTAGGAATGTGAACAACGTACTCCCTGTGGATCAAATAAAGAGCTCTGCTCAGCATTGCTAGAAGGTTACCGAATGCAACAGGCAACTGAGGAAGTTTAGAAAGCACAGCTGCCAAAACATTGTAATAAAAGCAACAAAAATGAAGAAATGGTCTGGATTAATTAATATATGATATCGCACAAGAATATGTATTCTGCGACTGTGTAGAGAGGTGACTATCAATGACCTCATCATCAGCTTGGCTTTTGCTGTTCAGTGCTGTCAACTACCAAGATGGTCTTCCCACTGAGCCACGTTGGCTGCCTGAGCTTTCAGAATTGTCAGCTAAATGTTTTTCTTTCTTTTACTTTGGGCCCAAAACAGGCAAGGCTCTGTGACCAACTGCAGCAAGGGGATGGATGACAGTCCTTGTGATACAACTTCTTCCAAGTCATCAACAGAGCTCCTCCCAGTTTCCTCTTTGATGGCTGTGGAAGGTTTATCAGTCATGTTTGGAGGCCTCTCGGGCGGCATCTGTAAAACGTGTCCCCCCCCCAATTCAAGTCTTCCTCTAGTGACAATTATACTGAATGAAGGAGGGAATTCCCCCCTTCCAAAGTGCCACAAACTTCTGCATTTGGCACCTAGTTCAGGCAATTTGTTTTGAAGGATCCAATGGCTTCATATGTGGTCAAATGTATTCATAATAGCCTCATCTGCTTGGTCCAGTGGCTAAATCTCACATACCAAGTGGAGAGGACCACTGCACACTAAACCCTTCCTTTGGTGGTAATAGTAACATCTCTCCTCTTCCATAAACCTCAATGGTATTTTAGGCTTATCGTCACTTTGAGGCTTAGAGGCCCCAACAGAAGATGAGATCTTACTGCTGAGGTACTTCAATATCAAATCCTATCTCAAGTAAATAATATGTTTATGAAATTTACAATAGATGCTTTTTTTTTTTTTTTTTTTTCATCAATTATGAACATACATCACAGTGATTTTAGAAAAGAAAAGTCAACCAGTGTTTTTGTAAATATTATGACAGAAAGGCCTTTTATAGTGTCAGCCCCTTGGTTTTTTAGAGAATTTAGAGTCAATCAAACTGCATTGACCCAGTGAACTGTCAGTTATCTATGATTCAGAAAATGTAATGCCACCAAAATATATAATCTCTATTGTTATTAAGGGTTGCTTTATCAATAATGAAAGAGCTCAATATTTAAAAAAATCAAAATACATCATAAACAAATAAGAAGATATTTACAAGTTTGTACTATGAACAGTTAGGGCTAGGCAAAGTCTAGATAAATAGATACATATAAATGTCAGAACACATGATTTACTTAAACCTAGCAACAGTGATTAAACTGGTATGCTGTTCAAAGCACAGTGATGAAAAAATTTACCACAGAAGGGAATTTATTCTCTCTTTATTACTTATACAAAATCATGCCAAATAATTTTTTCTCATTCAGTTTATTTTGATGATACAATTTATACTACCTTGCTCTAATTCCCCACCCCCAGTGCTTGTCTTATTAAATGTACTCACATATTGTACACTAATATTTTTATTCTTTATACACATGATATATCAAATGTATAATGAATAAGCAACTAACCAAAAAACTACTAAGTTTATATATTCTTGTAGGCTCCCATAAAGGGTAAAACAGCTATCATTATAGATCACTTATGTTTTATCTCTTAAATTGCTGTTCACTCAACTTCTCTAGCACAAAGTTCCTCCCTGAAAATTGCACCCCCCCCCAAAAAAAAAACAAATGCATGTTTAGGTTACTTCACTCCAGATGTGTGAAGACTATAATTTTCACTGTGATTTGGAAGCAAAAAGATGCATTTTTAGGACTGAACCAAAAGTGATGTTTAGAAATTCAAAGTATGGAGGCATAAAATGGCTAAGTTTTTTGTTTATACAATCAGAACTAAGCTCATCAAAATTATTATTCAATTCTTTCACATTCAGTACATTTATTTCAATGGAGGTTCAATTTTGTTATCTGTATTCATAGAATCTAAAAATAATATATTTCTGAACTATATTTATCTGATATTGCTCTGAGATAAAATAGATAAATTACTGGTTGATATTATTTATTTTTATTTCTATTAAATATATAATAAATCATAATTTTTATTGATACTATTTACCTTCATCCTGATTTTTAGTTGTTTTTTATCACAACTATTGTTCCCAATATACTCAATATAAGTCATACATACGGCAATAACACTTCTTAGTCTCATTACTTGACTCAGGATTTTATGTCTGTAGACTCCATATAGCTTGGAATAACCACCAAGAGAGAGGGTATTTTCAGCTAGTTAAAATATTAAAATTTTTGTTTGAATTGGTTAAATATTCCATTTTATCTAGATAAGCTTTTAATCCTTTCTTCATCTTCTCTTCAGTTTGAGCTTGGATGCTTCTCTTGCATCAGTAATTCTCTTTGTGCAGCTACAGGTTCGGTATGAAAATAAGCATTTTTACATATGGCCACACATCTTTATTAAGACACTCTTTGGTCGATCAGTTTCAATTACATTAAACAACAGAAAGAGGAAAGGTATTGTGTTTTATTTACCAGCTGCTATTATGTCATTAGAGGTGTGATGTCATAAGATCTATTTGGATCAACAGATGACGTATCAAGAATTTGTTTCTCACAGTGATGCCAAGTTTTGTTTGTTATTAATAGTCAGAACAGTCTTTAAAATGGCTGAAATCGGCTAAACTTTTCAATTTCCAGCCAACTTAATTGCTAAGATTGTTCTATATACCCATTATATCTACTTATCTAATAAAATAACCATACAATGAGACTTCAGAAAGAATTATTGATAAAAATTGTACACTTTCTTTAATTTAAATTTACTATATATTTATTTCTTATTAGCCAGATCTTCAGGTGAACCATCCTAACCTTCCTCTTCCTCCCCTTACTACTGCTGCTACTACTACTACTAGTTCATTCAGAATCCCTCCAAAATTGAATGATGTGCATTGTTGAACTTATGGTTCTTGTTTTAAAAATGAAACTTTTTGTATTCAAAATTAATCGTAGTTGACAAAATAGAATTGAGATTAAAGCTGCCTTGTAATTTCATACATTGCTTCAACCACTTAGTTACTTTATCGTCTCGTGAATTAGAATCAGAGATTGATACTTTCATTGACAAGCATGTTTGTTCAGATCATTCTTGAATTGATGAATTAGAAGAGAATAAGTTTTCAAGACCAAATTAAGGTTAGATTATTTTCGTACTTGAATTTCTTGTGCATTCAGATCATATCTGCATGTAATACTTTGAATAACCTGCATGATGGAAACACACATATTTAGTCAATCAACATGGCAAATGGAACATTTTGTGTATATTTTCATAACTCATCAACTGTAAGAATGAAAAAATGTCCTGTTCTGATCTCCATATCCTTTCTAAGTATCAATGAATTTCCAAATAACTTTAATGATGAGTGAGTATTTGCTGATGGCGTAGTACCTGTCAAAAATAACTGGATCATTTACGTATGGATAAATTATACACAAACACACACACACACACATATATTCCTTTTAATTTGAATTAGGACAAAAAACTTTGATAAAGTTGAAGAGAGAAAATCAGTGAATATAGGTCAAGTTGTTGAGTTGTTTCTATCGGAACTATCTGCTGGGTAGCTTGTATAGTGGCAGTTGGAGAGCAGGGAGTCTATTTTAAGATGACAGTAGGGTAGTGGGTGAGGGATATCAGAATGCAGCTGTGTTGTTCGTCTCTCTTCTTTCTGTTCTCTTTTTCTTTTTCTTATAGATTTTAGAGAAAATGCATCATGGATTTGGATTTATAAAATCATATTCCCCTTTTCCTGGAATTGAATAGACAAACAAACAAATTTGATTTCGGCTTTTCGATAATAAAAAAAAAAAAGACTAGCATTTCTGAAGCATTATTGTAGCTGCTTTCTTTATTTGAAAGAAACTAACGAAAGGTTTAATTGATAATTTGACTCATGAGTCTTACTCTCAAAATGATATTTCTGAAGCTTCTAGAAAAAAGTTTATTTTGATCTATAGAAAGGATCTGAAAATGTTTTTAGAAAAAGATACATTGAAGACTCGATAAGACTTGACTCGATAAGACGTAATCACTTAGAATGCATTTTGAGCATGGACTCAAATTTTCAAGCATCAAATTTTGCTCTCGAAATATATAAAAATTGAAAGACCAATACTGAATCAGGTTACACCAACTGTAAAAAGGAAATGGATTAGACAAAAACAATTCAGTTGTCAATGGATAAAATTCCTCACCCCCTTTCATCTACTGCTAAAAAGATTTCTAACGCTACATGTGTGTCTGAGTTTTTTTTTAAAATGTAACCTTATGGTAAAGAGTCATGATTTAAAAAAATCTTAGTATGTATTCGTCTTCCTGCCAGACTAACTTCACCCTACCCTACTCCCATGGTATTCTATTAATTTCTGCACGAATTACGAGGGTCGGTCTTGAAGAACCTGGGTAGAGTGATTTGAATCATGGTTTGTAAAAATGAGAAATTTGTCACAATGTGGACTCAAACATAATGGAGTAGAAAATCATGAACCCTGACTTCTGTATTATAACGGGTCTACAGTGTACCAATAATTCAATTGAAGAATTCATTATCCACTAGATAATCTAGTTTGTTTTGATTTGGTTCATTGAATTTAAGTGTTAAGAGATTATTTTGCCTCACTATGACTTCACTATTGCTTGTGTAAGGATCTGTTGAGAAATTTCAAATCGATGAAGTGCATAAATGATGTACATAGCCACAGTTAAACTTGATGTAACATAATACCAAATTTTTCACTGCATTTCCACCTATGAATGACATCACTAACTGACATGGTACATCTGTCTCATGAAACTGAGGATACAGATATATCCACGAGTAAAAAACAAAAAAACAAAACCTTTTGTTAAAAGTAATCAACAGACAAAGTATAGTCTGTGTTTTCACATTTTGTCTTGAAATTTATTTTAACAAGTAAACATGTCAGCTGTTTGTCAAGAAAGTAGCAGCTAAAATATGAAAAAATATATCTGTATCTTGCATAATTGAATCACCGTAGACTGCTGGTGTACCCGAGCCCTCACATAAACTGATGTCATTTCCATTGTACTGTTACAATAGAATTGCTATACTCATACATAACTTGCATACGTTTGAGGATAAAAACTATAACTCTTTATTGAAGCTTAGATTAAAATTCCCATTTTCCATCTCCTGGCAAACATCCGACATTTCGGAGATACCAATCAGATTGAAAAAGTGGGTGTGGAGTTTACACTGAGAAAATGCATTTTTCATTTGAAATTGAGATAAATTGGGGGGTGGGGTTATCTATGGTAGCAGGTTATTCATGAGGAATTGTAGAAAGTTTCTTTCTTACAGCATTAAAAATTAAACAAAACAAAATACGACCTACAAGATACATGGATAACAATATTTTTCTATCTCATTGATGATATACTAAATTAATTAAGTAATTTTTTTTCCTTTTTTTATAGTTCAAAGGTAACTTTCTAGAAAATTCTTCTGTAAATACTCAATATTATTATTCTCACTGGATTGATAAATTGTATTCTTTCATATTTCTTTTTATCAAAGACCACTTGCTACCATCTAAAAACGTTTGCTTTGTGGGGTCTCTATGGTCATTTTGGACCTCTAATGCTCAAATCTTGTTCTGGTATTTTTTAGCTTACAATGATTTGTTTACAAGCAGGAAAATGTTTACCAAAGTATCCTTTTTTTTTTATCCAATTTACAAAAAATTAATTTTATTAGATGGAGTATTGTAAATCATTATTAATAATTTTTTGTGACAATTTACTTTCATCTTAAGTGTTGTTGCTTTTTATCGTAACTAAACACGGGTGGGTTTCTCTTAAGCTGAGAGTAAATAAATTGACCGCTCGATTGGAATAATGAGTAAGTTCCAGGTGAGTCAGGAACTTAGTAGCAAGTACAAGTCAAATCAAACCCCTATTCTAATTTCTTTAGTGTCATGTTAGTTATTAACTGGTAGTTCAGTATTGGTAATTGAATTTTATTTTATTTGTTGAATTATAAATCATAACCATAGATTTTTTTGCTACTATTCACCTTCATCTTGATTATTGTTGCTTTTCATTGCAATTTAACTCGGGCTGGTTTCCTTTCAACAGTATGTAAATGTTTGCTTTTAATGATCTTAAGTGTGCTATTTCTTCTGAATTTTGTTAGACGGGGTGTAATAATCATTATGTATGTTATGGTTGGACTATTTTTCTAATCTATGTTCATTTATTCACGATGTTTTGACCATGTACCCTCCAACCATCATCGGGTATTATTGGTTCTAGAATGTGGAGTCACTACTCGGATCACGTGCTTGATTGAACTGGACAAGTCATATCCAATTTTTGTACATTTGGATTGTTTTTTTTTTTGGTATTTCCGAGTTTCCTCCTTTGCAGTAGGTGATCCTTTTTGATGAAAGGCTCCCAGTTGCTATTGACATTGATGCTTGGTTGGCTAATGATTCTGACTGAAGAAACTATGTATGCCTTCAGTCATCGTATTTGCCAATTGTTCTTTGTGTCAATAATTAGTTCTTCATCTCGTAATGGCCTGTGCTCATCATAAAGGACTTCTCAAAAGAAAAAAAAACAAAAAACAGATTACCCAATGCAAGGGAAGAAACTCAAATGTTCCCTGATAACACAACCTGGATATACAAAAAATGGATGCGTCTTGTCCATTTGAACATGTGCTCTGAGTAGTGATTCCACTTACTAGAATCAACAACATCTAATGAAGACTGGAGAATATAACATTGAATCATTTGTGAATAAATGAACACACAGACAAGGAAATATAGTTTGACCATATCATTCATAATGATTCAGTGTTCTAAGTTTATCAGCACTTCTTCCTTGCCTTTATATTCTATGCATACAATATATATATTGTGTCATGGCAAGCGCTTACCATTCTGCCTAGTTCTCTTACATTCCCATAGTAAGTAATCTGAATGATGTACTTCCAAGAGTCATTTTCCTCAATGAGGTCAATTTTCTCTCTTAAAGTTCAAAGTGAACATTACTCTATTTCATTCATTGTAATCTGAATTTTAAAATTTAGATCCTGCAATAGAATATCAGCAACAGCATTGTTTTCATTGGAAGCTGTTCATTTGGTTCAATACAACTCCAAGAGGTTTTTTTGTAGCTACTGTAAGATAGAATAAGTGGATTTTTCAACTTATTCAACTTTTAATTATACTATACTGCATGGGTGTTTGACTCTCTGTTTTATTAATCAGAATTTGTTGAAAAAGATTCGAAGGAAACCAAAAACAAGAAAATTACTCTATCACCACTCAACCTCCTTAGTTAAATCTTGAGTGCTAGTTACAGCAATTATTTAGAATCAATATCTAAGAAATTTTTTTTACTTTTCTTCAGTGAAAGTGTGTGGAGAAAAAACTACTGGCTATGAACATTTATGATTTTGATATGCTGTGACAATACCTCTTGGGAGTATTTAGTGCGAATTTAGTAATTTTATGTTCTCTAGTTTTTATTATCAATATTTTTAACTGTTATTAGGGACTTTGGCACTTGTTGATTATTTGGATAATTTGCTTCTACACAGTTTTTTTATTTCATTTTTGGGTGTTTTATTTGAGAAGTGTTTAATTTCTACAGTTGAAACAATGGAGGAGGAGACTCTTACAAAAGCTTCTTAGATAGTAGTTCACCTACTGTATTTTGATAGCATTATACAATGCCCACTGCCTTCAGATTGGGATCTACTGTACCAAATATGATGGGGGGAGCCCCCCCCCCCAGTCCCCAAGTTGAGGGAGATGGCAAGATATGATTTCAAATCGCATGCCTGAACCCTTCAAATCCCAAGTTACATCTTGGATTTTGAAAGGACTTCCGACTCTACAAGTTCATGGGCCTCAGTCCTTTGAAAGATCAGCCCACAGTAATACATTTTTGGGCCCTCGGGTGTTTTCGGCCTGCAGGTTGGAAACCACTGGATTGAATGTTGGAGGGAGGGAACCATTAAAGAGCTAAGTTCCTCTGGCCCCCAAATCTTAAGCCATGGCCCCCAAATCTTCAGCCATGTCCCCAGGTGAGAACACAGATACAATTTTATTAGAGTTTTTAGATGATGTGCCAAGTAACCCTTAAGGCAAACCCATTTGGTTTTTGTCAGCTTTTTTTTTCTGTGTAAAGTTTCTTGAATTTTTTTTCGTAACATCATTTGAGAGCCTTAGTTAGTGATGCAGTTGGTTGTATAAATGATAAAATTTCTGTCATGACTGAGAGTTATTGCAACAACCCCCTCCCCCAAAAGTACCAAATAGACCCGCAGTATAGTGATTCAATGGCCATTTCTTACTGTGTTAATTTAGTAGTCTCTACACTTTTATTAGGTAATCTTGTTAAGAATGAACAAAAGTTAGTTTTTTTTCATGTAAGGTGCTTTCCTCAATAGAGATTTACCTAAACTCTTCAAAATTGTTAATATATCCTTTTTGGTGATCAGTTCGGCCATAGTGGGGAAAAACTGTCACTCACTGAAAGTCAATCTGTAATTCAAAGATCTAGAGTATGCCCGCTCAAAATGTGCATGTTTAGAATTATGTCGTTGATTGCAACAATCAAAACTGAAATATCGCTGTTGATAGTTTTAATAATCAAAAACAGAAATTTAAAAAATGCCATTGTCATCCTCACTGTAATTCAATTTAATCCCATTCTATAGAGAAATTTGGTAAAGGAAAAACCTTGATTCTCCCTTCCTATTTTTTCTTTCCAAATCTCATGCTACCAAACATTAGTGAATCTTTAAAACCACGCTGGTGGCATATATATTTGGGCAAAAATATTTATCTTGTGAATTGAGCACTCCCACCCCTCCACATCCAAGACCATAAGTCCAAATGACTTCAAAATTGACAATGCAATGTCAGGTGCAAGGACCAACATATTTGCTGAATATCAACTTGGTACAATGGCCAATTGCCAAGTTGTCTTGGTGCGTAAACATGCACAAACAGATTTCTCAAATTATAGTGAGATATGTTTTACAGAAGATTTTTTTATTCCTCTTTTTTTTCTCTCTGATTTAAATCAACTTTATTCAAAGGTTCCATTTATCACAAGTTGATTTTCACTTTTATTGACAGCTTATTGTAAAACTCTGAGTGTTGAGTTTTGACTTTATTTTCGCATGTAACAATTATGGATGAAAATGACTAGACCAAAAACCAGTGATGTGATGCGCAAATAACAGTGACACAGTTGTGTACACAAGAACTGATGACCAATTCAGTCTCATTTCTAAAGCCTTTCTTGGGTCAACCTGTTTTGCTAAAGTGTGCAAATCCCATTCACTGAAACTATTAATGAAGGAGTTGAAATGGGACATGTAGTTTTGGAATGATATTGTATGGAGAAATGAATCTGTTTCGTTTACTTTTTTAGATTTTAATTAAGTAAGGGAGTTTGCTCTCAGTCCAAACTCCCTTGTGTGAAATCATTTTGTGTTGAAGATAGTAAAAAGAAATTTCTTTCAATGACATTTATCAAAATCATATTTTTAATACACTGCAGACTCGTTGTGGTATGGGGGTCGGGGTCCATAATTTTCTACCACATCATAAGTAAGTCTGCATTGTAACAAATTATACATTTTTACAAACCTCAATCCAACATTTCCTCATTGCCGCATAGAGAATATTGGGTGTCATTTTCTGACAGCGAATGGAAATAGGGGTAAAGTTATATAAGATAATCTAATACTGACTACCAAATTTAACATTTTGAAAATTGGGTTCCATGCTCAAACTGCGTTATAAGCAATTCTTTGTTATATATTTGGTTTACAGAGTAGTTTTGATGTTCCTTAAATCTAATTTTCCTTTCTCGATTTATATTATGATTTTCTCGCATGTTGTAATGAACAATGGTCCAATGCTTTCTAAAAAAGTCTTTTCAAATCATTAGCTAGCTCTTTTGTAAAGAAAGGATTATGACCTGACATGATGAGAACCATCTTTATTAGCTGTTAAAGTACTCAAACTTTATATTCTCAAAGTTATCAATCATTTCATTGAAAATAAATCATTTATGCCTCTTCTGTTCAACGTACATATTCATTAACATAATATCCAGCAAAAATGATGAGATTTTCTCAATAATATGTATGGAAAAATTATACAATTATTCAGAAGGGTATAAATGGTAAGAAAGAATGTCTTGGCTGTTCATTTGAAAATCTTTTTTATTGAAACTGAGAGTACAATCTATAATGAATCACTAAAAATATCTTTACTTGTGTTTTAACTGCTCTTTATTTATGCTTTAAACGCAATGATATTGAGCACTCTTTTGAATTAAAGATTCGTTTGATACATATACATATGCTTGTTATATATTTATTACTGATCACTATTTTAGTAAGTGTATTCATTTATTTACTTATTAGGTTGGAATTAACTTACTTATAAGTAAACAGTTTGTTTTTTTAAATATTTGTGATGATTTGAAATAGTCACTTATGTTCCTTTCTTGAAAAAAATAGAATTGAATCGTTGAACTCAAATGACACAATGAAAGCAATTTTGAATTTTTATTTTAACAACGCGGTGTCAGTTTCAATATGAAGATTCTTCTAGTTTCAACAATTGTTTTCAATCGCATGAAAAAAAAAAAAATTAGGAATGATTATAATATCCATACCTTACATGAATGAATCACCACAGCCCCCATATGTACCAGAACTAGATATCAATAGAAAATAGATCTTTTATTCAAAATTATTTTTAAAAATGCCAGCATAAGATTTCACGCATTGTTGGTTCACAAATGACCACTGAGACCAAAAAAAGCACATTTTTTTAAAAAATTAGATGATGCCAAATTTTCAAGGTTGTAGCCACAAAAATATGACCTGGAGCACCCAGAGACACACACACACATAAAGGTAGACCTACATTCAAAGAGGGAAAAATCTGTGGCCCCCTTGGCTGTGCGGCTACAGTGATTTGTGATTTATTACTTTCTGTCTGAATTTTTTAGATGAGGGATCATCAATATGTATAGATTTTTTTCAGACTGTTGGTTCATCTTGGTTCATCTTTTGAACACAATGTTTCAGCTGTTGTACTTTATGGTCTTCTTCAGGTGGGTATTGTAAATCGGGAGGGTTTGGAATGCTGGAATTAGGCCCCCCCCCCATCAAAGTATGGAGGCAGAATGTCTTTATTCTGCTGTTTGTTTTCAGGTGGGACATAACCTCAAATCCTAATCGTTGTTTCCCATTTTTGGTGTTATAACGTCAATGACCAAAACTGGTGCCACATGAGGTTTCTTTTAAAGATCTGGCAATTTTCCCGTGGATCTAGATAACTGTATGAGCTGCCATATTGGAATAGTAAGGAGCAGATAACCCTTCCTTTTCTCTCCTAGTGTTTTCAGGAACTGGTAAGAAGTAAAGAGTTAATTCCTATTTTTCAAAGTGGTCAGCAGTGTGATAGTTTGATCATTGGTGTAACTCCAGATTTTTTCCGTTTCTCTTTCTATGAGCAAAATTTCCATGTATTATTCCAAGTATGTATACTTAGCTTGTATGCATCCCATTTTTTGAAAGAAGGCCAAAGGGTACCACAGCTGAAACATTATGTTCAATAGATGGAGACAACAGTCTGAAAGAATCTGTACATATATTGCTTTTACTTATCGTAGGCAGGTTATATTTTCAAGAAATTCTGATTGATCATTTGTATAGAAATGAATGTTCATAACTTAGACAAATAAATGTGAGAGACTAAAAATATTTGTAAACAAAGCAGCAATAACAGCAGTAATGACTGACATAGTTCAGCTGAAGTTTCTCCCAATTCAAATAATATCGCTATTCAGGTAATATTGATAGGTTTTGGTACTGGGCTGCCAATCTGTATGTCATGAGTTCAATCTACGATAGTGCTTCATTAATTTCGTATATCATTTTCCGTAATGTGACAGACATCTGCTGGGACAAAAAAGTGGCATTGGCTTTCATATAAGAAGATTTGTCCCACATTGGGATATAGTTTGCAAGCATGTTAATATATGAATAGTTAAACTATAACTTTCATTGCTTCCCATTACATAAGATAAAACACAAGTTGAGGGATGGGCTGTTCGAAAGCCTCTTGCAACAAAGGTATGTTAAGTATGTAGCTTTGAGGAGATCATTTTACTAGGTCATTGTATTAACTGAATCTATTTTTGATTTAAAAGATGATAAAAATGTTCAAAAGAGAATTGAAATCCTAATAGTGTTTGTAATTCGTACATTTTTAGAAATCCTGAATTGAAACTGTTAAGGTAGGTTTCTTCAGTTCTAAAGTTGGTATGGCTGACTGACTGGCTATGTATGACGCGTACAGGCCATACCAAAGGAGCTAGTGGGCTGGAATTTTCAACATTCACTCCTTAACTCCTAAACTTTTTTTTGTAGTTTTTTGTGTTTTGGGTTTTTTTTTAAGATCCTTCCCACTCTGAACAGGCTTTCAGTTCCAGGGGATTCAGTTTTCAGTGTAAGTTTATGCTAAATTGGTCCCTAGATGTGCCCGCTTGTTTTTTTTAAAATTCAAACTTTTCAGTGATTCCACCAAAGGCAAAATAAATAACTTATTCATTGATCACCTCTTTTTCAAATGTTTTTAATTGATCACCCATTATACAGCGTGCTGCCAAAAGGCAGAGCTACAATGGTTCAGCCTGTATGCATGATACATACTGTATGTAGCCAACCAGACCAACTTAAGAACTGAGAGAAATCTATGTTGACTGTTTTGGATTACACACAATATTATAGATTTATTTCTTTTTGATGGAGAATCACTTCTCTTTGTGTGGATGTTTTACAAGGTCAGAGAGACACACACGCACAATGTTACCTTGAATTGTATACGTGTCTCAACTGGGGCATACTGGACAGGACTCTATTTGATCAAGTATAAAAAGTGCAGCTGCACAGATTTTCCCGAGATTTTAGGCTAACCCCATCCCAACCCCAATATGTTTTTTTTAAAATACGAATGAAAAAATTTTTTAAAAATTTGTTTGAGGATTTATTGTGTTACGTAGAGATGGATTATTGATCCATAAAGGACTTCACGTTGAATTAAACATCATAATTTTATGAATATTTCACTTTTGTTTCAATTTTGTTGAAAAACAATAGCTTAATACAAAATCAGATCTGGTTAGTCACTCAATAGAAACCGTCGCATGACCTATGTCTTTCGGCTGCATGCCGTGTTGGTGATGATCAATTAAAATATTGGAAAAGGGGTTGATCAATAAATAAGTTACTTCTCTCATCTCTTATAGGTGTACCGATCATGAAAAAGTTCAGAATTTTCAAATTACAAGCAGACACAAACTAAGGGATCAATTTAGCTTAAACTTACATTGCAACTTGAACCCTCCACTAAAAACCTATGCAGGGATGGGGAGGTATTTTCAAGAAATATAAAAAAAATCCTTTTTGTATGTATGATAATCAGTAAATGTTTAAATTTTCAATCCTCTAGCTCCGTTGGTGTAGCCTGCACGCATGATTCATACATAGCCAGCCAACCAACTTGAAAACTGAAGAAACCTATATTGACAGTTTTAGTTGATGATTTCTAACATAAAGCCCCCAAGAAATGCTATGCACTAGGCTCTATCAATGTCAATGAAATGAAAGAAATTTTCTTCAATATCATAAAAATTATCAGTTATCCTGACGAGTCCCAACAATATCAGACTTGTATTTTCTGAAACAGTCTCTGTATACAAAATTAGTACTCCTTAGATTAACACAAGTGCTTAAATGGCTAAGAATAGTTCACAAAATGGTGGAGACTGGTACATGAAACACAAATATAAAAACCAAAAAGAAGACAGCCCATGTATGGATAGCTGGAAGCTGGTTTCCTAAGAACAAAATCAAACAATAGTACAAAGATAGATTGTAAAGAGCTCAAATTACATGAAACAAACCTTCGCACTTTTATACATTGCAACAGAACTTCTGAATCACAGTACAATCTATTTTGTAATTAGTGACTTATTCATACAGCAAGATGATTTGTTTCATTTCTATTAATCTTGAATAAATTCCCGATGTAATGTGATCAGTGCCATTTACAATGCTGCAAAAAAATCTCACATTTTGATCTTATCCACTAATATAAATTTCAATTGGAAATAGTAAGCAAGAATGTTTATAGTCAGGGGCAGATTTTGATGAAATGTTGATTAAAATGTAGCCTCTCAAATTTTTTGTAATTGTATAAGGAAAAAAACTGGTTCTGAAAGGAAGTTATATTGAATGGCAAAGGTCTATAAACTAGAATGTAAAAGTAAGTCACAATAATCCATTCAAAAACAAGAGTCATGCTCCTAAATAGTGATATCTATTCTATATGTATATTGCATGTAAACTAGTTATTACTGGTGGTCATGGTGAACAGTGTAAAACCATCGATTTACCATTTAAGCAGTTTCTTGTAGTTAAGCTACTTGATATTTTACTTTACATAAATTTTCAAACAGACAATAATTATATCAGATATGAATTGCTTATCTGAGCTTACCGGTGTGCTTTAGAATCAAAGAAGCTTCTTGCAACACTGTGACGAATATCTATGTAGGTAATTCAAGTTCACTTGTTACATTATCCAACTGTGACAAAAAAAAGTACATTCCAAGTTTTCAAGTGGAGAAAATGTGTGGGGTAGTAGAATTAAAAGGATAGGTAACATTGGTAAGTATATTGCTAACAAGTTTCAGTATGCATCAGTTAGAGTAAGTTTTCCATGCTCTATATAAACCAGTCAGTCAGGTATTTGCAAAATCCAATTCTGAAAGTGTATTTCTTAATATTGTCATTTTCATCATACTAATGATATTAGTTGAAAATTATAATCTACTAACCTAAATGTGTAAATTGCTGTCAAAAAAAAAAAAAATCATATATATATAAATACATAGATTTGGATGTATGTTTGTGTGCTTGCCTTTAATGAAAGAGTGGGTTAAAAACAAAAGATGGCTGAGGAGGGAATGTTAATGAAGGAGTGGGGAAAAAGAAAGATATGGCTGACTGACCAATTTTTTGTTTTGTCTGAAGGTGTGGGCAAAAATGGAGCGGCTGTACTAACCTCAATCCATAGCACCTTTGATTCCATTTGTGTATGTGTGAATATTATATATATATATGTATAACAAACTTAAGTTATTGTGAATTTTCAGTTTATAAAAAAAAATCTATCTCGACGTGTTGAAATATTTGATTGCTGGGATAAACTTGTGAAAGAATGTAAGAATTGTGGATTCACAATTCTATAGCTATTTGACTTCGGCTATCATTCACAGAACAATAAATTTGGATGCTTTCTTTCATTATCTAATCATCGTAGCCTCACAAATGGCCCACCCGACCAACCAGCCGAGTAGGCTACAAATTCTTCTCTTTTTGCCCTTCTCTGTGCAGGCACATTTAGTCACATATTTGGGGTGATAACTTTGAAAATTGGTATGATTACGCCTATAGTCATCATGTAAAATCGTTTTTCAGGGTCACTGTGGTAATTTTCGGACTAGCAATGCCAAAATCTTGTGCTCAGAGTTTTCAGATGAAAAAATCTTTTTTTGTTTTTTTTCACAAAAATTAGTCCTGTTACATATGTGGGCTACGATGATTTGTTTATGCTATATATAGATAATTATACATATCATTATTGTCATTGACCTATGTGTCTTGCCTTTTCTCCTCCCATTGGATCATCTCATTTTTCTCATCAAATGTGTTCCAACATTAGATCATGTGACCAAAAATATTGTAAACTCTTTTGACCCAAAACTTAAATAGAAATATTTTTTCTCTCTCTTCACCCATTAGAAAAAAAGTTTGAGCTCTCAGAGGAAGTAAGTGTTTTATTTCATCCATGATGTTTCAATTTCAGATTTGACTTGTTAACCATGTAAAATCAAAATGGATAAATGATCAGATTTTGAAAATTTTAGAACAGTTCTTTCAACTGAGATTTGATGTATGATTGTTTTCCAAAATGTCCAAACTTTCAAGAAACCACTCATTTATTTACGTATTGAATAAAAAAAAACAAAAAATACTTCTGTGGATTGTTTGGGTACAATTCGATGTGGCTTACTCTATGTGAAAACAAGTTGACGACATGCTCGTAGATAAAAAGCATGAACCTTGTGAAATATTGATATCATCACAGGAAAAAAAAGAGCGACAGAGAAGAAAGACTGGAAAAAATTTAAATATGAAAATTATTCATGTAAACTATGTAAATGGTGATATATTCATGTTTGAAAACTTTCCCCCATGCAAAAACTGTGAGCCATTATGCAGATACATGCGTAAATGCTGTGTCGTAGTAAATGAAATTTCAAAATGGTTATATCTCCAGTTCTGTACAGTTTATTCATGTAAAGTTTATTTCGTATTTTTCGCCAATCCTTCCTCTTTCAAATGACACAAAAAACATCTATTTATGAAAAGTTTTGTGCTTTTATTTACAAACATGCCAGTTTGCTTCCCAGGATATGGCATAGGAGAGTTTAGTGGTTGGCTAAAGGTTAAAGAAAGGACCCCTCGGGAATATTTACAATTATGAATTGATTTCACTGTCGAAGTTATGCTTACTCATTATTCTTTTATAGTCATTTAAAGATTTTGTAATAAGTGTTGCATCAAGTTGTCCTGGCATTGGGTCAGCCTCATCGAATCGTCCCATCTCTCTCTATGGGCACCTCCTATATACTATTTATATTTTGAAATTTGTATTCAATATTGAAATACACATTAATTTAAGTAATAAAAATGTATGAAAGTTACCATATTTTACAGCATATCAGACTCACTTTTTTTCTAGGTTCTGTCTTTTGAGGCGAACACTTCATCGTTTAGTTACTAACATTACTGTGCTATGCAAATAATGTAAACAGCCAGCAACTAGGGGGCAGGGGTTTGATATAGATTTGAATAGGTAAGAGTGTTAGAATAACCTGATACTGTGAAGGATCATGATTGAGGTGCATTGTATATAGTCATGCATCTTATATGTCGTAAAATATGGTAATAAAAAAAAATGACATGCTTATCAGTACAGAGAAACCTTCATCAGGCACAGTGAAGTGAAATTGTGGAATCTCTGCTTTTTTTCTCTTGGACTTTGAAACCAACAATCCTAAGTTTAATATTCAGTAAACTCTTTTTAAGAACCTGAACATTCAGTACTACACAGAAACAATTTATTTTTGGCACCAGATTTATTCTATCTCTTATGTATTGTAAGTCTAACCCAGCTCAATTCTCCTTGATTCTTTATTATTGATCAAAGTCTTTTAATATCTTTCAGGATCATTCATGCAAATGATTTTTATCTAGGTTAATAATTTGATTTCTTTCATATTTGTAACTTTCCATCAGTCCTAACTTCGTTCAGTCTTTTTGTGTTAGTAATGAGTCAAGATGCTATTTGTTTTTTTACAGGCAGATGCAATAGAGTTACTTTTCTTCAGCATTAACTCTCTGAAGGTAGTATGTTCCCCCCCAAAAAATAGCCAGTGTTTTGCCTTTGTACATTAGAGATAACTTCTTCATGCCATGTTTATTTTTTTTATCAGTTTGTTTTAATTTCGATTTGTTATGGACCAACATTTCAAAGAAATGACCTGACCTTAGAACTGACTCTGCTGTTTAACCTCTTGCTTTGAAACAGAATACATAGATTGCCATGGAGATAGTAGTCTCAACTTTCTATTGCCTCGTTAGAACCAGGATTGCTTTTTGTAATGCTAACATAATATGCACTTCACATTAAGTACCAAGTCCAGACTTTTCCTGAAGAAGTTAGTATTCTGGATAGAATTTATTATTAGTCTTTCTCATTCTCATTCTTTACTGTAATTATATTTTTACTTAAAAAAAATCTTTATCAAACTAATTATATTCCTTTAATATATTTTAGTGCTAATTCACATTTCTTTTTAATGATGAGTTTGTTTTTTTACAATTGTGTCCATCCAAAGATGGAGTTCTCAAATAGGTGTTTGATTTTGTGAAAACTATTTTCATTCAACTGATTTTGTTACTAGCATTATTATCATAAAGATTTGCTGATTGATGTGTTCACTGGATGTACTTAAATTGTTATCAATTGCTAAAACGTCATTTTAACATTTAGGGTTTACAATAATGCTCAATCATGATAACAGCAGATAAAGTCAAGATTAGATTATCATATTTTCTGCATCAAAACAAGAATGTAAGCAAATCATACCTTATAAAAAAAGGTATTGTGAAATATTTGCATCCAATATACAAATCAATATTATTTTAGCTGATGCAATAAATTCCTTGATATTCGAAGTATCTTCAGATTACAAAAAAGATCTGTGAAATATGGTTACTTGACCTGCACCTGGTAACTAGGGTCAATAGGTAAAAAAATTAGCAAAATCTTGAATGTGTTTTTTGCCTTTCTGTAACAAATGCTGCCTAGTTGCTACAGAAATACTGAAGATATGTTGCTAGTTTTCTTTAATGCTTATCGTCCCAAGTTGCTTGGTACAGTTCAAATAACCCCATTTTATAGTGAGTAGTGAAATAACGTCATGATGATTTTGTATCAAATCCTTCGAACTTGAGAAATGAGCTGAAAATATTGAGTTTGTATACAGAAAAATGTTAGATAATACTGATTTCAGCACGTGTCATAAAATATGATTATGTGCTGTGATATTGATTTTATAGTAAGTAAGAACAGTTGAAAATTGGTAGGAAAAGAATGTTTAGTAGATTTTAATCAGTTAAGGGTAACCTACCAAGAAACAAATCCAGTAGATAAGAATCTGAAAGTCACAAATCTTCTAACCCTGTTGCCAGCATGATGCTCTCTTTTACTAATAATGAAGATCATTTTTTTTTTTTCTCAACACGCATGTGAGCTGAATGTAAGTGTGTGTGCGTGTGTGTGTACATTAATGACTAACCAAAAAAAGCAGTATGCATCCTCGACTAACAAGAACTTTAGTTGTTTGTTAGTTAGTTTTCTTTATATCATCATGAACAAAACTTTCTTGTCATAGATGTAAGATGAGATGAATCGAACTGGGCATGTATGTTATATAGCAGACATGGACTGAAATTATACTAATATTTCTATGATATAGATTTTTGGTACTGAACTGAGATTTCTGCTCCAGAAAGATCGCAAGGTTTTAGCAGATCGAAGATCTTTGTGACCACCAGGGGTCAGATTCATTCCTTATTCTTATTTCATCAACGTGATTTATTTACTTTTTGATAGATAGAATGAATTGTGGATTATTAAGAAGTTTTCAATTTTTAGGGATTGTAGAAAGAAATTCAATAATTACACCAGAAAAAATTCAAATAAGTAGTCCCAACGAACTTAGTTTCAGGAAATATCCTTTTATTAGTGATTCATTTGACTTCCACAAAACTTCCCAAATGATATTAGCTCCTTATCATGAAGAAACGCACGCATATATATATATATATATATATATATATATATATACTCACCCAGAGTAAGTCCTGTGATCATAGTGTGGGTCACATCCTGGCAAGTTGAGATCCACCTTAAACAAATCCATGCCATTGACAGGTCTTCTTGCCAAAAGCAAAATGCTTGGAAAAGAGATTAGCCAATAATAACACAAACACACACATATATATATATATATATATATATATATAGTGATCCAAAAGCCCTTGACACTTTTAAATTTTGTTTTGTTTCATTACAGGTTGAGTTTACTGATAGCTTTTTGATGATCATACCGTAGATTGCTTGAAGTCTAGTCATTGTTTGGTACAACAGTGTGTTTTTGCAGTAGAAATACTCATCAAAATAAACTTTAACTGTAGGGAATGGCATGAAGATGGTTCTGTGTGAGACTCAAGACCTTCTGGCTGCTCTCCATCAATCAAGTCACATGAGAATGTGATCAATGTTCAAGACCCCACCCTGAGAAGTCCCGAATGGTCAGCTCAACACCATTCTATACCTCTCGGTATTAATCGTTGGACCCTTCTGTGGATCCTGCATGGTGATTTAAAATCCCATCATTTAACTTGTCCAATATTTGACAGAAGGAAATCTAAGAATAATGTTTTGCTACTAATTTTCAGACATGGTGAATGAACTTTCTATCATGGTTGATTTCCTTTTGATGTCAGATGTGGCTTACTTTCATTTGAGTGGGTTTGTAAATAAGCAAAACTGTCACTATTGAGCTGTGAACAACCCTAATGAGCTTACACTAGAAACCATTCCATAGTGCATTTCCTCACCCACGGTAACACAGTGTTCCAAAAAGGGGGGGATTTGTGTGTTAGAATATTTCTTTAATGTCTGCTGTGTAGCTGTTACAGAGTTTGTTTGGATGAACATCCCTACTGCAAAATCACACCACTGTACTGACCCTAGGATCCATGCTGACTTAACTCCAAGCCGTGTACTGTTGGATCTTCTAGAAGCCACCAGTAAACTCAACCTGTAATGAAAGAAACATTTTAAAAAATGTTGGGTATTTCTCCCTCTACCATATACGTATATATATATATATATATTATTGTGTCATCCACAGACAGCTGTTTGGATGTATTACATCTCTTCAGTGTGGCTATAGACTTTCCAGTACTGCGAGGCCGATATCCTACCTCTGGACTACGGAACTGGACAGTCAGTCAGGCTGAATTTAATCGATATATCTATTTACACAGAAATCCCTCATCCACCAGAGTGCTCTATTCCTTTGGAAGAGCATTGCATAAGCTTATGATGGATGAGTTACCTCACTTGAAGAGTGCTCAACCCTGGATAGAGGAGCATTAATTATTGTGTCATCCACAGACAGCTGTTTCGATGTATAACATCTCTTCAGTATGGCTATATATATGTATATAGGAATACCTTGAATAGTGCAGTGACCAAATCATGTCATCTCAAGGCAATTTGAAAAGTCCGAAGAATACGTCTTTTATGAACTGAATGAAGTTCTCCTTGACAGTTCCATACTCCTTGACTCTCATCTGACTGTAGAGAATAAGAATATGAATTCTTGTAGCATCCTCTCTATTCACGACATTTCTCCTCCAGATTATCATCCTTTCAAGCATTTTGAACTTCATATCCTTAATGAAAGGTTCAATAAAAGGAGAAATTGTGCTTTTATTGAATTAGTAACCACAAAACCTGAAGAATTTTATGGAGATGGCGTATTATCATTTGGGCATTGTTGGAAAAAGGTTATTGCTAAAAATGTGTCAGATTTTGATGAAATATTTACTGGTTTTTGTTGTTTATACCATCCTTCATTTTACTATTCAAGGAACGATATTTCATTTGTATAAATTTTATATATATCTAATGTATCTATTCATACATATTAAAGTAAGATTGTGAAACTAGTGATTTTATGAAATAACTGAACATTTCAGGAAATCCGTAGTTTCACAATCAGTAGTTGTAATGCTGGTGAATTCGATCCTCACTGGGCCCCCCACTACTGTGACCTTGTGTCAAACTAAGGTGTATATACACTAAAAATATTGAAGCAGAATATACTCGATATTTACAAAGTTTGGCCATGTGACAAACTAAGCCAAAGTAGTTAAAAAAACCAGTGAGAGTCAAACTCATTACAATGGTCTGCCTGACCAATCTACCAAATGGGTTTCAGATTCTCTTTTCTCATCTGTGTGTGTCTCTGGCACTCCTGGTCACATATTTAGGGCTATAATCTTAAACATTTGCTTGAGCATTCCACCAGGCATCATCTAAAGAGGATTTGTTTTTTTTTAAATGCTCTCTCAAATCTTTTGGACCAACAGTACACGAATCTTGTCCGGTACATTTTTAAAGATAATCTAATTCATTTATGCAAGGTCCAGACAACTTTCTGATCAATTATCTTCAATACAGTTGCCATGCCCCCCACCCCCCAATTGAGTATTAATCAAATGTTGAGATTTGAGTTAATTGACCAGATGACAATGTCAAGAAGCTGAAAAGTTAATGTGAACTTCAGCTGGAAATATGAGATGACATTCTACATTATTCAATCTGACTTTCTTCATTTTTCAAACTGCTTGCTTATACCAACAAACAATGGGATCCTGTGTACTGTGGTATTCATCTTGACATTCCCTTCAATCAATTTACTTATCTCAGTTGGTTTGTTGTGTGTGTGTGTGTAAGGTAATCCGACAAAATGGTAGTAGTAATTTGACACTGTGGAAACGAAAGATTCGAAAACAAGTGTATTATATTTGGAAAATTGATGCAATTTTGCTACTGTTTTCTGTACCTCTTAGGTGCTTCTCTGAAGACACTGACTAAAGTTCATCAAAATGCATCAAGCCTTTCCTTATGATGATGGAAACCTTTAAGATGTAATATACTTGTTCTCAAATCTGTCTCTTCCACATTATCAAATTACCACCACCTTTTTCTCAATTTGAGATTTTTGTAGTTGTTGACACAGGCAAGTAATTTTAGTGAGATGTTTCTGCATTCTTTTCTGATGTGATGATGATTTTGATCTCCCTTTACTTTTGGGACTTTGTGGGGGCCTATCCCATTTGATTGTGATGAAATAACAATAGTGTGGTGTTGCAGCTCCTTAAGAATGCACATTGTGAATATCAATGAGTGCGTATATATGTGTGCATTTATATATGTCCTTTTAATGTAATTTAAATAGGCTTTTTTCTTACAGCAGTTCTGTCATTAAGCCAGCTTTTGTTTAGTTAGGATGGAATTTAACTGATAAGAAGATTAGTGACTAAATTTGGTATGACCGATATCAAAATGAGGATTATTTTTTAAAATATTGGTATTCGTGGATGTGACCATCTTTTCACTCAGGCTTTTCCATGCGTTTGCTACTCTTGCCAAGAAGAAATTTTTTCCAACACCAGTGGAGGTCTGAATTTGTAATTTATGGCTCTATCCTCTGGTTTTACTGCAGATAGTCAGTATTTTATTCAATCAACATCTGTATCCACTGTGTGTGTGTATGTTATTCCAGATTCCAATAGGTCAGCACGTTTTCTCCTGTATTCCAGGGTCTCGAGATTAGGTTTTTTTAATCTTTCTATGTAAGATATATATCCTATCCTTGGAATGGTCTTCGTAGCTCTTCTCTGTACTCTCTCTCTCTCTGAGTTGTACTTCAAGTAAAGAGACTGTATTGAGGAAGCCAACTCCAAATGGAGATGTACAAGAGACTTGTAAAGTAACAGGAAGTTCTCCTCAACGATGGACTTGAATGACTATCATATATAGCCAAGTGTTTTTGTTTTTTTTGCTGTATAGGCTTTGTCTTATATGCGTGCAGTGAAATTGAGTTGTCTACATAAATGCCCAAATCTTTCTCTACTGTAATTGTGTTTCATCATTTTTAATCATGGTGTAGTTCCTTCTTGCATTGTTTCTACTGAGTTGCATGACCTTGCAATTGTTAAGATGAAATTTCATCTGTATTGATTGCACCCACCATTGTTAGTCCATTAGTAGGTCTCCAGATTCATTGGACATTTACAGAGAGTGGATCTTTGTGTCATCAGCAAACACACATATAAAGATGTCAAACTGTGTGGGGATGTGTGTCACTCTATAGAAACCACATGAAATTGGGTAAAGCCCAACGAAATTTGACATGCATACTCATACTATTTTTCTTTTAAGGAGTCAAAAGTGAGGAGAAACTTTTTTTGCATTAAAATAGGTCAAAGATGAAGAACTTTTTTTTATTGATCTATCTTATATATATATATATATATATATATATATATTTATATTTGTGTGTTTTCATGTGTATTCATATATGTGTCTGTAGTTAATGGGATTGCTTAAAAAGAGACCTTTATCTTTTGTCAATGAGCTAAAGAGGCTGCCAACAGACAGACATAGAAAATTTCATTGGTGACCGTATCTGAAGCAAACTGCAAATCAAGTACAGAAAAAAGAGAGGCAGGGCTGTAAAACTGGATCTCTCTCCGGTTGTCAGATATTCTCCTGCATCCGCTGTGGAAAAATTTGCCTTTCCCCTGTCAGTCACTAACCTTGGGTGGATTTGGGATTGATGTATAATCCCCTAAAAATTTTATTTTTTATTTTTAATATATATATTGTCTACAAGCTTGAAAATTTGCATGAGTACACCACAAGGCACCATCTAAAAGCTTCTTTATTATTTATCAATCAATGCCCAAGTTTTATGCTGGTATTATCATTATTTTTTTTTCCTTAATAACTAGTTCAGGTACACATGCAGGCTATTGTGATTCATTTATGTGGGGCACAGATATATGTTTGATCAAAAGATACCTGGATTACCCCATGAAAGTTCCTCTTTTAAGAATATTAATCCAAATAGAGATTATCTCCTTCAAAATTGTCCCTTGCAGGATCTACAAATTGCTTCCAAGGTCTTTTCAACTTCTGGAAGCTTTCTTTGTAGTCATTTCTAGAAATCGTGTATTATTCCACCTGCATATTTTTCTTCATCTCTCCAATGCTTTTAAATAGCGTCTTTTCAATGTGCTTTCTAGTTTTGGAAATGAGTCATCACATGGTCCAAGACAGGTGAGTATGGTGGGTGGGGAATGAGGGTGATTCTGTTTATTGCCAAAACTGTTGAACCTGAAGGGAGGTTCTTCTGCAATTGCTACTGTTTTCTTTCTGGTCTTTACAGCAACATGTCTCCCGTTCAAATCATTCATTAAAATGTCTTAACAAGAACCGTAAGATAGTCTTACATCTTCTGAAACTTCTCCAACAGTCAGATGCTGATTAGCATGAATAATTTTGTTAACTTTGCTAATATATTCATCAGTTTTGGAAGATGAAGGCCTGCCTGTTCTTCGAGTGGAGTCATGCCTGCTTTGAAGTGCTTAAATCACACAAAACATGTGGTTCTACTCTCTACATCATCTTCAATGGCCATTTTCAAAAGGTTTTCTAAGTTTGTAAGAGATCTTCACACAGACTCTTTGCTCTTCAATTTGCTCCATCTGTGAAATAGCAAGGCTGAGAAAAAATCTTTTATTTACGCTAAAAATGAATCTGTAAAATGAAGAGACCAAAATTTAGCAACAATCTAATTGAAATGTAATGGTTGAATGGAGGACTTATTTTTATTATTATTATTATTATCAGAGATGGCCTATTGTATCAGGTTCTAACATATGTCGTTTGGGGTTAGATGTTACTGAATAGAAATTTACGTCTGTATCATAAAAAGTTTTCCAGGCTTTTTTTTCTTTTTTTTTTAAATTTGTTTCGGTGTCAATTGGGTTTGGTGCTTCTATTATTTCTACTATTAACAATACTGGTTATCACTTGTGTGTGTGTATATATATATATATACATATATATATATATATGGTAATGTTCAACAAAAATGACCTGAAAATGGCCATAAGAATCAAAGGTGGAGATTTAGAAAGGTTGAGGAATGCATTTATTTGAAACAGTTGATTAAGATAGAGGAAGACTGAACTTTTGATAAATCAATGTAAAATGATCAATTGAAAATCAATTAATAAACATAGAGGCATTCTAAAGAGCACCATGCCAAAATTCTTGAAATGTGAAGTACACAATGAATGTATAATACCTGCTATGAAACATGGAAACTAACAGAATCTAAGGAATAACTTTGAGAAATAGAAAAGAGACCTGAGTAATGTACAAGATTTTAACTGATGAAGTGTCAAGTTTCATGTGTGTGTATGGGTCATTTTTGCTGACTGGTATGTACGTGAATTAGCTATTAGGGTTTGATGTATGTACTAGATTAGAGATATAATATAGAAAGTTCAAGTAAATATATATGAAGAAAGCTGTTATTGAGGGGGGATTTTTAGTTGACCTGATTGACAGGGGGTTACTATTCTAGTAGTTCAAAGGTACCTACATTGAGTGATCATGAATTTACCAAAAAACTTGTTAACAACCTAAAATCACTCAGACATGATCACCAAATTGCACACAAAGATCAATCTTTAAGCATGTGTATATTCTATTCCATGTCAGAATTGCTCCAAAATACACATCTGAGAAACTTCCAGACCACACAAAAGAAGTCTATGAATGCTGGAAATAGATGACTGTTCAAAAACCTCAACATATCGAAATAAACTAGTCCACAATTGTGACTTGCAACATGCCGTTATCATCAAAAAAGAACATGACAAAAATGAGAGGAAATGTATTGAATTAGGAGTTATCATGGAATGTTGTTTTGTTGATCAGAGATCGGTTGTTTCAACATATCCACAATTAGCCAAACTCATAATCACTTAATGCAAGTTGCCAATTAAGGAGAATAACTGTAGCTCCAATCAGATATCAATAATGATAGAATAATTAAACCCTTGTGCACCAAGTCATGTACTTTATCAGAAACAGTCACCCTCAAAGAATACAATTTTCTTCATGCATAAATACTTTGACTTCCTGTTTTAATTCTTGAATCTTGAACATACATCAAATTCTTATCAGCCAATTTGCATACATACCAGTCAACAAAATATCTCCAACCAGAGATAATTAATCACACATGGCAGCTTGACCTCACCACTGATACAAACTACACACATATCAACTTGTGGCTTCCTGAATTATCTTTTCTATCCAATGTATACATCAAACCCCAGGTCACTTATTCACAAACTCAACATACATGATCCTTATACACATGAAACTTGACACCAATTCAGATGAATATCTCAAACAACAAAAAATTAACCACATATCACTTATTCACATACACCCTGGGGACATGAGCTAAAATCAAAAGAATTACCACCCAGCTTGTTTGGGGACACTTATGAACCAACATGTTTGTTTAATAAGTGATCAACATCCCCCATATCTGGGAATTCACAAAAATGCCTGACCATGGTCTCTATAAATAGACACCATTTTGTATTTTAATACATTTTCTGAGCATGTTAATGCTGACTAATGAAACATGTTGAATTAAGTAAAGAATCCCCATTTGTACCATCCATTTTGGCTTTTCAATTGTTCTTTTCAATCCAATATCTATCTATCTATCTATCTATCTATCTATCTATATATATATATATATATATATATATATATATACACACACACACGCGTATACATATATATATATGTGCGTGTGTGTGTATTTGTATATATTCACGTATATGTATGTGTAAACATACATTTTTGTGTATATATATGTATGTATGTGAGTGTGTGTATACCTATAGACGTGTGTGTGTATATATATATATATATATATATATATATATTGTGTGTGTTAGAATTCTACATTTTTAGGTGTCACTTTTGATTTGAATAACACCCATAAACCATATAGAAAAGAAAATTCTGTAACTAAATGTATTAACACAAGTTTTGAACATGATTGTACTAAAGCCCTAAAGAATAGCACTTTTACTGAAACCAGCTTTAAATATGATGAAAGTAAAATCCAATAGAGTGAAAAATAGCAACAACAAAAAAAGTAGAGGTATAAAAATTTGTTATACACTACCATTCAACCTACAAGTAAAAATTAACTCTGAAAAACATTCATCCAATTAATAGAAAAACACGTCCACTCGAGAAACCCACTGAGTAAAATATTTTACAAGAACTGAAAATCAGCTATAGTTGTATGGATAACTTCAGTAAGCTTATAAGAAAACATAACAGAGTAATTAGAATTAATACTATCTAACAAAGCATAAATAAATCAGATTGGAATTGCACAAACATAAATAGATGCCGTTTACAAAACAAATGTTCAAAATCAAATCATGTATACTAAGCCATAAATATCAACCCAAGAGAAACCCTTAGAAGTAAGATATTATAAAGGAATATTGAAAACACCCTTGAAACGAAGAAAAGCCAACCATGTATCATCATTCACAACATTTTCAAAAAAAATATGAAAATAGCACATCACTGTCGATATATTATTGGAGACTGATTGATAGCAAACTCAAACCTACAGTAAAATGGAAAATATTAAAATGTACATACATATGCCAAAATATTGAAACCCCGTGTTACTTATGCCTAAATGAGAAATTCAAAATCCTCACTTTTGCCAATGGCACAAAAAAAAACCCAACAGAATTATTAAGCGGAAAAAATGAAATAGTATTAAAATGCTAGGATTGCTCTAAATTTCCATTAACAAAAATAACTCAATAACCCATGTATAGATATACTAAAAATAACCACCATAGCTATCTTATCCTCATAGCCAGCTTAAAGAACAATCCAATCAACATAATTATCTTAGATATGTGGAAACAGACTAAACCCAAAATAATCAAATTAACAACCAAGGATGTATAAAAGGGAATTCTAATACTGAGGAAATAGATTCAAGTGAGAATAAAATACACTCAGAGAGAAAACATACCATAAAAGTCCTGATAAATCAACCACATACTGATAACATACCTTCCCTATTTATAATTCATAACTACCAACAAGCTTGGTAGATCCCCATTAAATAAAATAAAAAAACACTACAAGCAATGATCAACCACTAAACAAATACATACATAAATAGAATAATAGGAAGATCCTACCATCTTGAAAAATTGACTCTTTGACCAATGTCCTAAATAGGAATGTGAAATAAACCAAATCATTCCTCTGAAGAAGCCCTAACAGGGCAGAAACATGAACGTGTTTGCGTAGCAAATCCTTACTCTATTATATTTTAAGCTCTATTCTAAATCAACTTTAATGTCAACGAGTATTTTATGAAATAAACTTATCATACATAGGATATTGTATCATACTATATTATATTGCATTCTTGATTTATATTGTGATAAATATATATATATATATATATATATATATATATATATATATATATATATATATATATATAGTATATGTGGTACAGATCAGGCTAGCAGTATAACATAATATAATAATATATCAATAATATAAAGCCACTTCTGAAATGTAATGGATTTATTTCATAGAGTGCTTGATACGTACAACATTTTACTCATGAAGTTAAGTTGTTTTGGAGTAGAGCTAGAAATGAATAGATTCGCCTGATGAGGCCCAAAGAGGGCAGAAACATGAGGTAGTTTGTGTAGCAAATCCACAATCTACTATGTATATATATATATATATATATATATATATATATATATATATATATATATATATACACACACTTCGATTTGTCATGTAATGGGTTCAATCCATGACCAAATCATACGAAAGACTTTAAAAATGGTACTAAATACCTCTTGCTTAGCACTGAGTATTAAGAGCAGGATAGAGCAATCTTGGAGATGGATGGGCTTTTTCTGGCTACCTTGCCCAAGGCACATCCATAGATGGGTGCTTCAATAATAGGTGATGGAAAACCCTGCACAATGGGACTAAGAACCAAGGTTGATTGAAAATATTTATGAAGTTAGTGAAGAAAAAAAAAATTGCATTTATTACATTTATGCACCCTCAAAAAGACAGTCTTACTGGTCATCTTCACAAAACTGTTTCTGCACAGCCAATGGTCATGGTCCCTAACTTGGTGATGGGTTTGCCAATTTCTCTGCAATCAAAAGTAAATATGCATTTTTGTTATTATCTTTGATAGTTATGAATGAAGAGAAATAGGCTGTGGCTTAAAAGCCACCCTGGATCATGCAGGATTACAAAGAAACAGAATTTCAAATTCATGATGTCATTAAACAACATTTCAATGCTTTATTTGAACCCCTAATGGAAATTGGTTTTAGGAACTAGATATAGAGTAAAGCTTGGATTGGGGGAATAGGTATAGGGTAGAGTCTCCATTAGTTGACATTGAGTATACAAAAAAACCTGGCCCATACAAAAAAAATCTATTGCCACTACTGATTAGAACATCAGGAAACCAAGGTGCCTACAAAATAACTAGCTCCAAGTGTTTTGAAACATTGTTTTTTGTGAGCAAATACTGCCGCTTGTCCCACGTGTTCATTTTTGTTTGTTTTTTTAATTCAGGCCATTTTTGTGATCAAGCAAAGCTACAAATGTAATGTTTTGTAGTTCACTGATACTTTCCTTACCAGACAAAACTCAAAAGATGGATCAGGTCCTGAGTTAGAATTATTTGAAGATGGCTTCCAGGAAATACCAATGGAAATTGGAAACCTGATTGACATCTTTTTTCTGAAAGGATATTTTCTAGAACTATTACATTTTCAAAATCTACATGAAATGTTGACCCTGAAAACTGATTTTAAATGCAGTGGAAGTTGCTGTTATGGAATAATGTCTTGTTGAAAATGAAAGAAATAATTTGGATGCTGTCGCACAGAACTAAGTTGTCCTTGTTCTTAGATCCACAGTGACTGAATGAGTGAGGATATTGAGCTAAAATTTTACACGAGTTCCTTTCAGAGATTTTGGAGATGGTTGAGTGGGGACCATTTGATATAGAATGTCCCATATATATGTATATAAGATGTATATAGATATATGATGGCTTGTTTCTGCAAATGGTAATCTGGGAGAGTTTCTCACGTCTTCAAATCCAAAGTCTGCTGGGTCTATTCATGAATAGCCCAAAGGCTTGTGCAATGTTTTTTCATTTAAATGTGCAACATGCGCTCACCCTTTAAACCAAGGATTTGCATCTTTTTCACTATTTGTTGACTCTCCTTCCATCTTGAGAAAAGATGGAAGAAGAGTCAACAGAAAAAGAAGTTTTACTGCTCTATGCAGAGGTGTTAGTTACCAGCAACTATGGCTTCCTTCACAGTGTATCCCTATTTAGACTACTATTACTACTTGTGACTAATGATCAAATTGCATGCAGTGCCAGCAATATTTCTGCGAGGGGGGGGGGATACCCACTTAATCTTGATAGCGTACTTGCTATCTATATATCTTTGTGGGGAGGAGGAAATCCCAGAAGTAAAGAAGCTGTAGATGATCACACTCCTAAATAAGCACTCCCCCTTACAAAACAATTTGGTGGGGGGGAGACGAAGAGAGAGACTTTGCTTTTAGTTATCTGATTGGAATTAGGGGATACTCAGCAACTTCTTATTTATTTTTGGAAGTTGGAGTTATTTTATTCACAACCAATGAACTTCCAATTTTTTGTATTGATAATTGAGGGGACATAGTACATCTGAAAATGAGCAGCTGAAACAGAAGTGGTCCGTCCCAAAATTCCATCATGAACTCATTAAGCTAATCAAACCATGTTTGGTAGTGGCTGAGAGAAAAAAAACTTGGCTCGTCTTCGGTGACAGTTGTGAAAATGTCTTCATAAGTCTATTCAGATAGAAACAAAAATAATACTCCTACATACAAGTGCCACACCACTTTTTCTGGATTTCAATTGCGTAAGGAAAATAGCTTATTCACTCAACCACTTTATACCTTTCTGCTTGCTCTACTTTTGGTTCTACTCACAAATAACCAAGATTTAACTTCTCTGGGTCACCTCTCTATTTTCTTCTTTTTTTTTCTCCACCCCACATGGCCGTCTGAGAAACGTAAGTGTAATTTCATATTCAACCACTGAAACACAAATATCTTTGAGGTGGATTGTATGATCTGAAACCAATATTGGATTGGGTTGGTCAAAGGTTTTTAATAACTGGGACAGCTGGAAACTTTATATAGCTTTTTGATTACATCTGGCAATACCGGAATTTTTTTATTGGGTGGTATCAGGTTGAGGTGGCTTGGAAAAAAGATGTCAGCATCGATGACAATGTCAATATATGTTGTATGCAAATCAGTATGTTTTTTTCTTTTCACTAATGATTTTATTTCATGTAATGTTTTTCACATATTCTGGTCCTTCAATTTAACCAGTGAAAATGTCACCAGACAAAATGATTGTCCTGAAGTTTGATTTAGAAACTGTCACCAATATTGTCAAAATAGGATTCTTCAGTTGGTCTGGCTGGCTGTTTGTATCACATGTAAAAGCTACACAAATGTAGCTTGAGGGCTGGAAATTTTTATATTTACTCCTTATATCACCCCCAAAAAGTTTTTGATTTTTGAAAATCCCTCCTAAATAGTTTTTTTTTGGGGGGGGGGTCAGTTTGCTACGTAAGTTTACAGGAAATTAGTCCCCAGTTTGTGCCCATTTTTTTTTAATGAAGACTTTTTAGTGATAACAGCCCAACAAAAGGTAGCTGAAGTAACTTATTCATTGATCACCTGATCCTTCCAAAGTTTTAATTGATCACCCCCTGTGCACAGCATGCTGCCAAAAGACATAGTATAGAACGGGGAATATTATACTTCATAAAATGAAAAAAGAATTTGACATTTTCTTCCCTGAATTTTTTTTTTGTTGAAAAATTGTTATGAAATGTTTTTATAACTAAGACATTTTGCAAGTATTAAGTGCCTGGCTGCTTAACATTCTTCTTTTGGTAGTCCTGTGTTTCCTGTTGATTTGTTATTTGAGAGATTTGTTTTTAGATTCAACCACTCTTCAAGTTGCTGTCTTTTCCACGTATAAACTGGAACCATAGACGTCGACTACGCTGAGGCTTGGGGGCTCAAACCACCCCTGGGAAAATTGTTGAGGGGCTGTGTCATGTTTGTTAATTTTTCAAATCAATTAAATTTCTGTTGCACCTACTGATTATACATGTCTCTAATAATGCAAATTGATGTAATTCAAATAGCTTCAACATTCTTCATGCATCTATGGCTGAAACCCTGTCCCTCAACAAATTGTCTCCATAAGGCTATGTTGGCAAATTTATCTTACAACTAGATATACCAGTCATGATGTAATTTAGTCAGTTTCTTGTCTTTCCTTGGGCATTTGTTTCTTTATACTTGGAAAGTTTTGATCATGGCTACTTATTCTTTGTAATGACCTATAATATAGAGAGTATCTGTTTCATGTGTTCGTTTATCAGAGCTGTCAACATAGCTTTCTTCAGTTTTTGTGTTGATCTGGCTGGCTATGTATGTATCTCTTGTACAGGTAGCATCAATGGAGCAAGAGGGATGAAAACTTTAACATTTATCCCTTATTATGCCTAGAATTTTTTTTTTTTATACTCTTTTCCTTGAATAGAATTTTAATGGGGGGGGGGTTCAGTTAGCAATGTAAGTTTCTGTTAAATTGATCCTTCAGTTTGTGTTATGCTTATTTTTTGAAAATTCAGACTATTTTAGCGATCACTTGCCAACAAAAGACTAGAGTAGTAAATTAATTATTGATCGTCCCTTTTTCTAATTTTTATGATTGGTCACTCCCAACACAACATATTGCCAAGAGACATTTGTCACATGACGCTTTCTATCAAATGGCAAACCAGACCTGTCATTTATGAGTTTTAAAAAAATATCTTCATGGAAATTAATGGTCAGCTATTTTCTTGAAGCTTCTTTCGTTTACTTCTAAAATGTTTTTAGTTCTAGTTTTTCTGCCCTTCATCTTCAACTTAAAAGTATGACAGGTCCAATCTAAGAGGAAAATTTTATATTGGGTAAGTTCTGTGGGATCAGTCAACATGAGTATATTGGTAATGTACTAATTTTTGTCTTTCACGAGGATACTTGTGGTGGACATTCAGTGGTCAGGGAAAAAAAATGTGACATTTTCATTATTTTAGGCCTTTAATCCTGAATTTTGAAGGTATTTGCCAAACTTTCAAACATTCATGTGTGCTTCAATGATGATAATTCTTTTATGTAATCCTTGACTCAAAAAGAAGTCCAATGAGGTACTAATATGTCTTCTTTCACTCTGCATGGGGGTCCTTGGCAGTTGAGAGGAAACGTGTCAAAATAGGCCGGCAGTCAACATTTCAAGCTGCATATATTTGGTAAGTTCTGTTGGACCAATTAAGTAGCAAAGTTATTTTTCTGAGAAAAGAGAATGAGTTCTGAGTTCCACCATAAGATTCCAGTTGATTGTTTGATCTTCATGAATGGTGAAAATTCCTTCCGAAGACCAGAATCAAATCGGTTAACTGCGTTCGTAAGGAATAAAATGATCCAAAGAGAGTGTTCAAAGAGAAATAAACAATTATTGGCAAAATTCAGAATTTTTTTTTCAAAAATCAGTTCATAGCGTAGATAGAGATAGAAAAATAAAATAGAAAGTGGTTAAAAAAAAAAGGGAATATTTTTTTACATTACACTTTAATATTATCCCTTTTTTTAAAATCAATTCTTGAGATGAAAAAGTAGTACAAGAAAGCACACTTTATATGTATATATATATTTATAACTTTCATTTGCCAATGAATTACATTGCATTCTGGATGATATGTTCGTTTTTCTCTTGATGTAATGATTATTTTTTGTTTCGGAAGTTTTTTTATTAGGTTTAACTTGAAAAATCAATTGGAAACAAATAGTTTTATCGTAGAAACAAATGCTGTCAAAAATTGTATGTATAATGTCGCAGGTTTGAAACAGAGTCTGTTCTTTTTCTTGTTCTTTGAAACACGCTGAGCTATATTGAATCTACGAGATGTGCATATATTATATTGTACTAAAGCTAGACATCAAAAGTATCAACTCAGCCAGTAAGTTTCATTGGCCTCTGAAGACATTTCTCAAAACCAATCAAGCATATTTCTGATATGTTAAAGGCCTTTTTCTTTCCTCTCCAAATGTGATGATTTTGTGTTTGGCTCCAGTGTGTCGTTTCCCTGCTAGTCTCGGAATTTCTCTCTTTTTACTGGAAAATTTGTATTTTGATTTAATTTGATTTTTCAATTTCTCCTTCTTCCTCCTCCTCCTCCTCCTCCTCCTTTATTCTCCTTTCTCTTTCTTTTCTCAAGCGTCTTCTGTTTTTCTTTCTCTTTCTTCAACTTTGTATGCGTATCTCACTCTCTAACCTCTCCCTTCTTTTCCTACTTTTCTCTGCCTTTTTTCTTCTTCTTCTTCTTCTTCTTCTATCTTCCCTTCTTTCTCTTTTCTCTTTCTCCTTTCTACCCTAATGCCATCTATCTTTCTCTCCTTCATGCTTGACTGGCTGTTGACAATATGCAGCACTATTCCAACGTTTCTTCACCTGCGACTGCTATTATTTCAGCATTCCTAACACAACGAAATAAATCCAGGGTATGTTGACCATGTTTTCCTTAGGCTCCTATCTTATTCTTTGCTACAAGTTTGTCCTGCTTGACTCTCTTTCGGACAGTGCTATGTCATTGGCTGCGCCATAGAAGCTGACTACTTCAAAATTTGTTTCTACTTTCCTTTGTTTCTTCCTTTAATGCTTTAGCCTAAATGACTTGCATTGTTTTTATTTATTTAAATCTTGACAGCCATGCGAATCATTTTTTTGGTTTGAGCATTCCAAATTTTGTTTCCATTTTAATTGCGCTTTCTTTTATATATTCTTCAGTTGATTTTTTCTCAAGATTATTCCAGAATAGTATCCATATATTTACACATTTGTCAAGCAGATTTATCATATTGAAAATTAGATTCAAGTCTTGAGGGTGATAGTAAGGTAGCAGGGCAATGGTTTATATTCCATTGTCCTGCAATGTAATAGTTTCTCAATTGAAGGAGGAGCAGAAAGTCTGACTGTATAAATGGCTTTTGTCAGTTTCATGCTTATCAAATCAGCGATAGTTAAATATCAACTGAGGTGGAAAAAGCTTACAAATCAGACAAAGAATCTGGTACTTTGAGCCAAGGTTTAGTTGGATATTTACTCATTATGGTTAATTTATTACTACAACCAGTTTCATTTTTTTAATATTCCACAATGAGCTGAGAGCACCACTCTCTCAATTCTATGCAATATCTAGAGTTACCTTGTTCACATTAAATTTCTGATTTTTGTCGGATTTCTTGTTGAACAACAAAGCTGGTTTTCAACACCAGAGAAAGGAAAGGAGAAAAGCAGAATTGTAGTTTTTCTTTTAGATCAATGGGCAAATATCAAAAACTGCAAAACCATCTGTATAACATCTTGTAATCATAATGAATAATATTGCAATTATTTATTATGATTACTTATGAATAATAATGATTGTATCTTTGACAATCTTTCCGGCATGAAAAAGGACTAGAAAGAAAAAGAAAGTGTTATCAAGTCTGTTTGAGCAATCCAATCATCTTTTTTGACTGACTTTTATCTTGTATCTGTGCTGCCTGTTGGTTAGGGGAGATCTCATCTTTTTCTCTAAAAGTGTTCATATTAATTCCTGCAGATTTCTCTCAGGGTTTCTATGGGAGAGATTTCAACTAAGAATTTTGATTGTGATGCCCAGCAAAATGCCGCTTTGTCTTTTTTATGGTGGTATTTATTTTCTATCATTCAGATTTCCAGACTTTGCTCTTTAAGATCAACATGAGGATAGTTTAGTGTTAGTTACTTACATATGTAGGCAATCGTTTAGCTCTAGGGATTTATATTCTGGGCGTTACTTGAGGATCACAGATTAGCATCTGACTGCAGTCGACATTAATGATTTTTTTTTCTTCTTAATATTCTTTTTTGGCTTCATATAAAACTAAATTTTACCTTCGTTAATAATCAGTGGTGTATGTTGCTTTGTGTGTTAGGGGTTGCTATGGATGTCTTTTTGGCATGATGTATGGAGGGTGGATCCCATTGTAGAAATTGGAGCATTAACAGAAAATAGAATTTGGATTAGACAATATTATCAGCAGATAAGTGTCCAGTCCAACTTTTATTTTTCTCTTATTAATTTCCGCATTTCTTTTTATTTATTCACCATTTGTAACATCGAATGAACTAGGGTGGGAAACTTGAAAATCTACAATTGGGACCACATTGTACCAAAAAGGCTTCTATTGTCCATTGCTTTTTAGAGACACTAAAATATTTTTGCGTTTTTGTGCATCCATAGCATACAGCACACTGATACAAAGCATCCGACACCACCATTAATTATATGTATTCACATCATTTTGATAAATTATTTCAAAATATGTTCACAGACATAAAGAGTTCATGAGATCTCAGGTTCCAGATCTATATTGATCATTAAGATTCCTCTTTAAAGAAGAATCTTATGCTGTTTATCCTTTTAAAAATTCAGAAATACCAGTAAGTAGTAACATTTTTCAATTTATTGTTTACATATGATTTGTTAATAGTATTCTCGCATATTCATTCTTGTTTATTTTTGCTTTCTTTGGCCAAGAATTTTAGAATATTATTATAAAAATGACCAAAAACCAGGATTTTAAAAGGAGGTAATCTTGCTTCCCAACAAATCAATGTATTATGTTGGTTTTTAGCTGGGTTGATGTTCACAACAGCATTTCTCTCTTTGAATTATCTTATGAAAGAATATGTATGCATACATTTAGATTCTAAAATGGTCTGTGTGCTAAGCTCCAAAGTAGCTCAATCAATTTTGATAAAATTTGAAGTGGAACTATTGAGAGAAAGAAAATGTTTGTGGCATTGAAATTAGTGACCCAATACTTGCGTATCATAAATGACTAAACCTCATAGCAAGATTCAGTTTCAGGACCATCTAACTTAATTGCATTTTATTACTCTAAAGAACTTTTGAAATATTTAAAGAGAATTTTCTTTACTTGCAGATATGAAGATATTATCAATGAATACTATTTGATTTTCCTCTTTGAGTTTATTCTGAACTTTCTCCTAGAAATTATGAACAAAATTTGTATTTTGCTTTTCACTAGTTTTTATTTAGTACATTAATAAATTTGGACTATTTCGTAAGTTTAGATATTTGCCCTTTTGCTGATTATGCAATTTAATAAGTACTTGTGTTAGGACTGATGGATGAAATGGACAAAGATTCATATGCTGGTATTGTCTGGCTGAATACCGATTTACATTATATATCTTGGGTAGTCTCTAATGTTTAATTATTTCACTAAAACTTTTTTTAAACTAACTGAAATCAAACTTATGATAAATAAAGAATAGGCATATCTCTGATAATGTTGCTTTTTCAACTATGACACTGAATACCCTTTAAAAAATTTGTAAATAAAGAAAAATAATTTACTTGTGAGGTTGACAGTTGAAGGAACTGTTAAGGAGAGATGGGTGGGTTTGGCGTACATGCGCAGAGGAAAAGTAGAGGCAGGATTGCATGGACTATTTGGGATGGGGACAGGTGAGCCTGAGAAAAAAAAAAGGAGCTGGATCTAGCTACAAAATAACAGAATTGGCATCATTGTGGCCATATTAGTATAAAGGTTATTATTCAATCTTATACTATGTTTGAAAATATACCAGTATATCGTGTAATGTTGATATACCACTCAACCTTAACTTGTATTAATATGAAAGAAATTTAATACCATTTCCATTCAGAAGGTGTGTCTCCCACAAGACATGCTTTGATGTGGGCATCTGAACCATCAAATTTGCCAGATGACAATCATCTGCAACAGTGGTTTCAGCTTTGAAAACTCAAGGACCCCTTCTATGAAGGAAATATTCTGGCAAACTTTTAGCATTTAGTTCTCAGACTAATTAATGAATTATAATAAAAAGCAATTTTTAACTTTAAAAAAAAAATCATGTGTTTCAAATGGATTACATCTATTCGAAATCTGATATATAGGTCTGTGTATGATAATTATGCTTGCAATGTCTGGATCAGAGGGAACACTGCTGTGGACCTCTGAGCATTATTTGAAGGACCCCCCCCCCCAAGGTTTCGAATCACTGATCTACAAGGATGGCTTTATTTGCTATTAGGTCATCATCAAAAATGAACTGGTTGTCTCTTCTCTTCGTAGCTAATAATGTTTTGCTTAGATTTTTCTGTCCTCTTTGCTGATGTTGTCACCATCTGGAACTAACTAACCTAATACCTGTGGTGTTTTTGTAAGCCCAATTTTTCTTTAAAATGAGTCAACTTCTAGAATTTTAGGGTGCATTAATAAAATTAATAACAGCATACCAGCATACCATATTTTGCCATCAACAACCAGTACCCAGGGGTAGGCAAATTTATGTTTTCTGATTTGAGAAAGTACTTTCTAACATTTTTTTCTTCTCACTTTAATCTTATTAGAAATTGTTATCCAAAACTGTCGAGACAAGTTTCTCTCAGTTCTTGAGCTTGTCTGGCTGTGTATGTATCATATGTGCTGGTAGCTACAGGGCTGAAAATTTAAACATTCATTTCTTATTATGTCTAGAGAAATTTTTTTTTTTCTTCAAATTCTCCCTAAAGTAGGCTTTTAGTAGATTTATACTAAATTGATCCCTTAGTTTGTGTCAGTCAGTTTTTTGAAAATTATGACTTTTTTAATGATCACTGCCCAACAAAAGGTGGGAGAAGTAACTTAATCATTGCTCACCCCTTTTTTTGAATTTTTTAATTTATCAACCCCAACATAGCATGTTACTGAAAGACATTAGTCACATGATGGTTTCTATTGAGTGACCAACCAGACTTGTTTATTATTTGATCAAAACCTTAGAATTTTTTTGAAAAATTATATGAAGTATGAATTCATGTTTCAATAATTGTGAAGTATTACTGGAAAAGCTTGTAAAATCTTGACATGAGAATAAGAGGTTTTTTACTGGAGTTTTCAAACTGTTTACATTGTATTATTGCCATGTAGTCTACTGTACCTACATAGAAGTGGTAATGCTTCATTTAGTAAATGTAGAGACATATTGAAAAGCACCTTGCCAATATGCTTAAAGTATACAATGAATATATGATGTTTAGGTGTGAAACATGAAAACCTATTAAATCACTTGAAAACAGAATAATAAACAGCAATGGGAAGAACAATGATAGGAATAACTATAAAAGATAGAAAAATCAAAATAGGTTTCAGAACAAATTGAAGTAAAAGATATCTCAGAAATAATTGAGACAAAAATGGTGATGGGTAGGACATGTAGCAAGAAGTAAATATAACAGTGCAAAAGATTAAAATGATTATATTCTAGCTTCAATCCCCATTCTGAGGCCCTATCTGCCTCTAAACCTCAAGAGTATGCTTAAATAAGTTACTGAAATTCTCAAAATAAGCCTAAGGAAAGATTTCACAAAATTAAAAAGGTAAGGATGGCTATGAGAATCTTTTGGGTGCATGTAGTTAATCCCTTCCAACAGTTTTTTTAAGCCACAGCTCAATTTAAGGAGACCAAGAATTCTAAGGGAAATTATGAATCCCACCACCTATAAATGCTTTAGGCTTTTCCCAATTCCCACAGCAGTTGATGGTGATCAATTAAAAAATTGGAAAAGGGGGAGATCAATTATTGACTTCTGTAAAATATATATTCAGTATATAGAAGGAAAAATATCATGTAAAAAAAAAAAAAAAAAAAAAAAAATTTCAATTTACTTATTGAGTTACAATAACAAATGAAGTCACAATACAAAAAGGTTTTTTAGTGGTCTGAGGCATTCAAACTTGAATGCTAATTACATCCCCTTTATTTTTTTTTGTTTATATTTTATATTTCATATATTGTAATTCTAAAATCTGTCTGTATAAGTGTAGGTGATCTAAATCTACTAGGACTGATTAAGCATACTTTCAATTCTATGAACAAGAAATCATTCCCTGTATTATATAAGAATAATGTTCACCCAAATATTGAATACTGTGTAGAAGCCCGGTCACCGTACTTGGAGAAAGACAAATATCCATTTGGAAGAGTCCAGCAGCGAGCAAGTAAATTGGTACCAGAATTGAAAAGTATGACTTGAGAATCGGTTAAAAGATTTAGGGTTGGCATTATTTGAAAAAAAGGAGAGGTCAGGGAGACTCAGAAATGTTTAAGATTATGTGCGGTATAGAATTAGTAGATCCTAATGTATTTTTTACCAAAAGGGAGAAGAAGGGACTGAGAGGCAATAGATGTATAGCTGAAGTGAATAGGAATAGATTGAATATCAGTAAATTCTTTTTTAGCAACAGAGTTGTTGGATAATAGAATAGATTACCAGCATATGTTGTGCTATCAACAAATGTGAATGAGTTTGAGAAGAATTGTTTATCACACCACCTCTTACGCTAATGTTTAATGATTTGGATATTGTGTGAATATGATTTAATGTGTGCTCCTATGTACAAATCGTACACTTTCTTTCTCGCTGAAATAAAATGTTCCAAATGTTTCAGAAATCCATAGCCCAATTCCTGAGGATCGGAAATCCTTTATTCCTGCTTTTCAATTCACAACAGACGGAGTGCCCGAACTTAATGAAACAAAATTTTCACTTGAAAAATGACAAAATCCAGTTGCTGGATCCATTAATTCCATCTGTAAGCTCTAGTGTTACTATGGTGACTTTCATTCATGCATAGCCCCGTGAACAGCCTTCACCTTCTCGCATTGAGAGTGGGCTGTAACAAATTCTTTTGTCACAGGGTGTGGCAAAATGTACTCTTTGTACCCCGTAGGCATGACTCTGAAGTTGATATTTTGCATACATTTCCTTGCAGAAGATAGATAATTGTTGGGGAAACAACTCTTTTGATTTATAAGTATTATATTTGCTAAATCTGTTCTGATGCTAACTTTTTCTATCTGCTTCCATCTTCTGTATGCTTTTAGTATTTATTATGTCATTATACATGGAATTGTATTAGTGAATGAAAGTATTTGTGTAATTATTCTTACCCATGATCTTACAGGTCACAAAAAAAGAACTGTGTATATATCATATGTAGGTATGCTGACTTTGGTTGGGATGCACCCATGTTTAGGTACCATTTATATTGTGACACACAAACACAAAGAGGCGACTCTCATATTTGATGTGTATATATATATATATATATATATATATATATATAAGGTTGTGCTATATGAATTTTTTTTTTTTCAATAGTAAGATGATATAAACAACAGAAAAATGATAGCTTTTTTTATCAAAGTCTAATCCATTTTAAGCAATAAACTTTTTCCAACAATCTCTTAATGATATTATGCCATCTCCAGAACTCTTTAGGTTTTGTGGTTTTGAATTTGATTCAAGAATAAATCCTGTCTTCCTATTATTTGAACATATTTTGAATATGGAGTTTAAAATGCTTCCATAGATAATCTGTAGGAAAATATTGTGTGAATATAGAAGTTGTTATAAAACTTCATATCCCTATTCTCCAAGCTTGGATACAGTCTGCTGAAAGGTTTTTGGTATGGCACTGTCATGGAGTATTTCAGTCAGTTCCTTTTTCCAAATTTTTCCCCGTGTTGCTTTGAGATGATATATGGTTCCTGAAACTGTCTCCAGAAACTGCTTGAAGCATTCTGTGTGATTCTTTGGCTACTGCAATCAATATTTCTCCATTATTAAGAATCGATTTGGGTCTTTTTTGAGATTTTTTGGTTTCATATTTCCAAATGTAAACCTACTAGCTGGGTGGTAATATATCATATTTAAAGATAATGATGTGCTTAGTACTGAGTTTTTTCATTTTGCCTTTGTCAGGTTATCACCATAGCATTTTCCAAAATCATGACAAATTGGTGTCAACCTGTGGTGACCTGTGCACGTGATTTAATATGGCCATCACCAACAAGCATCAATGTCATGTCTCCACTGCTGGTAGCCCCAGATTATTGTATGATACCAATGATTGTATGTTTCATCTTCAGAAATCCATTTTGGATCTCACTTTTGCTCTTCAAGTTAATTTTAAGGTCAGGAATCACTTTTTGAGGTATTTCTGTCGAAATAGCTTGTGATTGACACTTTTTCGTTGATGGCCGTATTGATGCACAGGCCACCACAGGTCAACACCGACTTGTTTCTGGTGATTTTTTAAAAATGTTACGGTCATACTTAGCATCATGGCAAATTGTAAAAACTTGATTCTCAAGAAATTCCCCCTATATTGAACCAACACAGACGAGTTTGCGTTGTAGTATTGTTCACTCTAAAATGCTTTGTTGCATGATCAGCAGCTTGAACAACATTATGTCCTTATATGGAATCATATTTGAAATTTTGTCTACCTTCTTTGGTAGACACCATTGATTTTAAGGGCTCGAAAAAAAAAAGTATGTTTGTGAATTTTTTTTAATTTCGCATTATTTTTTATGATGTAAAAAAAACTCATTTCATGTATAACATATATATATATATATATATATACATATATATATACATATATATATAATATATATATATATATATATATATATATATATATGTGTGTGTGTATATACACATATAATACATTATTAATATAACTGTTTTTAAAATCCCCTACTTACATGGTAAAAAACTTAAGAAAATTACATCAACAGATATCAGGAAATAAACATTTAAGTGAATAAACATATATGTATATACATAAAAAGTGAACAATGAGGAATGGGACAAACTCAGAAGTAAAAGTATATTGGGACTTGATTTGTTAATTAACTAATTCTTAAATGAATTAATAAGTAAGCTATACACGTTTGAGGTTCATTCATTTCTCATATATGTATAATAAGAAGTGAATGACAATATTGGAAGTTTTGTTTTAAATTATTGAAATTTTATTCCTGATGTTCTGTCCATTTTTCTTCAAAAGACAAATGATTTGAGGGAATTAAAAGACAATTGTTTATTGCTGGAAACTTTGAATTATACATAGGTAAACATGTATTCCTTTTTCTTGAAACAGTTGTATGTTTCTTTGACTAAAAGTGTAATCGTGTGGAAATGTTTGAATATAAAAAGAGTGTATGAACCCGCTTCATAGATATTTGAAACTTTGTTTATGTGAGTTTCAAATTTCTTCACAAGTCAGCACATGTCAGTCCAAGTCAAGGACTTGTACTGAGCTGGCAGTCGTAGGCGACCCGAAGGCTCCTCTTCCGTTAGCTACTACCATCCCAAATAGGGGAGGGCATGGCTCCATTCCAAATTTCTCCACCCCAATTGCATAATTTAGGGTGTACTTGGTGCGTCACTGAGTATTTAGGGAAATTTGTCCTAATGAAGATCTTTCCACATTCTCTCTTCATACTGGGAATTGAACCAGGATCCTTCTGTGTGTCTGAGGCCAACATACTAAACATTACACAAACTGGTTGGACTGAGACCTAGCCAATCTTATTGAGGCTTGTTTGTTGAACAATACTCATCAGTAATGACGAATCTAAATCTCTGTAAAAATTTAGTATGACTAAACAGATCATGATATTTTCATACAAGAATAAATTAGCTTTTGTGTATGGTCACTGATGTATTTAGTTTACGTCTGATATCTAGTTATGTATTGCCTTGAATGGACATGTAATGTTGATTCAGGAAATAATTAAGTCACTGAAACTTGATAAGATACTATCAAACAACTCTTAAGTATTAGTACAGTTGAGCATCACCAACTTGGACTTCAGAGACCCTGCTATTTTCAAGAATCAAATAATTATTAGATAAACCTGTTCCATTTTTTTTACTAAAATTCTGAGGTGTCAAAGTATAGACGGAATGAAAGATAATTAACTGTCTCATTCATGAATTATCTAACTTGAAAAAGAAAAGAAAAAAATTCTTGAAAGAAAATAACCACATCAAATTTTGTAAAAGCTTTTATTTATCGATAAGTAGATTACCATTCTTTCTGAGTAATGATACATCAGTAGCATATTCATAGCATGAACAATTATTAATTAAATGACAATTTTTTTTTTAAGCCGTTAAAAATATTTTTAATAATAACGGATAGGTAATTGTTTAGAAACGGCACAAAGATATTCTATTGAGATTTCATAAAATTAAACAAGTATTTTGTTACTATTAGGCTACTCTTAAATTCTGGACTATTCATGTAAATTCGTGATGCTAACGACCTGACCATGTAATACCTGAAAGTATGCTACACAAAAAACCAGCAAATTTCTGAAACCTTCAAAGTTGCAATTCTCAACTGTATCATATTTTGACATTTCCTCTCAATTATGGAGAAAATTTTCTTTGAAAAGTGTTTTTCAATTCTGACTTAGTCTCTTTACAACCAAGTTCGGGGCATATTCGTCTATTTTTTGGTGGGCTAGCAAATTCGTCTGCTGATTTGCAAAATTCTAGATGTTTCAGTTTTGCTGTCTTTTCAAAGTACTAAGTACCATGCCCTGAGCTGAAACAATAAATTCCTATCATTATATATTCATTGTTTTTGTTTATAGTCACTTATAGAAAATGTCTCTTTTCTTGACACAAGACTTGATATGACTCTCCTCTTCACAGATATTTTCACCATGTAGTGTGAAACTGATTGAGTCCCATATATTTTGACTTGTATCTCCTGCACCATTTTCTGAACGAAAATCATTTCATGAATTTTAGTAAATGAATGATTGTTAGATTCTATAAGGAGAAGTATTCAATGTTCAAAGATGTACAAAAGTGGCTGTGAAAGTAGAAATATCAATAAAAGAAAATATATTTCCAAATATTCATTACTTTTCAAATTGCATTTATAAGTTCTAGAGCAAAGAGGCATTAATTTTCACTGGCTTTATCTCATCTGTTTTCCCTCGAAACTTTAGTTGTAATTAAGGAATTTTGTCGATATATTATCAGAATGTTATATAATTAAGTTGAATTCTTTGTATCTTCAGTAGCTTTTCTTTAGAGGATGAAAGCAATTTCAAGAGGATATTTTGGTTGAGTAAATGAATGTTTGGTTACAGTATATTTTGTACATGTTTCAGCTCAAGGCTCCTTACTTTTTTCTTTAAAATATTGACAAAATCCATACACCTTGTTTATTAATCAAATATACTTTTCAGAATTGATTCTATACATTTTTTTTACTTGTAAATTAATTCTAGAATCCTTCTTCAATAAGTGATTTATTTCTGTAATCTTGAGCTTTTTTTACGCCCATGAAGTTTACAAATCGACAAAAATAGCCATTTGAATTGAACTACAAAGTCAACTAATGATTAATTTTATTTTACTGTATTTTTCACATTCATTAAACTTTGTATGTTACGTTTGTTTGGTATGCATCTGATACTTTCATTCAAATGAATGATATGAGAAATTTATATGATATATACATATATATTTATATACACTGTAGACTCGTTATAAACGTGGTGGCTGGGATCCTTAATTTTCTTTGGTATCATAAGTGAGTCCACAATATGACAAAATTTTCCATTTTTACAAACCCTAATCCAAGTCCTGACCCCAATCCCAACAAGACCAACCCCGGTAATTTGTGCAGAAATGAAGAGAAAACTGTGGGGTCAGGGGTAGGGTGGGGCTAGTCCAACAGAAAAAGATATTAAAAAATTCACACATATAACCAGAAGGTTATATTTCACCAAAAGATACATATGTAGCGAGTGTCTAGAGTAGGAATTTGATAATGCATTAATAATCTTGTTAGCAGCAGATGAAAAGGAAAGGAGCGGTGAGTTTGTTTATTGAAGATTGAAATGTTTTTGTCTAATTCATTTCCTTTCTGCAGTTGGTGTAACCTGATCAAGTAAGGGTCTTTCTATTTTTGGATTTGACTATTTTTATGTGAGTCAAATTTAATGTTTTGAATAATGCAGTCCATGCTCAAACTGCGTTATAAGCAATTTCTCATTATATTGGGTCTACAGTATGTGTATATATATATATATATATATATATATATATATATATATATATATATATATAGAGAGAGAGAGAGAGAGAAAGAGAGAATCAAAGCAGCAATTTCTCTTTCAAAATATACTATCAAGATATTGTTTATAGTTTTGAGAAGGGTCATTAACCTCCAAAGAGTTTTTGGAACTTTTGAACTTGTTGTTTGTGTTGTTAACACTTGTTTCAATCACTCAGTAATGGCTTTGGCTACTCAACAGGGACAAGGTATGGAAATCCAGGCCTTACAAGGAGAGAAAAAAAAGATATCACCTGAATCCAATGTAGCATTGGTATCATGGTGAATATTCTGTCTTACCACTCTCACATTTTGATAGTAGACCTGAAGAAAGCTGTTGAGTGGATTGACCAAAATGTTGCGTTTAACAAACAACAAGACAGAGTTGAAGCATATGAAAAAGTCTTTGAATGTATCAGAAAAAACAACAGACAAATATTGCTTTTCATTTTTTTGTTAGTTTTTCTTGTTTGCAGACAAGCAGTTTCAATCTTAATTTGAAACCAAGTAAAAATTTGCCAAAGTCCAGAAATTGTGAATTTGGGATCTTTCAACCATCATTGGCTATTTTTGAGGTCTATGAATGCCAAAAACTTTTCTTTTTTAAAAAAATCAATTCGCAAAAAAAGAAAAAAGTACAAAAATTTTTGAAAAAAAAGGAAGCAGACTATACAGTGTTTTGAACTAATGTATATATTTCATATACATTGAACGATGGCGAAGGGTTCTATCTTTTTTCATATTTGCGTTTCTTTGTCTTTGTTTGTTTGGTTGCTTGTTTGTTTGTTCCAGTGCTCTTGGCCATACTGTTTTGTCTACAACCTTGAAAATAGGTATCAGCTCTCCACTGCATCCTTTCTGAAAATGTTTTCCTGATTTTTAGAAAAATAAGCTAATGGGCAGCCTTATTCTTGCAGGTTTATTTGTTAACATGTTTCAGTGCTCCTGCCAATACTGTTTTGCTTACAGTCCTGAAAATTGGCATCAGTACTTCACTAGACCTCTTCTTGAAATGATTTTTTATTTTTTTCATTTTTGAAAAAAATGCTTTTTTGGCCTTTTTTAAGCCTTATACTGACAGGTTTATTAATTTGTTTGTTTGTTCCAATGCTCTTGGCCATACCATTTTTTCTTCTGACTTGAAAATTCCGTCTAAATAATTTTTTCTTCTATTTTTGAAAAAAAGTTTCTTTTACCATATCCTGATGGTTTTATTAATAACATTTAGATTTTTTCAGTATTAAGATGATTTTTTTAAAATTCGTGTTTTAGATGTTTTCCAGTGAAAATATTTATAACTCTTTCCCAATGAATTATATTTTGGACAATATTTTTCATCTTTATTCTTGATGGCAATGATTATTTATTTTTGTTTTGGACGTTTTGAAGGGGAGTAACATAAAAAATCAATCAGTAACAAATAGTGTCATTACAGAAACAAATGTTGGCAAATATTGTGTAAACAATGTTGTAGGTTTTGAACAATCTGTTCCTTTTTCTTGTCGATTCTCCAACGATCAATCATGTCGCATGCCGACAATGTTGCTGCCACTCAGGAGTGTCAAAGGCACTTCAGAATATCAACTCTAAAGAGTATCTTGTTGGTTGTTTTTGTTTTGATAAAAATAGCCTCGTAATCGTTATCTTCTTCAGCAGTTTGTGTTGTAAAGAATTCTAGTGTTGTCCACCAGGAGCTGACAGATATTGGTGGGGTTGTTGTGGTTCTTTGAAATGTGACCCTCACCCTAATCTCTATGTCAAAAGAACAACTGAGATAGCGAACATTCTTTTGATATTGGGAGTTTAATTTATTTTTCTGAGGTACATTCTTACAATCTGAGAGAAATAGCCTTACAAAAATTCACATTTTGCCTTTCTTTTACTTGCTTCTATACCCACATATTCGGAGACATGAGCATATCTTTCTATATTGACATTAGTGGATATTTGCTTCTTCAATATCACCAACAGCTTTTCTTTTTTTGTTCATCATATTTTCACCTTATAATATCTTCTGTCTCTCAGTGTCAGATTAACTATGTTGCAAAAGTATCATATGCTACCGGGGAAACAGACAATTTGATATGAGGATAACTCTATGCAACATTTATTACTCATTCATTAAATGACAATAAGAGAAGAATATTCAATGAAGGAATGATGAGTAGGCATTACTTGGACACTGAAATTTATTCAGAGTTATAAGTTATTCCTGGGGAATATTCTAGAGAGTTCCTTTGTTTGATCTTTGACTTGCTGCTAGATTTTCTGATATCGGGGAAACACGCTGGCATGTTCAAAATTATCGTACAAAACTTTTCATATGTTTTCTGTATCTTTGGAGAGAGGAAGGATCAGTGAAAAATATGAGATAAACTTTATTTGAATAGACTGCATAGAACTAGAGATATGACCATTTGAAGATTTTGTTTAGCCAGCAGATGGTGTTCACGCATAAATTACAAAGGCTTATGCTTTTTGCGTGAGGCAAGTTTTCAAACACAAATAAATTAGTTTGTGTAGTTTACATGAATAAGTTTTATATCTGAATTTTTCTCTTGTCTTTCTTCTCTTTGTTGCCATGGGCTTTTTTTGTGATAACATCAATATTTCAAGAGGTTTGTGCTTTTTATTTACGAACAGCTTGTTTTTACATCAAGTCGACCACAAACCATACTACAAGCTGTAGGCTAAATACTTACAAGCTATCAAATCTGATTCAGTGATCCTGTGTTATTATTATTGTTATCATTATTATTACACTATACTACCTTCAACATTCATGAACAACGAGGTTTCTAAGGTTAATGATTTTAATTAATAATCACTAATTGGAGTTTTTTTTTTAATACAGTATCTAATGGGAGCGTGGAATCTATGTGATACCTTTGTATTTATGCATCGTATATGTATTTGAAATTGAAGTCATAGCCACTGCACAAATATCAAAACGAAATGTAATTCTATTACTAAAATGTCAGATATATTTGTTATATTATCAGGCTATACAGCAAATTGAAAAAAATTTTACTTTTGTATGCAAATAAAAAAAAATGATGTGTTCTAGTATTTGTGTATTTTTTAAAATTCAAGGCTCCTCTGTATGTTATAAGCCCTGGATAATCTTAATCCAGTTTTGCTGTCCGTGGCTTTTGAATGAGTGAATTGTTGCTATGATATAAACCGGATGCCATTGGTGTCTTATACATATTCTCTGAAGCTCTGTTCCTCCTGTTTGTTCACATTCACGATTCTATAAGGGTCTGTATTCAGACAGAGCAAATGCTATCGGCAGCAGTTGTGACGTATTTTGCCCAGTAACCAAATCACCAAAAAGAACTTTCCTAGTGACTTTTATGATAGTCAAAATGTATAGGTGGATTGAAATTTATTTTCCTTCGAGACACTGGAACATGTTTTGTACCAACAACCTTTAAAATCTTCTGATGAACATGCCTGTCTATTTGTCTCTTTCAACTACAGGATGAATTTTATAAGATAATTGATCTTAGTAATTAGCCTCTTTTTTTAATTTTTTCTCTGTGGTGTGCTAGGCATGTGGTAATTTTCTATGTTAGAATCACAATGAATTATCAATAGCATTCCCTTCATTAAAATCAATTGGCAAGCCTGTGAGTAATCCCAGTGACTTCACTTCCTAGGAGCCCTGAAAGTAGTTTCCTCATTATAAAAAGTGAAGCTAGAGGCTCTCTTCTTCTTTTCTTACTCCCTTCTGACTGGGGACCTCAAAAGGGTCATGTTGCTCTCTGGAGTATGTGACGCCATGCAAACAGTTGCACCTTAAATGAAAGTAACCCCATTCAGTTTTTTGTTTTTTTTTACACACACACATTCCTAAACTTTTTGCATTGATTTCAACTAAGGGAACACTATTGATAATTCATTGCAGTTTTTACCAAAAACATCACCTCAAGCGTCACCCACTGAATGCAACAGAGTTACCTTGGAATCCTAAGTTCTTCTTTACACTGAATTCTTGCAGCATCATCGACTGCAGTTGTAGTGTATGTATGAAGGGCTCCATGGCAAAACACAATATCCAAATTTCTTGAAATGAGAAAAAAAAGAATACATTAATCCTGTATAATGCATTCTTCAATGAAATCCCATTTTCTCTCCATCTGTAGAAAGGCATGAAATGTGTTTTGCGGGAAAAATAAGATAAATATTGATAGATCTCACACTGGAGAATCAACTCATTTTTTTTAAAGTTTGTCATTTAATGCGTTTTGTTTTATGTTCATTGATTTGTCATTGACTATTGATGGAGGAGTATTAGTCTCTGTTGCTGAAATGAACTTTCAATTCCCTTTCTTTTTTTATTAATATCTACTTAATTTCATCCTCTCATGTGAACTGTAATTGTAAATGTATATTTGACCTTGAAAATGAAAAAAAATTAGTCATCAAATATCCTTATCAAAATAGTACTTAGTAATAACAATAAAATTGTTGCAGGTGTTTTTTAATTTTTATCAACATGAGACACATATCTATTGAAATGGTTTAATGTCAGTTGCTGGGTTTAGTTTAATCATGTGTTCTGACATTTATATGTATCTCTCTCTCTATCTCTCTCTCTCTCTCTCTCTCTATATATATATATATATATATATATATATATATATATATATATATATATATCCAACCAACTCTGGCTGTTCATAGTAAAAACTTGAAAATTTGTACACACACACACCTCTAAATGAGTGGGGAAAGGTTTTTGTTTTCATTTTGCCCCCCCCCCAGGTTTTTATCGGAGGGTTCAATTTACAATGAAATTTTATGACAAATTGGCATCTTGGTTTATGTCCATATATATTTTTTTACCATGAATCTATGGTTCAAAACCTATTGATTGTATTTTCAGTGACAACTTAATCTTATCACTATAACTGCCAATGTTACAAGATGAAAAGCAGCATATATAGGTTGCTGTGATTCATGATTTCCCTTGGAATTGTCACTGAAGGACCAGATGAAGAGAGGATCAATTTGATTTGATTTGTTGACGGCAATGAATCCTTTAATCTGCTTCTCACCAGATATCATACACATATGTAAGAATACAGAGAGAATCATAAGTAGAATTATCCATTGATGTATATATATATCCATACATCCTATTCCCAATTTCCTCTCATTTTCAGGGATCTACATATATATACATATACATGCTTTTTTTGAATGTTGCCTCATTTTATGAACACCCTGTATAATATTGATATATATTTTTACACACATACTCAAATATACATAAATACATACATATATCCATAGATACATGCATGCTTACGTACTGATAATATATAAGTATATATATGTAAACTCTTGTGATGGAAGTTCTTTTATAGATCACTATAAAAGATGATCAATTGACCCCTTGTATGTCATTAGAAGCCTTTTTTATATTTCATGTTTATAATCATATGTTGTGATGATTGGAGAAAATACAAGACAATATATAATAACTTGAAAATTAAAAATAGAAAAATTAGTAAGCTGCAATAATATCCAAGGTATTAGAGAGAAATGTAGGGCCTATCATTAAAGTAAAAAACAATGGGATAAAAATTGGTTTTGTTTCTTTTCGTTTTTCATCATTTCCGTGGCTTATTTTTCATGAAAGGTGTGCTAACTAATTGGTTGCTTTTTTCAGAACTTCACTGGCTATTTTGTTACTACCATACCTGTGAAAAAAGACAGGGTTATGTATATGTGGATTGGCACGAAGGAGCCTGTAGCTATCTTTTTTTTTTTTCAAATCTCAACTCAACTTTTTGAAAGGATGATCAAACATGAAGTGAGGACAACCTCCCCAATTAATCAATTTATTGAAGCCTTTATAAAAGTCTTTTCCGTTGTTGTATTTGATATTTTTTGTTATGTGGAGGCCCAATAACAGGGAGTGGGGCATATGTGCACCCCCTGGTAATAAAAACAATTATAGGGTTGTAATAAAATGAAATAGGCTGTTGAGACATAACAACAATATGCCACATAATCGTTGGATGTTTGAAACTAGGGTAAATGAAAAAAAAAGTGTGTTATCAACAAAGAAATGTTTCATGTTGAGTGAAGCCTTATAAAAAAGATGGAAAATTAGGATACTTGAATTATGGAAAATAGCTTTTGGCTTCTTAGTACCTATTCACCCCGTCATTTTTGACTGGTATATACTAGTAAATGATAAATATCTGAAAAAAATTATTTAGCATATTGTCAAACTTCAAGTTGGCATTGACTTTGTTTTCCCCAGTCTCAAGAACAAGAACAATCCTCAGCTGATTTAGCATAAACTCTTCATTGTTTGTCAATCCTGCCATGTTGAACCAAATGAATGTATAAAATTAAAATTTCTCTACCATGATTTGAAATCATGACCAAGTGATAGCTTGACAGTTCTCTTACCAACTGAGCCAGACTGACAAGTCTTACATGTACAAATTTATGTATTTATTTATACATGCAATACAAAATTTTCAGTAATCATTTTTTATTGGGATAAAAATAGAGTTTGGCCCCGCAGCAGCCAGGCTTGCCTATTTTATTAATCACCACTACCCACAACAGACCAGTTTAAACACTGTTGTCGGGTTGAGGTTATTCTTGTGTTCTGATATTTATATGTATCAATCTGGACTTCACCCAGCCTTTATCATTCATAATAGAAACTTGAAATTTTGCATACACATCGCTCTCAATGAGTTGAGAAAATGATAGGGTCTTTTTGGTTGGGGATTCAGTATGTAAAAACATGCTTCTGTCAAGTAGAATGTTATGAAGGCAAATAAAATCAGTTTTAAATGTTTCCATAGATTTTGGTAAGAATCCAAAATACTCTGATGATACCACAAACCTTGTTTGCAGTCAAACTGATTCCATGCATCGTGGCATCGTTTTCATTTTGTAACCCAATTAATTCTTGCTGCTCAACATTTTTGTAATCGGGTTGCTATACCAAACTTGAACAGGAAATGCAATAACAGCTGGGAATCGCTGCAGCATCTCATTCTGCAATGATTGCAAATAGTCATGATGGGTAATCATAGCCTCCTCAACAAATTTATCTTTCAAGCCATATAACCGTTGGAATCACTGGAGTTGACATCTTGAATTTGTTTATCTTAGAATCAAGGCAATGATGAACGCTTAACAGTCAACAAGCATTTTTTTCATTTTTCCTTGAAATAATTTATCAAGATCATCAAGTTCAATGAATATGTTGTCAGGGAAAAGGATATCACATTTTGCAGAAGTGGATTGTGGAGTGCTTGGAAAAAATTCTACAATTATATCAAACAATGCAAGCGGCACGATTGCCATTTGACAACCATCATACTTCAGTATGATACAAAAGCCTCACATGACCATCATCATCATCAAAGTACGATTGATAGAAAATTTGATCTGACAAAGAATTCAATCTTAGTTTGTTCACCATTTTTTATAACTAACTGCAGAATATCATCGAGCTTGCCGTTGATATATTTTTTGCCACTAAATGATGTCAGTTGAAAGTGAAACTTCAGTATCCACCTTCAATAGCAAGTGGTTCATCAGATCTGCAGGCAACAATACCGATACATGGCATGTTATACTCAGTAAAAAATAACTTCAATAATTCTAAAATAGACGTACCTTTTGAGTCAAACTTCAATTGATCACTGAATAATTGAAAAACCGAACATAAACCATCGTCAACCATTGACTGCTCACAACTGTTGACTCATTCACTTGTATGGAAAATTCAAAACTCTAGAGATTATGAAAGAGGTGATGTTTGGCATTGGTGGCCATTTCATCTATACGTTGAGTAATTGTGTCATTACTACTTGAATGAAGCCTCAAGTTACAAGAAATATCATAAAGGGTTTGTCCTACTGGTCAGCATGCTTAGAATGCATTTTCTGCGTAACCCACCTAGGGGTTGAAATCACCCACTGGTGGGCAATATCACCCAGATTGAGAAACCCTGCCTTAACAGAGTTATAAACCAAAAAAAGAAAAACATTGATAATAAATGTCTACTTCAACATTATAAGTTGAAGTTAGTGATTTGGTTGAGAAGCTGAAGGACATATGCTCCCACCCCCACCATGTGCGTAGGGGTTTGAAAGTTGGAACCTTACAGTCAATAAAGGATGAGCTCACTTTGATATTTACAAATTAAAAGAGTGGGTTGAGATTCACATCAGATCAGAAAAAAAAAAAAAATATCTATTGTGCTTTAAATCCATTAGACACTTACAATCTTCCTTGAATTTGTTAGTTTTTACAAAAATATTTTTCAGGCCCATGGGCGTTTCTGTAATGAAACTGTAATAGTAAACTGGACTGTTACTTTCAGTCTGTTGTATGGAAGTAAGACTTCGAAGTGTGTTGTTGCTTTGCCTGTGAAAGTTGTTATCTGGACTACTTTGATATTTTGATGGCAAATTTTTTTGTCCTTTTGAGCCTCCCACCCAGTTCTGGGCGGATCCACATGCACCCCTGGGCAGCTCCACATGCACGCCCCCTAAAAAAAAAAATTAATTGAAGCATAAAAGATTTCTCATCAGAATATCAGAGAAGCCTCACAAGATAAGTAACCCAATACTTCAAACCCTCTCCTCCCTTCCATACAACAGATTGAAGTGACAGTTCAGTTTATTGTTACATTTATATTGTAAACAGAACCTCTCTTGTAAAACATACAAAAAGATTTTTTCAGAAAACCAACGAATTCCAGGAAGATTGTTTGGGCCTAATGGATTGAGAACGAAAAATTACTTGCAAAAAGAAATTTTTTTTTTCCTCTTTTCCTTCTACTTGGTTAATCAATGAGTATCTTTGTCAATAACGAACTTAAAAAAACAATATTTCTCATATGACTGAATCTGACTTTCATTTTGACTCTACGGAGTCAGTGATATCGACCAAAACAGAAAAATCAACAATATAGCAATCAAAAAGTTTGTTTTAAAATGCAAAAATTCAAAATAACTGCTGTGTACTCTGTAATCGTTACCTTGCAAACATAAAGTCTTCTGACGTCAGGCATGACTCAGACCTTTTTCCCTTTTGTTGGATTTAAAAGATTTTTCAAGTTAGTATTGCTGGGGTAACCATTTGAACATCCAACTGCTAAAAGGCTGGTTGTTTATGCAAATTCAAGTATGATCATGAAAAATTTCAATTATCTCTTTGTTTCTATTTCATTCACATGTGCATACAAACAAATAGACATCCATATATATATATATATATATATATATATATATATATAATGCTATATAGATGGCAAATGTTTGAATTTTGTTTTATAAACTCCTAAGCAGTTGCACCCATTGGACAGAAAATTAGGGTACATGGGTTTCTTTACTCCAGGATGAACAGGATTGGAAGTGCTGACCTTTTGCAAACCATAATCATCAATTTAGGGTCAGGTCAATTTTGGCATTCTCAGATCTCAAGAAGATAGCTGCACTTTTGGGATTGCAATTTTGTGTACAAGGGTAACTTGACCCAAGTGTTGACATAGGATAGGTTGTGCTGACATCCAAGGTCTCTACAGGTCAATTTAAGGTCAAAAAGTTTTCTATTTGAAAATTCCTTTATTTCTACAAATAATCAATTGTAGTGATAAAGGTCCAGTGGTTAGTCACGGGAAATGGAATCAGTAGCAATGGAATTCAAACTTGAACAAAGAAAATAAAAAATAGTTCTTTTAATTTGATGTGCTTTCAATCTATGATAGCTACAAACCTACCTAAAATTGTGTGAATTGTGAGACAATTTTTTTCTTGCAGTGTTGCGGTCTGTTTACGATGTAACATTCCTAATCAGGGAAGCATGTGAACGCCCCCCCCCAATTTCATTTTGTGAAATATCATTTGCTTTCCTGTATCATTATATTTGATTGTGTTTTTTCCCAGGCAATGTCAGGTCACCCAGCTAGTGTGTGTATATATATATATATATATATATGTATGTATGTATGTATGTATGTATATATATATATATATATAAGTGGTCATTTGGGCTTTCATCTAGGCTGCTTAGCTCAATAGCTGAGAGAGATGTTATGTTAAAGTGGCTACCTTATGGCTTGCTGGTTTGATTCATGCAACAGCCCCATTTTTCTTCAACTGTTTATTATACTTAAGCTGTCTAGGCCACGTGACTCATTTTCTGTGTAACAATGGGGGGGGTCATTTGAAATAGTTTCAAATTATATAATGCATTCATAAATATTCTGAATGATTATATATCCATTTTTAAATAATATAATTGTCCACCTTGGAAACAACTGCAGACATGGGCAGTGAATGAACAAGATAAGAAGAGAGGGAATATATATATCCATCAAAGGTGTCTATCCTCTTTTTATATGCGCATGTATTTGTATTTTCCAGCATTCTTGGCCATACTGTTTTCTTTACAAACTTGAAAATTGGCATCAGTACTCCACTAGACCTGTTCTAAAAATATTTTTCTGATTTTTCTTCGAAATAAAACTTTTTAAACCTTTTTGGGCCTTATTTTGATAGGTTTATTAATAACATCAAGTCGTTTCTTCACTCTGTTTTAGATGTTTTTCACTGATGTCATAAATAGAATTGATTCTTTGATGGAATTCTTGTACATGACTTCAAAATTTGACACAGCAGTTGTTCAATTAATGACTGTAATGGCGAGTATGTATATGTATATATCTACACACATATTGAGAATTGGATTCTTTTGTCTTTTCAGCCCAATGGCAATGGTTATACAGACAGTCAGGGACTTGTTACCATCAAGATGAAACCAGATGAACAAGGCAAATTTGGTTTTAATGTGAAGGTGAGTAAATCTTTTTGTAAAACAAGATTTTACTTTTTGAAGGATAATTAACTAACTTTGAAAGTACAACTTTTTGATTTTTTTAAAAAAATTTTTCATAACCTCCATAAATTTCCAGGGGTAAAAAATCGTACATTTGAACATCACAGATTCAGATTCCAGAAACTTGGTTATTTTTAAGAATTGAATTATTATCAAATTTTGTTAAAATTCTTATTCATTGATATGTTGAGAAATAAGTTTTTTTTTCTGAATAGCAATGTTTCAGAAGCATGTATGTAATGTCAACATTATTTATTAAACAATTTTTTTTTGAAAAGATGTTGAAAAAAAATTTGTAGCTCGTATTCTTGTGAAACCCAAAAAGTATAGGTAATTGTTCGGAAGATATTTTATTGAGATTTCATAAAATTAAAGGAGTATGTAACAGTCCAACCCTGTATTACCTGAAAGTAGGCCTAGCCCATGCTATACCAAAGACCCAGGAATTTCAGAAACTCTGAACACTCTTGGTCCTCAAGTTTGTGATGCTCGACTGTCTTGAATTTTTTAAAAACTGGAAAAAGAAAAATACATCATTTTTTCATCTGGTGGCATTTAAAAATTGAATTTCTTGTTGATTCATCTGAAGTTCGATGTAAAACGTTTTAAAGATTGCACTGAATGATCTTTCAGACGAAGGGTTGAATTCATCATTTTCGTTTGCATTTTTAGACTATGAATATTGAAAAAGTGATATTGTTATCTAAAAATTGTACCAATTTATTGTACCATTTTTTGTTTCATTGTTTGAATCTAATGTGAAAATATTTTGTAGACATTCTTTGAGATTTTTCAAAAGGCCCCACCAAAATTTTTAAAAAGGCAGTTTAACATGTAGTGATTTTAGGCATTAATCATTTCTCAGAATTGTTTTAGATTATGTAGAGTATTCAGTTCAGAATAAAGTCTGTAAATAAAAGATTGTTCAGGTGAATGGTAAAAATGAAATGGTAGGACTGTCATTTTTTGTTTATTTACTCCAAAAGTTATGCATTGCATTTCAGCTTTTTTCTATTGATCAACATGAGATAAAATTCCCATATTTTATTATAATATTCTTCCAGGAGTTTTAATCAAGTGCCTGAAAACCTATTCATTTTTTCTTTAATTTTCATCAACTTTTGGTAATCAAAATTTCATAAGTTCACTTCGATTTCTTATTATTGGAAAAAATTGGAACAAATGTTCGAGATTGAGATTAGAGTTGTGGACGATTTCATTAAAAGTTAGAATTTTGCTAATACTTTAATAATGTGAAACTCTTTCACTTCTGGTGGTAAAAAATTTGAGATTGATAATCTAATGTTGATATTCAATTCCTAACTGTCTAGTCATATTGACAATGCCTTAGTGTAGGGTTTGTTCAATGGTTGAGAATTCATTTACTTCTCAAATAATCTGATACTTGCATTTTATTCAAGACCACTTTGAACTAAAGAGAGAAAAAGAACTCCAAATTATTCAACAAATTTGAACCACTGAAATGAGCTCTGGATGAGATCCTTGATTTAATCAAACTTTGAAATTTTCATAGATGCAATTCAAGATTAATTCTATTCTGTTAATTATGTTGATCAAACCTTCATTTATATAAATAAAATCTTGCAATTGTTTTAGGATTTTGTTTTTAACCTCTTAGCTGCCAAGTATTTTTTAAGCGTTGTAAATTCTGTGCCAAGTTTCTCTTGTAAAAAAAATAGTTAAAAATAGAAAGTCTTCATTCAGTAGATAACATGTTACATGAGTAAAATATGCAGATTTCCTTTTGCACAAGATGCTCGCGGATGTTAATCTCCATCTTCAGACAGAATTGCGTGTTTGACAAATAAAATATGAGTTCCTTGTTTTGGCAGTGCAAAACATGCCAAGTAAGTACAGAAGTGCTTGATGAACATTTTGGTAGGGGTTTTTTTTTAGCAATTTTTTTTTTTTTTAACTCTTTTTAGCTATCAAATTTGTGCAAAAATATCTTTTGATTTGGCTACACTGAGTTCCTGTCTTGACAATTTTTCCTGCTAACTCTCATGGATATTGCCATCTTGTGAAAGGAAAACTCATTATCAGAAGAGACGAGTTATCTTATCCATAGCACTGGACAGACATACATAATATTCTTAAATGAGATATCTCATCCATGACAGCAAACAGGTTGAATTTTCTTTTCTTATAATCTAATATATTTTAACTTATTATTTCTAATGGTATTTTATTGTTGTTATTTTAGTATTATTATTTCATCATTATTATTATTATTATTAGGGTGGCTCTGACCAAGGCATGCCAATCATCGTGTCCAGAGTAGCTCCCAATACTCCAGCTGATTTGTGTATTCCTCGGCTAAACGAAGGTGACCAGGTTTTATTTATTAATGGTCGTGATGTATCTCAGCACACTCATGAACAGGTACATGCAATTGTTGAAATATTCTTGCAATACTATGTCAATATATTTTATGATTCTTCGTTTGAAAAGCTTTCCAAAGCTTCTTTTATGGATAAATATTTTAAAACATTTTTTAAATTTTCATTCTACGACAATAACCATGAAACCTACTCATTAAATAAAACTCTGTTTTATTAATTTTCAATATAATTCTAAAATCTTTCTATTTTACATACAAGTTTTCTATATGCTTCTTATTACGTCCCATTGTTTAAAGTGTGTAAATAACTTTTCAAAGGCAAATCTTTGATTCTAAACATGGAAAACAAATAATTTTTGAATTGAAAAATTCTCTATTCATGTGTTCTTATCACTTGTGGGATTGATATTTCTTACAGCAAAAATAATTTCTATAAGTTCTGAACATTTTTTTTCTTGTCACGTATCACTTTTTTGTCAAAGTTTTGGAGGGTGCTTAAGACAACAAGTATCAATAATTTCATTTGGTGACTGATCAGACAAAACATTTAACTTTCTAATCTGAACTTGTGGTCTACCATTTCTTGCATATTTTTTCCAAGGATATAAAAACTGGTCTGGTTAGTCACTCAATGGAAACCGTCCTGTGACCAAAGTCTTTTTGCAACATGCCATGTTGGGGGGATGATCAATCAAAAATTTGGTAAAGAGATTATCTATGAATTAGCTACTTTTGCCTTTTGTTGGGCAGTGATCCCAAAAAATTTATGAGTTCATAAAAACAAACAAGTGGTCACAAACTAGGTGATAAATTTAAAATGAACCTTTGTTGCAAATTGAACCCCCACTAACCCTATTTAGGCAAGGAATTTTCAAAACACTTTCTCTAGCTCCATATCTCTAATGTGATATGTATGTACAAAACCAGCCAGCCAGACCAACTTCAAAACTGAAGAAGCTTATTTAGATAGTTTTGATGGACTGTTTCTGATATTCCTTGAAATGTAAAAGGAGTGTGAAAGGTTTTAATCCAGTTTTCTGGGAGGAATTAATGACTTGAACAATGGGGCACATGAAGCTGATGCAAATTGTTGGGTGACCTAGTTTTCAGATATGTTTTTCATCATGCTAACATTTGTTTCTGTTTTATTCTATACTAGGTTGTGATGTTTATCAAAGCGTCTCGAGAGACACACTCAGGGGAACTGGTTCTCATAATCCGACCTAATGGTAAGTTGAATTTTAATCTTCTTCCTTTATTGGATACTCAATGAAAAAACTCCCACGAGTAATAATAGTCATTCTCTGTATCTTTTGTAATTGGATCTAGAATTGTAGAAAAGGAAATAGAGATATTTCTGCAATAATATTAAAGTTTTTTAGAACCTAATATTGATATATTCCCAAAGAAAGTTGTTGCTTTTGTTTCATCTCCGTGATCATTATTGGACTAGTTATAATTATAGAAGATGTACAGTTTTCACTGGATTCAAATGTTATCAATTATTCACCTTTCAATCCAACATCATTTGATTGAGATACATTGGAAAATTTTGCAGATGATCCCTAGATTTCATGTGTAAGATATTTGTAATGGCTACTGAGGCTATCAATTCGAAATGTCAATACCTACAACTCTAAAAAGTCTATATTTGGTTTGAATCTTGAAATTGAAAGTTGTGAATGCGACTTGGGGATTGAAAGTTGCAAGTACAACTCGTAGTTTGATCTGAACCAGGCTGCTTTTTACCAAAATAGGAGCCCCCCCCCCGTTTCAATCAGTTACTTGTAAAAATTGAGATTATTCTATATATTACATCATCTCTTTCACTGGCATAAATACATAGCTAGAGAGACAAGAGGGTGTATGGGTCACTATTTGAGGACAGTATGGAGGGAGGGTCTGATTTGGGTGTATCAATCCCCCCCCCTCACCCCCCCAATGGGAAATGATGAAAATTGCAAAAAAAATAGTGCTTAAAATTGAAACTCTTGAGTCATAAGTATTGATTTCTTTCTTCTGCTTGAACTAAATTTTGTTTTTCTTTCACTTTGCAGTTTATGTTAGTGAGGATAATACGGAGGAACCAGACTTGATGTATATACCTGAAACTCATCAAATAACTAGTACAATGTCTGGGGCCAACACTCTCCAGGCTTCTATGATGTTATTACAAGAAAGTCTGGAGAGTGGGGCAGCCATGGCACAATTTGAGGTAAGTCATGAAATTTTGAATCTCTCTACCCAATTTTGACTTGTAATTTAGGAAGAAGCAGCTAACTCTTCTACGATTGTGTATAGGTGTACGATTTCTTTTATTTTAGCTTAATATCATCTTTTGTCAGTTAGGATTTTTGAGAATCAGCTGGACATGTTTTAGTAGTTGATTGGATGAGGGAAAAGGTGAAAAGTTTATCATACTCTGCAGGCTACTTATTCATTTCGTTGTTGTTTATGCCATAAAATTCGAGGTAACAGATTGTACATTCCATAAGTAAAGCACTTTTCTATCACTTATAAATCACGTTCAGTTTTTATTTTTATATACATTACATATGCTGATGAATCACCTGAGCTTTATTCTACAAATCAATTTAGTAATATAATGTTATCTGATTGTATGTGCATCTCAAATGGTGTTTATACTTATGCAAAACTGGACGACAGGTCCCTACTTCAAAATATTGATATAAGATTTCTTTTATAAAATTGTATTTTATAACAGTAGAAACTGTGTTTTCAATATAGTGTGTGCATATAAATATAATAGCAGGGATATCTTGCATTACCTTGGAAAATTTGGTTTAAGGTTGGAATAAATAAAATGTGTATATTAAGATAGAAAAAGAGATATTTGCGAAAATAAATGTATTGGTTTCCAACCTATAAAACCATGATTACCTCTCGAAAAATGACCATGTTGAAAAACTAGCAAATTAAATGACTGCTTTTTCTTTTTTTTCTTCAAAGATGAAAATTTTTAAAAAAAGGAAAAGGAAATTTACTTCTAGGTCTTATCTCAGTAAGATGAACAGAAAATAACAATCCAATTAAATATAACATTTGAACCCCCCACCCCACCATCAGAAAATAGTTGAAAAAAAATAACTTATCTGGAAACTGTTGAATTTCCATGGGTGAATCAGTTGAAACGGATGTAAAGCATAAAAAATCAATAGCAAGATGAATTTATTCATTTTTTCCAAGTATTTGATTTAGGAAAATAATTTTTCCATCTAGATCCCACTCATTTGAAGATATTTGGATCACTTCTGACATAATATGAATAGAAAATTATGAAAAGGAAAAATCCAAATAAGACGAACTAATCTAAAAATTGAGCTTAAAAATAGAAGTATATAATTCATTTTTTTGTACAAGTAGATGTTGATTATCATAGAAGAAGCTGCAGATGTTGTATAAATAAAGATAATCTTGTAATAAATGTTTGTTCCATTCATAAGACAAATGATTGGATAAAATTCTGACAAAAATAATTGTTCCCAAATTTTATAAATATCTTGCTAAAGAAAAAAAATTGTTTTTCAATCAACTAATATAAGTATGATTAAAAAATACTATGTCATATGAACTAGACTAAGGTATAATTTTGTAAAAATATGTAGCTAAAGAAAAGTTGAGAAAAAATTATTTTGTCTTTCATTTGATATGATAACAATGTCTAATGATTTTAAAATATGTCTTTTTGTTTCTACTTCAATCCTTGGCCAGAAAGCTGTGACTGAAATGCAATTAAAAAGTGCTGGCTCGCATGTTACAGAATTGTTTTTAATGATTGGAATTTGTCTACTTTTTCACATATAGTAAATGTTCTATATGTCGAAAAAAAAATCTTAAAACCTAGTAACTTTGGAATATTTCGGTTCAGAAAATTATGCCAATGTATTTTATACTTGTTTCTTATTAAGTTTGCTTAAAAAATAAAAATCATGGTAAAAAAATGTTGGGAGGCAGATGTAGGATCCTTAGAGACAATGGCTTTGTGTGTATCTGTGCTTATTGTTACTATTACTAATAAAAATGATACTTACTCTTTTTTCATAGACGAAATAACTCCCACACTTTTATAGAAATCAATTTTATTTGAACAAAAGTTTGTGTCATTCATAAGAAGAAATTGTGGAGATAATTTGAATATAAAAATGATTTCTTTCCAATATTAAGAACCAGAGATCAGCAGGAAAATAACCTCTGAGGTCAACATCTCATAACCTATGTGGGTAGTTGACCCCTATTAGGTCAGTAGGCCTTGTAGTTTTAGCAGAGAAGAGGCAGGGATGAACAAACAAAAGGGTAAAATATTAGTATAAAGATGTATAACTAATATATATGTATTTGTTTTACGATGTTGATTTAGTGTAGAAAATACTGTGAATTTGACCCCTAAAATTCTGAGGTGTTACTTCAGGCTTCCTGTGTTCAAAGGATATGTCTACCCTCTACTTTACCAATTAGGGCAGTGCCGCTTGCATCACACTGTCGAGTGAAGATGTTCTAAATAGATGGATATTGACCTATTATAGAAATACACTAGTCCCTCCAATTTCAAGGACTTGGAATTTACAGATTCGTTAATTTGTCATTTTATTTTCTTGTCTAAAGGGAAGCTACTCTTACAGACTTTTGAGAAAATTTTTAATATTTTGTTTAAGATTTTTCTAGAAAGAAAAATCTCCAAATATTTTGAGAAAAAAAATGGAAAACAAATTGTCAAAAATAATGATGTAGATTCAGACTTTTTAATTCAATGTTTGTGGTTTTTTTTTAAATCTTACAGACAAAACATCAATAATGGGAGTTGACAGCTTATTTACATGCTTCAGAAAAATGGCGTCAAAAGTTTGATTAAACATAGTTTATATTTACTTTTAAATCTATAGTTGAAGAAAGCATAACAAGAGTAAATGCAAGAAAAAAATTGGTCACGGCTCTATCCAAATCATGTGTAGAATAACTCAGTCAATTAGTAAAAAGATTAAACAAAAAAACAAAAAATGGAGGAGTACATCTTTCGCCTTCCATACTTACGAAAAATAAAACATGAATTTTCAGAAATGATCAAATTATTAAGAAATTTAAAATAATTTTTTTCAATCTTTTTGGAATTGAAAGTTATTTGAAATAAATTTCAAATATTGAAAATTTCACTAAAATCGAATAAGTAATTGATTTTTTTGTCATTTAAAAAAAAATCCTGATGATTTTGTGTGTAAAAAGTTGGAAATTTCTTGTAAGAGCCACATTTACACAAGCTATAATCAGAAATATCTCCAGTTCCGTAAGGTATTCACAGGTTGTTTTTATCTCATATTTTTTTAGCCTTTCTTCTTACTAATGAAACAAGGATTCCAAAGATAAAATTGAATTTTATATGAATTGACTTTTTTCGGATAAGTTTGTCACACGTGTCAGCAAAGTCCATTTAAATTTATTTGCAGAGATTTGATTCTGCTAGGGGTCTGCACCCCCACCCCTGGGGCAGTTGCTTATGTTCAATTCTACTATGTTTAGAGTATTATAATTTCCAGATTTGAGTATTTCTTTCAATATCATCTCCATTACAATTGATATAAAATCTTCAGTTATTGAGTCAGAATTTTTATTACATAAATGTTACAATACGTGTGAACAATAACATTTATTAATAAAAATTAGAACTTTCATCATACAAGTTAGTGTGAGTAAGGTTTAGAGGTAGTTTCACTTCCCTCCCTCAGTATGTACCCTGGCATCATTTACTGCCTTGTATCTACAACTTGATACTCAACCCCCAGTTTCAAGAGATTTGGTAGACTAACACAAGCCCACACGTAACGCATTTGTGAATGTGAAGTTTCAAGAAATAAAGTGCAAGTTGTGTAAAATCAAGTTTCTCAATTCCAGAATCCAAACAGATGATGTATAACTTGTTTCATCTTAAAATAAAACTTGATGCACTTCTTTTTTTTTCCCTCTTGCTTTTCCTCAATTTCTTTCATTCTTTCTTCTGAAACCAAACTACCTAATATTTTAGCTTGATGATGTCTAGGGACTAATCCATTTATCTATGAGCCAGGAATGACTACAACCTTACTTGCCGCGACCCTAGACAGCCATTAGCATAAAAGTTAACATACTGACGGGAAGAATGGTATGATTTATTTAGTCCTTCAAATATAGATTGAGTATTCTTTATCCAAAATTCCAAAATCTGAAAATTTTTTAAAAGCCAGCACGGAAAATTCCACACCTGACTTCATTGTAGTATGATGCTAAACTGGGCCCTTACTCTCTGCCCATAGTTTGCCAAACCCTGGTCGAGGACATAAAAAATTCTTGTATCTTTAATTAATGACTAAGATATAAGGTGCTACTTGTGTGGGTCGTTCACTTAGGAGTAAAGAGTATATGTATTTTTCCACCAACTCTTCACGTTTGAAGATAATGTTGATTGAAATTCTTGCTATTATTACTTCATCACAGAATAAGTTTCAAATCTAAAATAGACAATCTTCATATGACCTATCAAAACTTGATTCTATGATAGTTCTAAATTCGTTAAAAATGCTGATCTCCAAATTCAATTGGTTGAATATTCAAACCTCAATAAAAGACCATAATTCAAAGCATTCTCTTTCTTTATCTCAAATTGAAAATTATGCCCTGCACACATTTTGAACAGAATAGTAAAAGGACAAAAATTCCTGCCATTAAATAATCTAATTCAGAAACCTCACCCCAAAGTTGTTTTAGCTACTGTTTTCTTACTTCCATATCTGTCTTACAAAATGTGTAGAATGTGTTATAAATAATTTCTAACAGTCACACCCAGTGTCTGCTGCATAATGGCATTACTGATGCTTTACCCACCACTGTTAACATTAAGTGACAAGCAGAATTGGGAGCTTAGACATAACACTAATGCTATTCTACTTTCTTCAGACTAGTTCTAGATTTCCCAAGAAAACTGCTTTTCATTTTGATATTTCAGTCATATATCAAGGCTTTGTGCAATTGAGTTATCAAAGAATATAATGCTGTTGCAAAATTATTCCCATTTTATAGCCTCACTGAAGCTATTTATTTAGCGCATTCAAATCTACCTTTATATATTAGTCCCTTAAGTAGTTTTAAATTGTAATAGAAAATATTTATACACATTTATTTAAGCTGTTCATCTCAGTTACTTGATCTGAAATCTATTATTTCCTTTAGTAATCTATTCGTGTGGTGACTATTTCAGTCATTATTTTTCCTGGGTCAAATCTTAGATTGTCTATTTTCCACTTGTATCTTTGATGACAACCACAAAATGTTTTGCAAATTCAGGTTGAACTAACTTATTCGAAACTGTTCACCAAAATGCTGCTAAGAGCTTTTTTTGCTACAGCATTCAAGATGCAATTTGTTGAGTTCTTCAAGAAAAATCGTGATCAAGGTGTTGCTTGTTGTTTTGTCATTGATGAAAGCAATGTGAGACTGGAGGAAGTCAAAGCCACAACTTGATAAAATGCCAAAATCCAAATGTGCCTGGAGGAGAATTCTGGCCTTTTTCCCAGAATTGGATCAAATGATTCTTGAATGGATAACTGATTGCCATTCTCAGGGCTTGGCCTTGAGTATTATTCAAATTTGCCAGAAAGACAAACTGTCGGCTAAAAAGCTGAAGATACCTGATTTTAAAGCCTCTGTCAAATGGTTTTTACCATTTCGTGGTCCACCATAATCTGTCTATAAGACCAGAATCAGCCAAAAGCTGACTTCATTCCAGTAACGGATAAGCAAGCAAGAATCCTTTATCCACTAATTGAACTCCTTGGGAATGCTGATCAAATACCACTTACCATCGATTTTACTGCAGACATCAGGGTGGAAATGAATGTCATTAATATATATTTTCCATTTGCACTACTGACAACAAAACACTCCCATGTTGGCCTGTACAGCAAATGGGGGAAAAAGTTACTGCTCTATGTCATCTGTAAGCGGAAAACCTTGTCAAAAAACATCAGTTTCCCCGTTGGTGTTTGAGTGTGTGTCCAGGAAAAAATCTGGATGGATGATAAATTGATGAAAGACTGGAAAGAAAACAGTTTGCCTTCTTGTCGTAGTCTTCTGTTTTCATCACATCCTAGAGATGATTAGATTAGAGTATTTTCATTGTGAATTATATCGAGCACAGCAACAATGGCAGTCAAACAGACCTTCTAGACCTAACAAACATTACTGGAAAAATGTCCCACAATCGGGTTTCCATAAATGATAAGCATCTGGATTTTTTAGCTCTGAGATTTTGGAAAACAACTGCGGATTATACATGGGGAAAAAAGATATTTAGTACAGATAACTATTCATAAAAATTAGTTCAAAATATCAAGATTCTCTCTTATCCTACAAAAGATGTTTCTGAGTAGAATTTGTGAATCAGAATTCTATTCCTTGAATTATTTTAAACATGAAAAAGCAATGCTTATCAGAACTAATTGGAATTGAAAGTAATTTCTATTTGAAATGCTGATTTGGGATTGTGTTAGAAACCAACCAAAACTGCCCACATGGGTTTCTCCAGTTTTTAAGTGATTTTTGCCAGCTGGAATGTATCACCCTTACTGGCCATTTACTCCTTATGTATAGAAAAATCTTTTGTTTTTTTTTTCCTTTTTAAACACCCTTCCCTCAAAAGTTTTCAGTAGCGGATTCAAAAGTTCGAGGGTGAATGACTGTTCATTTCAAACTGTGTGTACATTCAACATTTTCTGAGAGATTGTGAAACAATCTAGAAGTCACTAATATCACTTTTCAAAAACAAATTGAATTAAACACTATCTGGTTTCCATCAATATTTTAATTTTCAAGTTTATTTTGTCAGAAACTTAACTACTGTAAGTTTATAGCTAGATACTCAGTTTTAGAGCCCCTAAATGTTTGTAGGAAATCAGTGATGATGAATCGGAAGTAATAGCTTTAAACTGGAGACTTCTAATTTTAATAGCATATACCCATAAAAAATGACTGTGTTATTTATGGATGGATCGGCACTAAGGAGCCACGATCTGTTTTATAAAGTAATTTTGTTGATAATCCAAGTATCCTTATTTTGATTTTTTTCAAGTCTCAATTCAGCATTCAACATTTCTTTCAGTCACTTGATACATTCTTTTTTTCTTTTTAGTTTCAAACAACCATCTTTTCTACAATGTATAATTCATTGTTATGTCACAACAGACTCATTTTATTACAACCCTTTAATTGTTTTTTTTAGCTTTATTTCACATGGACCTATTCATCATAACTTTAAGATTATAATAGGAATCTGACAAGACATGTACAATCGAACATGTTTATTTGCACATCTGGCTTTTATATGGATAGACTTATGTTGAAATATTGGACCAGATGGAATATTTTACTTAGCAGCAATAAGATGAAGCAGTAAGAAATGATCCAAGATACAATGGGTTCTAAATACCTGGTTCTCTAAAGTAATTGCAAGTTTGAAAGTGTAAATCAAGCATGAAGTTGTGACTATAGTCTTATAGCTGCAAGGCAACAAAAGTTCCATTGTAGAAGGACATTTTTACTTAATCTTATGTCAACTCTCTTTTGATGTTTAAGAATAAATATCAAATGATAATGAAAGTTGAAATAAGTTAATTGAACCACTTTGACCAGAAGCCTACTCTGGAAATGTACTGTTTTTGATTGTAGATAACAATTTAAACTTCTCTTTGCTGTTAAAGATTGCATTGTTTCTAGTATCATTTTAGTGTATACTACAATGTAAGATTAATCATTATTTCACTATTTTGTATTTTCAGCAACTTTACAGAAAAAAACATGGTTTAACAATGAATGCTGCCCGATTACCTGCCAATATCCCCAAAAATAGATATAGAGATGTGTCACCTTGTAAGTACTAATTTTACTGCTGCTAATAAGTCATATTTACTTGTTGCTTTCATTGCAAATTCAATGTCTTTTATCTGCATGAGAACATTTTTCAGCTTCTTACATAGAAACATATATACCATTAGATGCTCCTCCCAAAACCAAATCCTCAAGGTTAGTCGTGGTTAGAAATTTAGTCTTTCAGATTATTTCTTCTGTGGTAAGTTTTATCTTCATCATTGCTCCACGAGTTTGACCTTGTATCAGACTAAGCTAAGCTAAGTTAAGGCCTGGTTGGTTTTAGCCTATATTAGTTATTAATATAAAATTTGTATTTTTTATATCTTTTGTTGAACTTTTCTAAGCGTATCACTCTAACTCATATACATGTACTGAATTATGCTTTTTTTCTGGTGGGAAAAAAAAATTTGATAGTTTAATGATTTTTAATCCTAATTTATGTTGAATATTTGAACAAAATTCATTTGTTAATTTAGGTCCTTTCTCTCTCTAAAGACTCTTCACCTCAATGAAGATTTTTATTACATAGATGTTGTTGAGAGCCAATTTAGTTTACGTAGCATCAATTTCATATAAATAATTAAATTGAATATCATTTATGATAAAATTTTAAAATATTGTTTTAAAGTAAATTAAGGTCTTACAAGTTGAATAAAAGGAAATGGACAAAAAGGATTCAAGTTCATAAGACGATCCATCTTTGATATTAAAAGCCCAAAGCATTGCCCCATGGGACAGCCAGAGCTTTTCAATGTGACTATAGGGATAGATCCATTTTGGGCATTCTATTGAGCCCTTGATTAGCCTAAACAGAAACACACACCCTCCTGGACCACAGTAAACAGCCAATGGATATGAGACCGATCCAATCAAAACTGTTCTACAAGTGAAATTTATTTTCTTTATGGTTTTGGATTACATCCCAATAGTAGTTTTCTATACAAATGAAAAGATGATTCTTTTCAATGTTTAATGTCGTATCGAATATACACGTACAAGACATTGACTAAACCCTCCAAAAAGTTTCATCAGACAGGTCCCCAAAATGCCTGGAGATGTTTTCCATAAACTCTAAACTTATCTAAATCATTTTTTAAAACCATCGACACCAATGCTATTTTTGACGCATCTAAGTATGTTGTTCCATAAATTTTCAGTTTCATAGAAAAGAAATCCAAATGTTTTGTGGTTTTAGTTCTTGACTAAGAGATTTCCGGTACAAGGAGAAATTTTATAAAAATGAGTTCCATGTTTAGAAATTCCATTTGATATTTTAAACAATCTCAGCTTCCAGAATTAGGCTCTGTCACACTGTGATTGCAAACTAAAGTGAGACTTGGAAGCCTAAGGCAAGTCTTGGCGTTCTATCCAATAAGAAAGGGTAGGAGATGATGTTACAGTAGTTGTGGGAGTATACAACAGTGAGATTATACTGATTCCATTGATATCCAATATATGAAGATAAGTTTAGTGAATGTATTTTTTATTAGAAAGATTGACTTGGAGTTTAATAATATGTGACAATAAGAACTGTTTGAAATTTTGACCTTTCCAAAAGTTCCCTATGGAACAAACGAATGGAAAACACCAGGGTGTTCAGAAAATAATTACATATTTTCATGTTTTGAAAATAATTACGTATTTTCAAATTACTGTCACTGTTTTTAAACCATGGTCGGCATTTACAAGCCTTCACTGCATCCGGATACAATTCACAAATGTTTCTCATTGCCTGCAAAGCAGTACTACCCTTTTGAAATTCATATAGTAAGTAATTGCGAGTATGTGGCTCTTTGAAGTCTCTATATCCCAATGGGATTAAACTGCCGGATAGAAAAGATGATCAACTAAATCCAGATGTCATTTTGTACCATTTAACTCTGGTCTTGCCTTAGTTGGTTGGGATATAATTTCTCACAGTGAAATACATAATTACTCTCAAACATCCTAATGTTTTTTTAAAACTTACTAATATGATAATTATACGTTGTCTGAATTTGGTCGATACCCTAACTTGTGTTAGCACTGTACATTAATGTTGAGAGCAGATTATGATTAAAAAAAACTTCAATTTGTAAGAAAATCAATGCAGGCCTTCCTCGATATAAATCACAGTTTGTGATATAATATGGGTTAATTCTGGACCCCCAAATTTTTACCCATATTATTGTCTACGTGTCCAGAAAACAACAAATTAGTAAAGAAATTTGTTAATGTTGACATAAGTTGGTAAACTAAATTTTTTTTTTGTTCTTATGAATTATCTCCCTTGATCTTCGTCCTTTTTATCAACAATTTTTTGTTTAAATGATAGACAGCATTTTTCTTCCTTTTCCTTTAATGTTGCATTAATTTAATTCAAATGAATTAATTCAAATAATTGAGAAGTAAAATATGTATGTTTGTACTCTGTGTGTATCTTGCATGTCAATAGATTTAGTCTTGGACTATTTGTATGAAGATCTTTTCATCATCAAAATCTTTGTTTCAAATCAATAAGATACTAGCCTGAAATATTTCATTTTAGTTTGCCTATCACTTCGTTCAATCAGAAATTATATTAAGTCTGTATAAGAATCTTTTTTTTCTTTTTTCTATCATCTGGGATTTCCTTCAAATCTATAGTAGACCTGTGGAACGATATTTTCATCATCATCATCAGTCTTTTTTTTGTGGATCCATGTTGCGAGTCGTGATATCCATCAGTTGTCTGCCATTCTTGCAACATGGCCGACCCAATGCGATTTGAGATTTTTAATGGATTCTTTGATGTCTCTGACTCCTGTCTTCTCCCTGATGTATTGTGCTGTGCTGTCTTGTTTACAAATTATTCTTTAAGGGTCAAAAGTGAAGTGAGACTCCTATCCTATCATTGAATATAAAAAAAAGGAACAAAAAATAAAGGGTCACATATTACAAAAAAAAAACATGAAAAGAGTACATGAAACAGGGTCCTGAATGAATCCTGATTAAGTCAAGGGAACTGAGACAAAGGAGATCTAAATGCAATATCGTGTAGTAGAGCAAACCTGAATAAGTTGTGCAGTTACAATGAACACTCCTGAATACTAGGAATTAACTTCCTGTAGGAAAGTGACCACAAAGTTGAGTAGTTAGTTAAAGGAGCCAGGTGATATTCTGAGGATGTCAGATGACAGATATGAAGTAGCTAGAATATGGAAACCTGTAGAGAGACCGGGGAAACAGTCTAGGGATTGAGGATTTTTGTATCTTATGGAATATGTTGGAAAGATTGGTACTTCAATGTACTTCTGTGATTTTTCCAAGCAAGCCAATCAAAATAAGAAGATAGAGATGCAAGGTCCCGGCCCTGGACCCAGCCCTGGACCCAGCCCTGGACTGAGCCCTGAATGAATAGGAAAAGTTACAATGCAGTGAATTTCTGGAGATGCCAGACTGCCCTGAAAGTAGTGCTGATTGGTCTGAGGGAGCTAGATAGGAGAATGCAGATCTAGGTTGGGAGTACCAACTTGGGACAGACTGGATCTGAATTGATAAATAGAGAACAGAGAAAACTAGTTTTGCTTTTGGACCATATGGACCAATGTTATTTGTCATATGAAAATTCCTGATGCTAAAAGAATGCTTGTTTGTTTCATATAAGTTTGACTTTTATGTAAATAGATGAACTTGAATGTCATCTTAAATATAACCCAGAAGTATTTGAACAAATCAAGTAACAGACCCATGTAACTAAGGATGCTGTTAACAGATGGACAATGTGTTTGTGGCTGAATCCCTAGAAGAAAAGATCAATAGTCTGAACAGGAGTTGCATTGCATCCTGAACTGACTCAAATATATAGTGGGATAAGAAATCTTTATTATAGAGAGACTACTCAGCTCAAAAGAAAAAGGGGAAGAACTTTTGAGTACAAGTATTAATTATTTGAGTCAAGTCATTTTGATCTATTGAAAGAGGGAGACTGTCCTGTTTGTTTTTACACGTACCATTGTTTTTGACAGATGACAAGTGTATAAAGAGTTTGTTTGTAAATTTCTGTTATCTATTCTATCATTTTACATTTAACATCTGGTATACCATATACAACATGATATATTGGAGTTATTTTGATGGTATTATTCAATTTGAATAAAAAACAACTTTAAAGAATGTCTTCGTCTATTTGTTCAAGTTTCACTTAGTTTTCATACTATTGCTGATATTTAGCTATTTTTAATTCATTTATGCCCACCTTTGAATATTGCTCATACCTTCAAATCCTTCCCACAGTTTTTGTGGCTTGGTTATAGTGCAGTTAGCTTTTTTGGACCCAATTTATAATAAGGAAGGCCTACAAATTACATAGAAATAGTTTCCAGGATGCAATCATATTATCAAGATTTCTCAGATGATAATCAAACCTGATTTTAATCAAAATTGCTTAAAAATCTCAAATCTTCACTCTTGTGTTTGTCTGATGAACAAGGAATCAGAATTTCTTCTGGGGGAAAATTCTGAGATTCTATCTTAACTTAGATATGAAACCCTAGTTCAAATGGAATTTGAAAGAGAAGGTAGAAAGAAAGCTTAAAATCTTTTAGGAAATACATAATAGGTTTCTATTTTTGTTTTTCTTTTCTGTAAACATTACTTCATTCATTTTTTTCATTGTTGAATATTGCTAAACAAATTTCATTACATTCTGTTTTAATATCATCTCTAACTCAGGTCCAAAAGATAATCCTGTTAAGTCTTCTCAGCACATGTAGTTAAAATACTAGAACAACGGTTCCCAAACTTACTTCATTGTGGAACCCTTATATGATTTCTCAAAAATCGTCGAACCCATAACTATATTTAACGACTGACCCCCACCATCCTAATTTTGATGAGTCATCAGAGAGAAAATGTATTCACGATGCCTAAATTATTATTTTTGAGAGGTCATTTTTCTATGATATAAATTCTTAATAAATGTTATTTGAAGACATCTTAGGATTTTCAAATCCATTTCTATGATTATTATTTTAATTTCATCAGATTAGATATACATTATTTAAATGATTAGTTTTACATGATTTTAGTATTACTCTTCATTACAGCCAAGATTTTTTTACCAAAAGTATCCTTTTTAATAACTTTTATACCTTGTATTACACCCATAATGCTTAGCCATCTAAATCTGTATCTTCTTTTCATTGTAGATGACCAGACCCGAGTGATATTGAAAGGCAGTCAAAATGGAGATTACATAAATGCTAATTTTGTAAATGTAAGTTTGATTTTTCTAACCCCTCCAAGTATTCATTCATCTTCTCTATTTCATAACAAACCAACAATTTTACGGATGGGAATGAAGCATTTGTTATTCTAGTAGCCTTATACATGGATGTTATATCACTGTCTGCAGACGGAATTCCATCTTTGACAAATGAAAATTTGGCCGTGCAAAAATTGCTAAATTAATGCTGAAGTGCTTAAACATTTCAGCCACTTTTTGCCATTTGGCACTTTTTATTACATTTTGGCAAACTAGCATGAAAACATTTTTTTTGTGTTGGCAACACTGCGTTTCAGTCTTGGCAATTTTTTCTGTCAACACCCATGCCTATATCTAAAACAGTCAATCAAACTGGCTGGATATGTATGCATCATGTAAACAGGCCACACAAAAGGAATTAGAAGGCTGAAACTGTAAACATATTCTTCTTATGTATCAAATAAAAAATATTTATTTTTTGAAAATTACCGTCAGTTAGTGTCTGGTGAAAATTTTTTTTTTTTTTTTTTATTCAGCCTTTTCTAAAGATGTATAGATGCTATCATTCTATTGGGAAAAATGAATTCAAATGAATTTTGAAGTAAAGTACCTAGAGATAATTTTTGCTGAAATTAATGGTCTATCAATTTTAAAAAAAACAAAAAACGATGTGGGTTACTTGTTCATGGAATAGACCATTTTAGTGTTAATATCACTCTATTTATTTAAGCTGAATGGGTTTTTTTCAACTATTCAGCAGCATTTAGGTATGCGTTTTGGGAAATTTGTGTTATTTTGTGATCACAGCCCTAAAAAGGCAAGAACAGTAACTCATTCATTGAAATTCATTTTTAAAAGAATCCATATACCTATTGGCAAATCCATTGTAGAAGTTGATGTGCAAACTTGAAAAAAGAAATTCTTGTTGCAATTTCTGATCAATCTATTCATTTGCATGTATCCAAAAAGTTTAGATTCTTCTGAAATACTAACTTTGAAGTCCATCACTTGACTGACCCATGCCATAATGACTATGAAGTTGAAGTCTTGGCTGGTGACAAAGAAGAGAAGTAATTCTAACTGACCCATATAAGTGTCAGTGGGCTTAAAATCATGTATTATGTTAGAAACCATCAACCAAAACTGTAATGATAGGTTTCTTCAGTTTTTAAGTTAGGCTGGCTATGTATCACGTGCACAGGCGACACTGATAGAACTGGAAGGCTAAAGATTCCAACATTTACTCCTTATGTGTAGGAAAAACGTTTTTGTTTTTGTTCTCTCTTCCTTAAATCCCCACCCCCATAGGTTTTTTGGGGGGGAGTTACAATTTACAAATTAGGTTTTGCTAAATTGATCCCTTACTTTGTGTCTGCCTGTTTTTTTGAAAATTCACACTTTTTTAGTGATCACTGCCCAAAAAAGGCAAGAGAAGTAACTCTTACAGTACTCACCCCTTTTTCCAATTTTTTTAATTGATCACCCACAATTGGACATGTTGCCTCATGACAGTTTCTATCAAGGGACTAACCAGACCTGTTATGTATAATATTTGAGCCGATTATCACTGAATTGACACATTCCATAACAATTCTAGTGGTAGGAACTCTGGTAGTATCTATTAAATATTCTTTTACATTAACTATTCATTTACTGCATTCCATGAAATATGTCTTGACTTAGTCAATAATTGAACAACTGTAGCATCAAAATTTGGAGTCATTTTTAAGAATTCTGTCAAAGAATAGATATGGTTAGAATAGATTCTATTTATGACATCTCTGACATTTTCTATTGGAAAACATCTAAAATAGAGTAAAGAAACGCCTAGATTCCGGCAAATCAAGTTATTTCCTCTGAAAATATCTAAAATCGAGTGGAGAAACATCTAAATTCTAGGGAATTTGCATGTTGATAATAAACCAGTCAGAATAAGGTCCCAAAAAAGGCAGAAAATCTTCTTTCTGAGAATAAAAATGAAAATAAAAACATTTTTAGAAGGGGTCTAGCAGAGTACTAATGTCAATTTTCAAGTCTAAAGACAAAACAGCATGGCCAGGAGCACTGGAACACACATGGGGGTTATTCAATAATCTTCCATGCTTTGAATTTTAAAAATATTTTCTTTGGATCCATCAATTTTCCAATGATTTTTTTTAAATTATTTCTAGATGGAAATTCCTGGGTCAGGTATTATCAACCGGTATATTGCTGCCCAGGGTCCACTTCCCAACACGTGTGCTGATTTTTGGCAGGTAAGACTGAGCTATTCTTAACATCCACTCATTTCAATTGTTCTATTGTTTTTTGTTTTTGATAAGAAAAAAGTAAGATGTGGTATCAATTCGTAGAAAGTTCATTTGACTTGAATAATTGAAGTAAAGAAAAATTACAATTTTTTTTCTGCTGTGATGCTTTTAATCTTGTTATAATGTATGAAAGTTCCTGCTTCACTAGATTTAATGCTCACATTTCAAGCCTTTTCCATTCTCTGCCTTAGAGTAAATCATTGTTATATTCACTCCCAAGATGACAGAGGAGTAGGTCTTTCAATCTTTGACAATCTCAGTCTTCCTTCTGTTTCCAATTGCCAAATGCGTCTAAAGACTAAGGATTACTTCTAGTGTTGCTCAGATTAACCACTTTTCTCCACCAGTTACACTTTATCACTCTCAGAAGAATCAAAATCTCAATCAAGGTTCTCACTTGTCAGGGGAGAAAATAGATTTTTCAACGTCAGGGAATCATCAGGGAATTTTACAAATTATCAGGGTTCTTTAGATTTCTAATAATTATTCAAAATTTCACAGAATTTTGTATATTGTCAGGGACTAATCAGATCTTCATTTTTTTTATCCTTTTCACCAGCCAAATCACATATATCAAATAAAACGTGAAAATTTACAGCCCCCCCCCGACTCTCTCATTGTGACAAGTTATAAAGCTTCTAAACAATATTACTGAATGCATACCCCACCCATCCCCACAATGTGAAGGAAATCTAGAAATTAAAATGTATTTAGGAGGCTAACTTCTACTTCTTAACAATCGTGGAAGGGAGGAAGATTTTTTTTTTTCCAAGTCTTGTGTTTTTATTTAAGCGTATTTTACAGAATCACAGTTTGATGAGAGAAAAACAACACACTGAAATATATTTGAACAAAAGGGTGGCTAGTAGTAATTGAATGGGAGATACAAGGCCATCGAGTACTCCTATGTTAACTCATCTGTTGTCAGAGAAATTTGAAAAATGTCTGGGAAATTTGAACTGGGAAGTTGATGAGAAGAACCCTGTTTATGAATTCCAAACTTACTTTTTTGGTTTAGGCTTTTACACTTTTCCAAACACAGCTACTGAGATTCTAAGAGTATGCTACGATTAGGGTTGAGAACAATAGTTCTATCTGAGACACGGCTCTTATAATTTCATTCTTGCACAGAATACACAGGTTCCAATATCAGGAAGCATCAACTAAAACCATTACCAAAATTTTTAAGATAAGTTTCTTTCAGTTTTCAAGTTGATCTGGTTGGCCATGTGTTGAACACTTGTATAGACTGGGCTGATGGAGCTATAAGGCTGAAAATTTCAACATTCACTCCTCATGTCTAGAAAGAAAAGTTTTTCTTGTTTTTTCACCCCCCCCCCATACTTTTCTAGAGGAGGGTTCTGTTTACGAAGTAAGTTTAGGCTAAATTGATTCCTTAGTTGGTGTCTGCTTGTTTTTTGAAAATTTAGACTTTTTTTAGTGATCACTGCCTAACAAAAGGTGAGAGAAGTAACTTATTCATTGAACACATCTTTTGAAATTTTTTTAACTGATTACCCTCAACATGGTATGCTACCAAGGGACATTGGTTGCATGGCCGTTTCTAACCAGACCTGTCTAATTTATATTTGACATTACTTGCATCTCATGATTATTATGTAAAAGTCAATGTAGCAAAACGCCTCTATCATATCAATGTATTCCTATTTCTTTAAAATAGTAATCAGTATTTGCTTTTATTTACAGATGGTGTGGGAGCAACATTGTACTTTGGTTGTTATGCTTACCACCAAAGTTGAACGAGGGCGGGTAAGTTGAAACTCATTTCAATGAACACTATTTCCTCCAAATTCTTTCTTTAGATGACTTTTAACATTGGATGCAAAAATCAGTGCCTCATTCTGTCGGATACATGAATTGGGAACAGTTTTCTTAGAATAAATGAAGATCAATTTGAGATTTGAAATTAATAATGGGTTGCTGTATGAGCTTCTAAATGAAGACAGTTGAACTAGAGGCAGGCAATGTAGATGTGTGGTGGTCTGTGTTTGAACCACAGTTAATATATGAGTTAAATAATTGTAAAATCAGTGATACTCAAAATGTATCTCTAAGGAATATGCAGCTTATAGACTTCAATCTTTACAGCTATTGTTTGACTAAGCAATTCACTTTTGTTGAAGAAAACAAAAATGACATTCTGTTATATAATGTCAAGGGTTTTCCAACTTTGGTTTGATTTTTTGTCTGTGTCTGATCGAGTGGTTCATATTTCATTAGTTACTTTTGATGTTTTAGGTAAAATGCCACCAGTACTGGCCTGACTTATATGAAACAACTGACTTTGGTGTCTTGCAAATCACATGTGTGAAAGAAGAAGAAACTCCATCGTTTGCTTTTAGAGAATTTACACTTACACATGTAGAGGTATGTAAAAAGATTTTCAAGACAATTTTTTTTGTTTTTGATTCTGGAAATTTTTTTATTAGGTTGGAAAAAAAATAATTGTGTTCTCTGCTATTTTAAACTTAGATGCTTATTTTTGGTATGAATAATTACTTCACTATTTTCATGTGATATACCATTTTAAAGACTGAATTTAAGCTGAAAATTTTCTTTTCACTCTGGTTTATCTGAGGCTATCAAATTAAAAATGGAAAAGATGCAAATTCAAGTAATTTTGTTACATAAGTTCAAAATAGAGAACTACTTGCAATATCAACCAAGTATTTGGCCAGTGAACTGTCAACTAATGTACAGCTCCACATGGAGACCAAAAATTTCAAAATGGAGTCAAGGGCCTTAGAAATGTGGACATCTTTCTGTAATTGACGACATCCAATTGAGGTAGATTCATGCAAAAAACTTGATGTTGCAGAGGAACTAAATGTTGAGCTTTCAACAATTTTTCAACATTTGCATCAAATTAAAACAAAAAAGCTCAACATGTTGTGCCAATGACCCTGAATGAAAAACATAAAAAAGTTTTCTTGTCATGCCAATGACTTGCAGAAAGAGAACAAACTAGGCCACAAAACTCTACCTCATCCAGCCTACTCACCAGACCTCTCTCTGATCACTTTTTAAAGCGTTTCAACTTCTACCAACAACCAGGCAGCTGCTCAAAACTCTCCAAGAATCCATTGGTTCCATAATAAATGGATTTGTTTTTAGTTGGCAAACATGTGTAGATTCCAACAGTTCTTATCTTGATTGATAATTTGTTTTAAGTTGAGATTTACTGCTTTGAAGTTGATGGTGAAAAACTGCAATTATTTTTGCACCAACCTAATATTTTCCAATTTCTGACTCTGCAGAAAATTAATTTCAGCCATATTAATATGCATGTTTGAACATCTCTGACAAGAGCAAAAAAGTATTTCTTGGTAAAAATGATAATTTATTATGGTCCAAAAACAAATTATAATTTCATATATCTTGTTGCTGTGTGTGAAGCAATTCCACTTTCAATCAAGAGAAATGAATCCTTACTTCACTATTATTACAAACAAACAAACCCACTGGGGGAAGGGACGATTTGATGTTGCCGATTCATTGCCAGAACAACTCAATGCAACTTTTATTACAGATTCATTGAATGACAATAAAAGATAGAGATTTAATAAAAGAATAATGAATAGGCATTACTTTGATTGCAAAATTAATTTATTTATGATTATGAGCTATTCCTGGGGGGTCCTTTCTTTAACCCTTAACCTGCCACTAGATTTTCCCATGCTGTATGCTCCTTTTTTTTCCAACTGGCTGTTTTTATCCCATCTTGTTGACTTTTGTAGACAAATCAAGAACGACATATTAAACATATGCAGTACATTGCCTGGCCAGATCATGGTGTGCCTGATGATCCTGCTGACTTTTTAGATTTTGTCATCAGGGTGCGTAAGAATCGAATAGGAATGGTGGAGCCAACTGTGGTCCATTGCAGGTAAGTAAATCATGGATGTTGAATCTTCCTCTTCAGGCGGAATTCCGTCTTTTGACAAACAAAAATCCGACGTTACAAAAACGCTAATTCAATGCAGGGGGGTGGGGTGCTTGAGCATTTTGGTTGTTTTAGGCATTTTTAAGATTTTTTTTTTTAATGTGGTTTTTTGCCACTTTTAGCTACTTTTTCTATTTTCTCACATTTTGGCAATCAAATTAGTGTGAAAATATTCTTCAAGTTGACAACACTGAGTTTCAGACTTGGCAATTTTTCCTGCCAACACCCATGGTTACTTCAAGATATTTATATACTCTTCTGGTATCAGAAAATTATCTTTTGAAAACATAATAAAATTTAAATTCAGTTATGAGCATGAGCTTAAAAGTTTGATATCGCATCACTGCCTAATTATGTATCTATATAATTTCTATTATAACTATTTGCAAATAAATGGATAAGGGAAATTTTTCTATGATTAGCATCTAATATACCTAGAATTATTTCCCTTAAGAAATCTGATCATTTTAGTATAGATTATGAGGGTCACTGCAAAGGCTGATCCCATAATATATTCATTCTATGGCAAATTGGATTGGACATTGCTTTTATTCTCCAAGTTGGAGCATTTTAGCATTATTGCATTTACGAAAAAAATGTACATTCTATTATGATATAACCATTGGTTTCTCAATGCTGTCACACCTTTAATGACATCACACCTCTTCCTTTCACCTTACTTCTGTTTAATGTAACTGGGACCGACTAATCAAAAAGTGTCTTATTGAGATGTGTGGACTCTGAAAATGGACTCTCACTTGCTATATACAAATAGATAGACACTGGGTCATTATAGCCAAATTGGATCCAAGTTTGTTCTTATTTGTCTCTCTTTCTTTCCCTTTCTTTCCTTTTCTTTTTCTTTCTTTCTTTTTCTTTCTTTCTTTTTCTTTCTTTCTTTTTCTTTCTTTTTCTTTTTCTTTCTTTCTTTTTCTTTCTTTTTCTTTTTCTTTTTCTTTCTTTCTTTCTTTTTCTTTCTCTTTCTTTTTCTTTCTCTTTCTTTTTCTTTCTCTTTCTTTTTCTTTCTCTTTCTTTTTCTTTCTCTTTCTTTCTTTCTCTTTCTTTCTTTCTCTTTCACAAAATCCACATTGACAGATGCTGACAGCCAATTAGCACTTCCATAGGAACTAGCTGAGCGGATTTTCAGCTAACATGACCAATTCCAAATGACAGAAAACATAATTTTCTTCTAAGATGACTTGATGTAGTATAGAATAATTATCAGAATCTGACATTTCTTTTTTGATCTTTGTGACATTTGTTTCAACTCTGTGGAATATCATTTGATATATCTATTGTGTTCTGTATGTATGTCTATAATAGACTTGTGATTATCTTTTTCATTCGTTTCCAGTGCTGGTATAGGTCGAACAGGTGTACTAATCACTATGGAGACGGCAATGTGTTTGGTAGAAGCCAATCAAACAGTATTCCCACTAGCAATAGTCCGGCAGATGAGAGACCAGAGGGCAATGCTCATACAGACAGCTGTGAGTAAAGTTTCACATATTTTCTCAGAGACATCTGATCTTGCATTAAAATCATAGTCAGCTTCTCTTCCTCAAACCTTTTTTTTTCCAGATTAAAGCATAAAAATTCCTTTGGTAGTTAGAAAACATTTTCTATATTTACCTTCAAACTTTAAAATAGTTTACTTCAATAACAATAGAAAGATATATTTTATATGTACAGAAAATCAAAAGTAGCTGAAATAGAAACAGAACCTTAATATATATTCTTAAACTTACAAGAGAACATTTGAAAGCTTTGGCATAATCAGTGATAAGAGCTTAAAATAAGTTTGTAAGGAAATATCTTTGCTGGTCATATCTTATAATCATAATCTCAGACTGAAATAGACTGAGTCTACAGTATCAGCTGAAACAGTAGCTCAGTTCAAGCAAAGAAAGATTTGGTATGTAAACCAAACAAACCCTATGCCTATAGATTCTTTTACTAAGAAAACAATCCCTATCTTTAACTTGAAAAAAAATTGAAGGAAAGAAAAGGCTTTGTGTAATCTAAAGGCCAACTCACAATTGGCCGAAATGGGCTAGGGCCAAATATCTGACAGTCTCATTACTCCAAGGGATAATTATGGACCAGATAGGTGAAATAAGTGAAAAACTGTTTACAAATATCCTTGACTTGAAATTCCATTCTAAGTGACCTTTCTTCTTTTTACCAGAGTCAATACAAATTTGTCTGTGAAGCTATTTTGCGGGTATACCATGGTAAGTTTCAACACTTTTTGTGGTAGTTGTTTTTGGCTTCATCAGTATGAAGGCATGTGGTTTGATTTCTTTGAAATATTTTTGTGCAAATGATTTCTGAATTCTAAGCTTTCATTAACACCTTATCTTGTATGAGATTTCAAAGAGTATCAGTTAAGAGTTAAAACTCTGCATTTAATTCTTTCATTTCCAACTTGTGTTCAGTCAGACCTGTCTTTCTTTTCAGTTTTATCTGAAAGAATTTGTTCAAAATTTAACAAACACTTTTCATGTGGTGATGGTTATAAATTACTAATTTATGAATAAAAATGAATCCTTATAGTATGTCTGCACTTTCTCAAGTCAGTGCTTCCCAACCTGAGAGTCTCAAAGATAATGATAAGATCTTATGAAATGAAAATGTGAAAAATTAGCATAATTACAATTGTAAATCCATGTATCTTGAAAAATATCTTGAAATTTGCCATCATTAATGGCTGCCATGAAAAATAAAAAAGGAGGAAAAAAAAGAGTAGCTTCGGAGTCCATTTACATTACCCCCACCCCTCAAATGGTACCATGCAAACAAAAACAATTTGTTTTTACACTTACACAGCATTTTAAGTGCGTTTTGATCATTATGTCCATAATTCTTAACATGTCTTCAATATAATTATTTGGTGTTTAAAATAACACTTTTTGAATTTGTTCAAATCATTTCCACGTTGTATATTTGAACATTTTCTGAAGAATCATCCTCTAATGAGTGGCTGTTGAGAGAAGCTTTTAAAGGTTCATTTTTTAAAACCAATTTGAAATTATTTTTCCTCCTCTTTTATGTTTTACTATGCATCTGCTAATTACATCAATTTTTAAAAAATGTTTTCAAAATCTCAAGTTCCTTAGTTCGTATCTCTAGTTATATTTAGAATGCAAAATCTGAGACATTGTGTCCTTCACAAAGTTGTGAAATCAATTGAAAATGTGAGTCTTTGGTCTGAACAGGTTGGGAACCGCTGCTTTTAATACCTTTTATACAACTTCCAATAACCTGCATACTGTTATGAGTTTGCAATTCATTATTATTTGTAATTACCCTTTCTCAATTCTTTTCTTTTCTGTAATCTACTGCATGTACACAAGCAATCAACATTACTCCTTCCTCCACCCCCACACCCCACACCCTATATGTTTAGCCTCTTCTACCTCGGACAAGTTGGCTTCTTGATTCTATATCATCTATTTGTAACTTGGAATCTATGAAGATTAATAAAACTAATCCACAATATATACATGTGTGTATATATATATATATATATATATATATATATATATTGTGTGTAATGTGTGTGGGGGGTATTTTTTTAATCATTATCTTTATGTAGAAAACTCCCTTTAGGATAGCGAAACAAGTCTGTCATGATTATCCATCAGTATAATGATTTTTATATAAATATAAAATAGTCCAGACTCACCAATATGGCCTCTCACGAATCTTCATTTTTCATTTCCATTTTTGCTTTCAAAGCGAAACATCTCATACTAAATTTGTTTTCTGTGGGAACCTAACCTTTTAACCACTAAAAGGTACACACATGCCACTGAAGATGGGGAAACTTTTCCCAAAACCTGTATAGGATACTAATTGATTAATTTGTCAGTTAATTAACAAATAATGTCTCCATATACTTATACACCTGAGTTGGTCTCATTCCCAATTGTTCACTTTATATATATATATATATATGTATAAAGTATAACACTTTTACATTCTCTCACTCAGTTATCACTACCTACACTTCTCTTTCTGATTTCTTTTGAAAGTGTATCCAACATCTTATACTTATTCATACGTATAACCTACAATCAGCTGATGTGTAGATTCCTACTATTGATTGACTTGTTTGTGCATATCTGTACAAGTATACTTCCCTGTGACAACTGTGAAAATATTGACAGGATTTTATAGTTTCAGAATGTGACCAAGAAGGCACTTGATAGTAAGTTTCATCACAGTTGACTATCTTTTTTTTTATTTGGCTTTTTTTTATGGTCAACACAAGAGAGACTGATGATTGCTCACTGAAAGGCAGAATTAGTACCATTGGTGGAGCCAAGGAAAAAAGTCTAGGCAGTGTTGCCAACTCAAAAAATCTTTCCACACTAAATCAACCTTGAAAAGTTCTGAAATACACTAAACATTGAAATGGCTAAAAGTAGTAAATCTTTTCTCTTATTGACAAAAAATAGCTTAAAGTTAGCAAAAATTGCTAAAGAAATAGTTCTAAGATATTTTAAAAATGGTGCCACTCATTGGATTTCTGTGTGAACAGTGCTAAATTGGCAACACTAATTTGCAACATGTGTTTTGTCAAAATGTAACCTTCTGGTGAAGCGTCACAATTTGTAAAAAAATTTATATTTATATCTGTTGGACTAACCTCACCTTACCTCAATCTCCATGGTTTTTTCTTTATTCCTGCACAAACTACAAAGGTCAGTCTCTAAGTTAGAATCCCAGCTCCACCAGTGAATAGTATTAACATCATACTGAATGCTATTTCAAAATCTCATCATAGAATGTATGTGAAGAAGTTGTTCATGGTAAGATTCTCATAGCAGATTTTGAAAGAGAAGTAAGGTTTACTTTGTGTAAAGAAAGGTTTGAGAATACCCATGAAGATTTGTGTATAAGTTTTTGAAAACTTTCTACCAAAGTTGTCAACTTTAGTTTCTTCAGTTTTTGAGTTGGTCTGGCTGTTTGGCTATGTAGGTATGTAACACGTATACAATCCGTACCAAAGGCGCTAGAAGGCTTAAATTTTCAACATTTACTCCTCATTTTATGTAGAAAATCCCCCCCATGTTCAGTTTGCAATGTAAGTTTATGCTAAATTAATTTCTTGATTTGTGTCAAGCTGCATTTGTTTGCTTTTTGTAAATTCAAACTTTTTTAGTGATCACTGCCCAACAAAAATCGAGAGAAGTAACTTATTCATTGATCACCCCTTTTTTCCAATTTTTCAAACTCTCAACATGGCATGCTGCCAGAAGATGTCAGTCATGTCACAGTTTCTATTGAGTGACTAACCAGACCTATTTTTATTCTTATTGAATACAAATATGTTTTCTAACATCAAGACACAAAGGATATAAGTAAACTTAATAAGAGAATTAAACCTAGATTTTTGTATTCTGTTGAAATCGTAATAAAGGAGGGGGGCAGGAAATGATGAATAAATCTGAATGAGAAAACATTTGTACCTGGTACGAATCTTCAGTTCCAACCCACCTAGAGTATGCAAGTTCAGTGTGGGCACCTTACAAAACGAAACACATTGAGAACCTGAAATGGCAAATCCAACTGATGAAAAGTGTCTCCGTAAACTGAATCTACCAACTCTCAGCTACAGAAGAATAAGAGGAGATATGATAGAAGTATATGAGATCATGAATAGAAAGTATGACGACAGGGTTGGTAGCTTCATCAAAAAGTGGGAAGAGAATATACAGAGAACAGGAAACAGGGAGGAACAACCAGAAAATGTACCAACAGAGAACCCAGCTGGATACATGAAAATATAGTTTCAATGTCCGCATTGTGTAAATATGGAATAGTCAACCTAATGAAATAGCACGTTCCAAAAATGTGAATTCCCACAACAGATTTGATAAATATTGGGATAAACAGGAGATTCTATTCAACTACAAATCCACAATAAACATTTGGAAGTCATATGGAAATCTAAAACGATTGCAGCAGTCTGAAGAAGAGGATTTACCATAAAACCTGTTCCAGAAAATATCTCCAAGCTAAAATCCTGAAATCATATTCTCTCTTTGCTTGTTGGTAAGGTTATGTAAATTATAGCTGTATTTATTAACTATATTATCTCAAAAAACTGGTCTGGTTAGTCACTCAATAGAAACTTCATGTGACCAATGTCTTTTTGCAGTATGCTGTGTTGGTGATGATCAATTAAAAAAATTGGAAAAGGGGATGATCAATGAATACATTACTTTTCTTGCCTTTTCTTGGGCAGTGATCGCCATGTCCTATTTTTCAAAAAGCAGACGGACACAAACTGAGGGATCAATTTAGTATAAATCTATATCTACATTGGAACCCCCCCTCTGAAATCCTATTTGGAAGGGGGATCTTTTAATGAAAAACAAAAAAATGTTGTTTCTAGACATAATATTCAAATTTTCAGCCCTTTGCTACACTGGTGAAGCCTGCACACGTTCATAGTCAGCCAGCCAGACTAGCTTGAAAACTGAGAGAAACATATAATGACAGTTTTTTTAAAACTGTTTTTGCACTAAAAATCGTCTGTCCTTCCTAGTTTACACAAGTCGAAATCAGTAAAGGGATTTACTTTGTTAAATGACAATCTCGCCTAATTTCATTTAGCTGTTTATATGGTTTATAAGAGAAGTTTAGTTCCAAGTGGTATTTAGTTTTTTGTGGCTTTCAAAGTGCGGCTCCAACAGGGTTATCTGGAAATGTCTGCTATACAATATACTGTCCCTACTATAAGCCCACCTACTGATCCTACTTTCCTTCTCTCACTCAAGGGAGATAATTATGATTGCTTGCCTTGTGGAACACCATTGGTAGACATCCTACCATTGAAGAAAACGGTTCAACAGTTGGGAAGGTAGGTTTCCCCCCACTTCTAATAATAATGTCACATCTGTTAGTCTTTCATCATTGCTCCACTTTCTTCTGCTCTAAACCTTTCATTTATTTATTTCTGCTTCTGGTAACTCTAATTCTATTGTCATGTGTGACTCTGCATGTTCCTGTGCCAACAGATATACAAGATGTCTCAAACAAAATTTATGCACGTCAGACCTGCCAAGTCTCCCACATTTTGCCTAGTTCTCCCGCAATATTCTTTGTCTCGCACTCTCCCCTACGATTTTTGTTGAAACCTGTTTTTTCCCCGCATTTTCCTTCTGAAAAAAATTTCAGGATAGCTTGTCGTCCTACCCCCACTATCTCAATGTTGTTTTGAAAAAATTATATTTGAAGTTGAACGATGTTAAACTCTGGGACAGAATTCAAAAATTAACATGGCATTTATATTTTTCTTGAACAAAAGTATCAGATTACTGAGTTCTTCTCTCTCTCTCAACATGTTGTGTTAAAAAATTATCTTATCAAGAGAGAGTGAGGAGGTTTTGACATTTCAATTTTCCCTTTGATATGATGATCTTGGTTTTAAGAAAAAAAATGCAATGATTTTTATCGTACAATACAATATGGATCATTGCTATTTTTTCATATCACCATTTAGTGCTGGAAATGCCATTTCCAAGCGTTTACATAGGAAAAATGAAAAAAAATAAGAAATAAAAACCACAGTGTCCACAGACCCCCAGCTGATTGTACTTCACACATACAAAAGATGTCTTCTGCATTTTATTTTACTAGCCTTGACAGGTCTGGTTCATTCTCTCTTTCTCATTTCAAATATTTGGAAGCCAAACGAAAAAATCATTTTCAATTAGTCATGGATTGGTGTCTGACAGTGGGACTCATAGAAGCTGTATGAGTTAGTTCTCCTTCTCACTCGAGGTTGCACTTTTGTCTTGAATGAGGATGGATGATCTATTGAGGAATTTTCTCCTTTTGGATCACATGTAGTGAAGAATGAGAATGATCTTTCTTGACTTTAAAAAGACGTTGTGATTGATTTTCTTGGTGTGAATGAAATTCCATAAAATCTAACTAACATTTACTGTTTTGCTCAGAATATCTAAAAATCCATTTTGGATGATTCACTCTGTGTACACATTGAGACCATTTGGTATTTGACAGTGTTGAATTCTCCTGATTGAGATTACTACATAGTCACATACGAGTCCTAGAGAAAATTCACACTTGAAGTTTTTATTAATGTCAGAATATGGTGTTGAGTAACTTTAACAAATAAATTCTACAAGAAACCATCTAAAAACCTTTATTAGATAGACATTGGAAATTTCATTGAAAATCAATATGCTGAAGAATTTAAGATTTAAAAAAAACAAAGACAGTAAATTTAACAATGAATCCATCATCCCTAGTAGTTGTTGGAGAAAAGGAGCAAGTAGCCTTTCTTTGTGTCAATTGATTCTCATACTTGTAAAATATTGCAATATGGAAATATTATGCAAGTATTATTTTCACTAAAAACTGTAAATAGTTGCTGGTAAAAGAAAATTGTTTGGAATAGTTGTTTTTTTAATGACATTACACTACTTCCTTTCTATTTCTAATGTTCAACATAACTCAGGATTGACTAATGAAAAAGTGTCTGATAAAGATATGTGAACACACCTAAAAAGAAATCCAGCTAGGTTGAAAGTGAAACTTTTCTAGAGAATCATTTGAGTTTTTAAAATTCTTTTTGGGTGAATTTCGTGTATGGATGGCAGTCATTTGGCTAGAAGAGTAGTTTCTAAAGATCTTTTACAAACAAAAATAACTGATGGTATTTCTCTATTGCACTTTTTTTTCTGTCTCTTCCATTTCTGAAGTCTCTTCCTAACCTCAGGAGATTTTTAAGGAATGACAAAGTTGAATATTCTAAAACTAGAATAATCTCAAAAGATTGAAACCATAAGCGGCTGAACCATTTACCAAAGAAATACACACAACTGATATTTGTTGACCCCTTCTTTCAAAATGTGTGTAAATGTTTAAAAATGTTTAAATTGGGTTTATAAAATGTAATTGATGTGTAGCTCATATGTGATCAATAAACCATTTAGAAGTGCATGGAAGCTGTTCATCTCTGTGAATATTGAATCACTGTAACCTCACAAATTGATCTCTGATCAACCAGCATAGTGATTCATTGTGTGTGTGTCTGTCTGTCTCTCTCTCCAGGCACTTTTGGTTTCATTTTTTGGACTACAACCATGAAAATTTGCATAACTAAACCACTAGACACCATCTATAAACATTTTTTGTTGTTTTTTCTAAAAAGTGCTTTTTGGGATCTCGCTGATCATTTTGGACCAACGATGCTGGTATTTTTTAAATATAGTTTTTAGTATAAGATCTATTTTTTAGATAATTTTAGAGATGATTAGTTCTGGTGAATGCATGGACTATGATGATTCATTCATGCAAGGTATGGAAATATACATATATATATATGTATATTAATTTCATTGAGTACAAATTTGAGATAGCTTGTATATCAAAGTTTTTCCGTGTCAATTGTGCCCAATCTTGTTGGATGTATAATTGTTTTCTTTCTTCTCTCGTGAGTTTAAAACTCTACTCAATAAGTCTGTGCATGTTTAAGGTGCTTTTTGCTATAGAAAATCAGTGATTCTTTTCTGCTTACCAAATCTTTTCTTTTCCAAATGCATTTTTCAGCCAAGCTCTCTAATCCTTCTTATGAATATCTGAAAAAACTGCTGCATCATATGTATTTTTCTCAAATGCCATTTTTTTTCTTTTTCTTTTTTTTTCAGATTATGTTTCTCTGCTTTCTCAACAAAATGTTTTTAAAAAAAAAAAAAAAATCTGCATGCCTCATATAAATGGATTTTTCTCTGTCTAAGCAAATGGTCAGAGTTAATAGCTCAAATAACATTGTTATATGCATAATTTCTTCTCATCAAAACACTCACACACATGCTCTAAAAAAACCATCAAACATTCAATTTTGACGGTTTGGTGATTCACGGCTGTAGCCCGTGTCGCTCACCTAAAGAAGGAAGCTGCGCTCTGAGAACTATTTTCTGAATGTTTTTTTAGTCTTTCTTTTTTAGAAAAGACAAAATTCAGTTGGGGGGGGGGGGCTAGTAACTGTTAGAGACTCAGACAGTTTTCTAAAATCTTGTTTAGTTTTTTTAATCAGCTTTTTAAAGTCCATTGTTGGACATACACCTTCTTTAAGTGAGACTTGATGTGTGTGTGTGTGGGGGGGGGTAATTATTCAATAATGAATAAATGACGAATGTTATTGCCATCTTAAATGTTTCAGTGAATAATTTCTTCAGGCTTATTGGTACAGCGTTTATATTGCATTCTCTGTCACAGTAAAACTTTCTACTTTCATTTTGAATATTTGGGTTGCTATGACACAACATTCTAAAATCTTGGTTCAACTTACTGCTTACAACCTCATTCAAGCTGTAAATATTTTACATTCACTTTTTTTGTATTTTTTACACGCTCACAACTCAAACAGCATTTTTGCATGAGTTTTTTTTTCATAAATCATGTATATCTTTCTCAAGATTTCATTTCCTACCAGGTTCTTCAGATGATCAGATGTGGAAAGAGGTTTTTTTGCATGTTTTTATGTATACAACAGCTGTATCATTTGTGTATTCATTGACTATATATACAGTTGTGGCCAAAAGTTTAGCATTAACATAACCATGTAAAAGACAGCGTTTTTACAATTATCTTTTAAAATTTATATTTTAATCCCATATAACATACATATGAGTTTTGAAAGTATTAGTACTTAGTAATGAGTCTTTGAATGTATCTGGGCATTTAGTCAATAATGCTTTATGCATTAATCATTTAAATTCTCAGATATCAATCCATTGTTGACCACCTCCTTCAATTCTTCAAATGGTGATGGGATTTTTTTAGTGTGGAGACAAGTAATGTTCATTGATGAAATTGCATATTACAATTAATCAACTATAATTCTAAAGTAAGTAAATCTTGTTATACATCACCAAGTGTGAAGCAGCAACCTGTAATCATGTATGGTTTGAGGGGCAATAAGCACAAATGGCAAAGCATGCCAAGTAGAACCACTTGGGGAATATATTTGCAGGTGGTCATTTTATTAAAAACATGAAACTACCATATTGCAACAAGATGGTGTCCCATGTCACCATGTCACTGGTGGAATAGCCTGGCAATAGCCCTGACTTGAACCCAATTAAACATTGTTGGACCCTTCTGAAAACCAAAGTATCCATCAAAAACCCATCATCATTCGAAGAATTGGAGGAGGTGATCAGTTAATGGATTTCAGATGATTACTGCTCAAAGCATATGCATTCAAAGTGTTATTGCAAAAAATGGATTCATTACTAAGTACTGATACTTTTAAAACTCACAAGTATTTTATATTGGATTAAAATATGAATTATGAAAGATAATTGTAAAAATGCTGCTTTTTTTTTAATGTATGATGCTAAATTTCTGGCCATAACTAAGGGTACCCACAAATTTACTTCATCATAGATGGAATACCTGATGTAAGATGAAAATTGAAGATACATGTGTCAAACATTTTGTATCCTCTTCAGAAAAGTGTAGGACGTCCAATTCTCACTGGTTGCTCCATACTAATGGCCTTGTGCTAAGCTAAGCAAATATCCATATTCATGGAGAAAAAATTTGAATCTTCTTAGAAAGTAGAAAATTCATAATTTGTAAATGACTTGTGCTCAATTGATAAATATTGAATGACTTTCCTTTCTATTTCTTTCACATTGGCTTCAGTTATAAATAAAAGATTTACTTTGAACTTTAATTTTTTCCATAATTGAATACAGGACTTTTGGTTGTCTGCAAGTGATTTGATAGGTTTTTCAAGAGTGACTTTCTGGTTATTTCTTTATACATATAATTATTCTATGTCTGATTCATATGTTTGAAGTATAAATAGCTTTTTTTTTTCTATCTGTAAGTACTGGCCAGATTTTATTGTTTTAATTTTTCTTCAGTTACAATTTGAGGATTTTTTAACTTAATAGAAAATAGATAGTACCCACCAAATACTATCAATGTAAATTGAATTTGAGAATTGATTTGATCACCCCACCCACCCCCAATTTTACTGCTTCTTAAACTTTTGACCAGATTAGTTATTAAATATTTTCTTTCAGGGCAAAGTTTAATCTTGAAACTGTCAAAAATGGATCGTCTTATTAGGACTGATTTTCAGCAATCACCTAATTTTTTTGGATGAAGCTAACATCCCTTTTTTCATACTTTTTAGATGTGTCCACACATCTCTATTAGACGCTTTTTGGTTGGTTGGTCTCAGTTACGTTGGACAACAGCAATATGAAGGAAGGAAGAGGTGTGCTGTCATTAAAAGAAATCTTCTTTTTTTTTTTTTTCCTAGCTGCTAATGATATCTTAGTGGAATGTCCGTTGTTCATTTTTGCATTTGGAAAAAAAAATGGCAAAAAACACCAAAAGTAGTCATTTATGATTCTCATTGAAATTAATACTTGCACAATATTTCGTAAGTATGAGAATCGATTACTCAAAGACTACTTGCTCTTCTTCTTCCTCCTCCCCCTATTACCACTGATGGTGGACACATCGTTGAACTCATGGTTCTTGTTTTTTCAAAGGTTGATTTTGTACTGAACTCGAAATATATAGCTAGCCTCGACTTCTAAAAATACATTTTTAAAACAAACATCTTTCTAATGTTAACAAAACAAAAAAAAATATCCCCATCTCGGCTTTTGGGTTTTGACAGCTTGAAGTAAGTTCCATACACTTACAGAAAACAAGGACAACAATCTATAGAATTTAAATAAAAACTTTGAAATTTATCATTCCTTAGTACTTTAAAATAATATGAACAATGGTTCTCAGATTTCTGAATGAAAAATTGTCTGCAATATTTCACAGATAAATTAAAATCTTATAGATTAAATAATTAGTTAAATAATTCATTTCATTTTGTTATGGTTCATTTTTCATAATCTTCTGAATAATTAAATCCTAATCTTATCTTTCATATTTTCATTGTTCACATAGTTTTTGTTCATTTTATCAAAATTCTAAAAATCTTTCTTGAATCTTTTTGACAAAAAAAAATATTCACTTTTTCCAAAGGGATACAGTGAAAGATGAAAATCAGTCCAGATAAGATGATCCATTTTTTAATGGCCTTAGGCAGGCATGGGTAACCTTTCTGATCTAGCAAGCCTCATGGGGGATTTTTTTTTTCTATTCGGGCCATGTATTCTCTACAAAAATGTTGATCATATTTGAGAAAGCGTATTGAATTTCTGTTTTATACTAACATGAATTACAATTATTATATCATTGATTTATTATAAATTATAAAATAGACTTTCTGAGAAGAATTACATATGATTGCCAAGATTGGCCACAAAATGTCACCACTGACCAATGGTTGTTCATATATGGACTAAAGGTTAAACTTTGCCACAGTCACTTATATAGAATAGTGTGATGTAAAACAGTTGGTCTTCTTTTTTTTCTTTTTCTTTTTCTTATTTAATGTTACTTACTGATCTTCATTTGTCAATGCTGACAATAGATAAAGCAGCATCAAGTGGTAAGTCAATTATCCATGTACTCCTCACTCACCTTCCCTTTTTCTCTATTGCGGTGTGCCATTGACGATATCACTGGTGATGGGACTGTGTTCAGTGAAAAAGTCCCGTCTTTATCAAAGGCATTAATGCAAAAGCAGTTCCAGCCAGAATTCAAACTGTTTCCCAGTTCAGATTTTCTGGGGTCTTTCACACCACTTTACACAAATAACTAAAAAAACAAGTTCTTTCTAAATTCGACAAAAATGTTTCCTATATTCTCTTCAATCACATCCTTACATGCATTTATTTTTTATTCTTGCAGAGACAATAGTGCGTCCCCTTGATGACTATCAACGATGACATCTGTGCTGACTGTTCCCTGGACCTACGATAGGGCTGGCCACAGGATGTGAAGCTTACGGTGCTTGTGCTAAACAACAATAACATATATATATATAAATTAATATAGCCAGGACTGTCAACAGCTGCCAGCCAGATCATGACAACGACTCAACAACGACTCCATAACAAAAACCCGCTAACCACTGATTGTAACTGTAAGAAAAAAGGAAAAAAACAAACCCGTGTCATTTTGAACGGGTTTTGGGTGTATGCATGGTTTGGACATTATTCAATCCTGTCAAGAGAAAAAAAAGAAAAAGCATTATCCGCATCAACAGTGGTGAATCAGTTTGAGACAGAACAGTGTACAAAACCCTGTCCAATCATACCAGCCCAGAGAAATTGTGATGCATGCCCCGATTCTACACTGACCAATGGAAGAACTGTAAGACTAATAAAGTTACTGATACTTGCATTGGTGTCACTAGTGCTCGACTAGTGGTACTTCTGTCTTGGTTTAATTTTTTGCTGATTTTTAAAAAGTATTTTTACAACCGAAATGATTTGGAATGTCACGACTGCTACTGCTGTTGTTGTTGTTGCAATCAGTTTACCCAGATGTTTAGAGTTTGTCTGCTATTCCTGAGTAGCACTGCTAAACAGCCCCACCCCCCCAGAAACCCCCCCTTCAAACCATTTCCTGCCATGTTGTCCATCGATTGGCACCGACCTCCTCCTCTACTTCCCCTCCAACTAATGATGTCTTCATCTTCATCCTCCTCCTCATCATCATTATCATTATCATCATCATCATCATCATCTTCATCATCGTCATCTATCATGGCTGCTGATCCCAATAAGCACCAACTTTGATTATCTGCAATTTAACAGTCAACTCTCAAATAATGTCTGTGTCTGCAGTACTTGCCTTGTCCTATTAGACATGGGCAAGTGGTTTCTCTACTGACTGCTATGCCCAGTGTCTTGATTCTACCAATTCACTAGACACTACCTGGGTGGCTACTTTTCTCCCAGCTATCCAGTGATGGACATCGAAGCAATAAATATTGTTTATCCGGGAAAAACATTGGAAGAAAACAAAGAGTATGTCATTAGAATACATTTTTTTTTTTTTTTCATTTTTTTTCATTTTTTTTCTTAAAAAAACATTTCGGAAATTTTTTAAAAGTTATTATCTCCCACCAACTCCGACCCCTTCCATAAGGAAAACATAAATTATGGAAAAAAAAAAAAAAGTTTTTAAGGAACAGGACTGATAAAATAAATGAATCTGTTGGTGTTGTCAGGATTTGTTCCCCTGGAAACCCTGTTCTTTTCTCTTCGATACTTGTGAGCAATGACTATACACACACACACACACACACACACACACACACACACACACACTACACAACAGAGTAAGGAACAAATTTAAAAAAATGGAAAGAAAGACAGGATTTATTAAAAAAAAAGATTTAAAATTCAAACCACTTTTTTAGTGTGTATGTGTGTGAATGAAAAAAAAAAATCTCATGAAAAAATGTTTACGAAAATTGGCAAAAAAAAAAAAAAAGAGTTGTCCAATACATTTGTGCCAAAAATGACTTTTATGAAAGTTAAATTAGAAAAAAAAATAATTTCAATTTAACCACTTTGAGAAAAATTAGAAATATAGTTTCCTTAACCCAGCAGTCCATAAAAAACAAGAGAATAAAAAAAATGAACTGCTGTGCAAAGATATTTTATCAAAAACAATGTATTAATATGGGTATCACCTGATATGAACTAGCCAGTCATTTTGCCTCCATGGTAAGTTTGATGTTGCTTCATTTATTTATATATATATATATATATATATATATATATATATATATATATATATATATATATATAAATAAATTTCTTTTTAATAGAAAATGTTTTAACAATGTCACAGTGCATAGAAATGGTCTGTTTGCTTAACTTCTTTTAAAATTTATAATTTGCTTTTTATGCACAATCCAACGTAACCACAATTTCAGTGCAAAGCCACGTTTATATTACAGTGTAAGTGGATTTATACTGAACTTGTCAAGCTCCTTTTCTTGTTGGATAGAATGGATCCGTGTGTGTGTGAGTGCAGTGTTGGAATGACATGAAGACTTAATATTTCCTAATATTATTACAGAGTATTTATGCATCTCAACATTCGCTATGGATGCCAAAGCTAGATGATGACCATCTTTCTTTTTTTTTTCTTTTTTTTTTTCCTCCTCCCTAACAAAAAACTCACTGAGACAGTGATGATAAATTACAACCCAGCCCTAAAAAAAAAAAAAAACCCTGATAGCCCATCTGCTGTTTGCATGCATTGATATGCACAGAATGTCCTTGGTGTGCCACTGTGAAATTCTTCTATTCCTACTGAACACAACATATTTGCATAGCAGTTTCATTGTAATTTTAAATAAGGTAGGGGAAGTGGACCTGTGAAAGAGGGACGGCAAAAATGAACGATGTACCTGTTTCTCTGTATCTCCACTTGCCCTTTTCTAATCTCTTCGTTAATGGGCCCCCAAAGTTCTTTCACCACTTTGATTCCACAGACAATCACCGTGGCAACATGCTCTGACCTTTTTTCTTAACTTTCTCTCCATTTCATTCTTCTTTTTTTTCTTCCAAAAAGGAAACCATATTCACCCACCTCTCCTCCTCCTCCTCCTCCTCCTTTCTCTACCCACCTGGTTTGACTAGAATTCTCAAACATGTGGCAAATGCTTCAATGTGTGTAAAAGCTTGTTAATATAAATGTAAATAGTGTAAGAATCTATTTTCATTGCATATTATAATGATATTGATTATAATTATTATCTATTATTATTATTATTATTGTCCCCTTTTGATTGTGATTCTGTGTGGTTGGTAGTCACCACAGCATGAATCTTCACCCGGATACAGTGTAGAATTTATTCTACAGGCTTCTTGTAAAGTACATAAAACATAATTTTTAGTCTTATTTCTCGTTTTGTCTTTTATTTTTTCTTTCTCTTTCTGATTTTGTTTTTACATTCAATCTTTCATCCGGAAAAAAAATGTTTCCTACAAGAGTGTATCATCATTTTCTTTTTTTCGTTCGAAGCCTCTAAAATGGCAAAATGATTGATTGAAAATATCAACATTTGACCAGGAAAAAAACGACAAATCATTTGCATCACTTTTTGACCATTTTGTACGTGTGTTTTGCCTCATGAAAACTTTAGGATTATTTGAAATATCAAAAAAATATCAGTGGTAAAAACGAAAACATTTGATGAAATAATAGATTAATAAATCTTCTAACGCATTGAGTGATGTCCTACATTTTACAGCTTGATATTGATGTTCTTTTCATAAAAACTGCTTTTTTCAAGTTAAAAGTCGGAGGTTTTGAAGGTCGGGACAATAATTGAAATAATATTGAATTGCCATCACAGTAAATAATTGAACAACCATAGCATAAAAATTTGAAGTCATGTAAAAAAAATTCCATCAAAGAATAAATCTGGTAGGAATTAATCGTATGTTTGACGTCACAGGAAAACATCTAAAATAGAGTTGAAAAAAAACATCTAGAAACAAGAGAAGTTAGATGTTATTAATAAATCAGTCAAAATGAGGCCCCAAAAAGGTCAGAGAAGTTAATTTTCAAGAAATCCCCAAAACGTTTTTAGAGGTGGTTTAGTTGAGTATTGATGCCAATTCACAAGTTGGAGACAAAATGGTATGGCCAGGAGCACTTGAACCCTCAAACACATTCATGTATTGAAAAAAGGGTAGAAGTCTTCGCCATCTTTGGTGTCTACGGTTGTTCTATTCTTCATTGAAAAGAGTTGAATCTGCTGCATGAAAACTGTCTTCAACTGAACTTATATAGGAGAAAAAAAACAACTGTCAATGTCATTTTTGGTGTCTAAATTCAATTCTTAAATCCAAGTAAATCATTTCATTGACTCAACTTGACAAGTATCTTCATCTTTTTTGATTTAAACACGTTTCAGTTGATTTATTCTCTGATATTCCTCAGTCTTTTATAGCTTTTAGCAATACCAGAGGTTGATTGTCTGTAATATTTGATGTAAATGTTTTCTGATGATGGCAAAGGACAACAAGAAGTATATTTAGGTAGGTTATTTCACAATGCTCTCAAATAGAAACTTGTTTTAAAAATTGAAAGTATACCCTATTGCTCTCCCTTTGAAACACCTTTTTAAAATAACCGTTCCCTCTCAAGTTTCATAATTTTAAAGATAGTTTACTAAATTGTCTAAATTTTTTTTTCTTGCAAAGAAGACTCTAAAATGGTCGCCATAAATATCACAAAGAAGTTGCTTCCCTTGGTGACTAAAAGTGGTAAGATTTTGCCATTTTTCATTCCCAGTTAAGTTCATGAAAAGAGCACAGCGAGAACCACAACCAGGAACTTTGAATATATTTATTAAAATGAAATGTACTCATCCAAAGATCTCAGCTATCATATGATTTTACAAGCATACTTAACATTTTTTAGCCCGTTCTAGTCACAAGGGGAGGCAACTCCTTTTTGTATTTACAGCTGCTATTTTAATGCCTTTGCTAGAATAACCTTTTATCAAAATTAGAAATAGTTTTAAATTTTCCGATAAAAAAGTTTCTGTAATACCATCGTTTGCAGTATTTCTCAGAACTTTCAGGCTCCACTCCATACAAAATAAATAAATAAAGACTATTCGATTTTAATATTTTTTTTACCAAATTCACCCCTCATAATTATACTAGGTATGATTTTTGTACATAACAAATCGCTTCATTGATTTATTTGCAAAATGTTAGTTTCCTCAAACGATGTCACATTTTAAAATTTTTGGTTTCAAAACGAATACTAAGTGCTATCACGTTTATCAAATCTTCTGATATGCCTGTATTTACGAGGATTAAATGAAATATTAGAGATGGGATTTCATACATCTATATGTTTTGAAGATTACTAAAGATTACATAAATTTCTTTGATATTTGGAAATGGCTGACTGAAGTGACACAAAAAAATCTATTAAAAAAGATTTTTAATGTTTTGTGTTTAAAGCTGTAAAGCTTTCTAGACTATATATATATATTTTACAATTATTTTTTTTTCCAAATTACTAGGTATGGGAGTAGATTAAATAAGATATTAGAGGCAGGAACAACATTAGATATATTTATTTATAATTATAAATATTCCACATTATTCCATCTTCAGTTATTTATTTTTAAATTTCTTGTATATCCACTCTTTGCTTTCATTATATTCAACATATTGTTAATTCCATTCGATTTGAATCAATTCATCAACTCAAGTTTTTCCTCTTTGTCAACAGGGCCAAAATAGTTGCATTGGAAAGAATCACAAACATTTTCATTCAAAAGGTATAACAGTGTGCGGATGTATGTCGTTTCATGTCCATATCAAATAATAATTCTGAATTCCTGTAGAAATTGGCCTGGTGGATTTGATTGAAAAAAAAAGAAAAATTGAATTTCTCTTTCATTTTGAAGAAGAAAAAAAAAGAAAGAAATTGAAGAATTTCTCCTTCACCTTGATGAAAAAGAAGACAGAAAAGTAAGATATTTCATTTTAATTTATCCATTTGATTTTAAATAAATATATATTAATAAATATAACCAATGTTGTTCCCGTTTAATATTTTATTCAATTCAATCCCATACCTAATACTTGATTTAATCTAGTATTTTCTGTAAAGTATAACAAATGGTGTTATCCTGTCTCTAATATTTCATTTAATCCTCATAAATTTAGGCATATTAGGATGTAGACATTACAGTCATTTCAGGCCTATCATAACTACTTTCATAAATGGCCAATCACAATTTGTGGAAAATAGCTAAAATATAGCTTTGTGCAAAAAAATTGAAGTAAAGAAAAAGACTTATTTTAACAAGGTATCCATCTTGAATTGTGAACTAGGATTTCTCTCTGCATAAATACAAGAATAATAACAAATGAACAACTGTGGAATCAAAATTTGAATTCATATAAAGAGAATTCCATAAAAGAATGAATATGGCCAGAAAAGATTCTTTTTATGAAATCACTGGCGTTTTCCACTGGAGAATATTTCAAATAGACTAAAGAAACAAAAGATACTCCTGAATTCATAAACCCGTCAAAATAAAACCCCAAAACATCCAAGTTTTCCTTCCAAAAATCTTCTAGAAAGGGTGTAGTGGAGTACTGATACCAATTTTCAAATCTGTAGACAAAATGGTGTGGCCAGGAGCACTGGAACAGGAACAAATACACATATAGAAAAAGATAGACCCCCTTTGCCATCTTTGGTGGCAATGGTTATTCAATTGAGAGCTTTGAATTGGTTCCTTCCTATTCAACAAAAGCTCAAGTTCACCATTAGTTTATTCTTGAACTTATCATCAAGTATTTTATCAAACCTTTTTGGGAGATATATTAGTTGATTTCTTTCTTCTTTATTTATCTATTCAATTTCTTTTCAAAGTTATGTAAGCAAAGTCTAATTCTGATCATTTCTGTAGGTTTGTTGTAGATTTCATCTATTTATATCTATTTATGTGTTCAGATATTCATTTTTGATTAGGATGTCACTCAGAATCACTTTTTTTTAATGTAAAATATTCTTAACCTAAACTCTGTTGAATGTTATGAAAAGTTAATTTAACAAACTTTTAGATATTTCAAGAATTTCATAGTCTGAAAAAAAAAAAAATGTTCACTGAAGCAAACTTCCCAATCATTCATATTCAAATATTGTTTTATGGAGGAAAAAAATACTGAACAAAGTTTTCATCTTTCCTGTTAGATGAAGAAGAAATTAGAAAATTGTGACCAACATTTTCATGATTAAGGGTTTAGAGATTACTTGTTCTTGGTTTCTGGAATTTCCAAGTCTAGAATTACATCTTTCTTATGTTTCCACTAAATTCTTTTCTTTAATGTTCTGTCAACCAGATTTTGGCTCAGAAATGGATATAAAAACTAAGGATTTAAAAAAATGAGACTATAAAATCGATTAGGTTAAAAAAAAAACATGCAATGGAAACTGGTTGTTTAGAACTGAGGATTTCTAAATGTCTTTCAAGAAAAGATCTGAATAAAACTATTTGTTATTTTTTAACTAATCATAAAGTTGAAATAATAATAAAGTATAGTGAAAATCTTCCAGTCAGATGAAAAAAAAAAAACAACATTGTAACTCGAGGCAGAGGAAAAGTTTATTTACCCCTAAATAATTTGTCTCAACCAGAATACATATCTAAAGGACATTGACTCATGCCTGAAGGAAAAAAACAATATCGTTCAAAGTGTAATGAACTATGATGACTTCGATCTTATTGTTCTGAAGTGAACTAACTTTGCCAAGAAAAAAAGTTTCATCCAGGGGAATAAATTAAGATTGTCGTCTTCGAAGTTTGCATGACAAGAAATCAATTGGCATTTATTTCTATTCAGTCTGTCCCAGATAAGGATCCAGTTGACTATAGAAATTTTCTTTAAATGTGGTAAAATCTTATTTTTATCAACCTAAGCTGTGGTTAAGAAAGCTGAGAAACTTACAAGCTGAAGGGAGAGTCAAGTTGAACAAGAATTGAATCTTGCAGGCTGCTCATGATGATACAGTCATTATTGAAAATTAAATCAATTTTAAGAGATAGGTTAAACAATGTAATTTTAATGAAATGATCACTACAGCAAGTTTTGTAAAAAATGAGAGAAGCGAACTATACAATTGTAACAAGATGCATAATAGAATATGCCTCTCTCGCAGTTATGATGTTAAGACAGTATTTGATAAAGGTTTGTTTAGGGTTAGCAGTGGTTTGCTGAAAAATTTGTCAGCTTTGTATTCCCCTTTGCTGTTAGTCCTTTGGTTGGCCGTGAGTCATGTTGCAGTCATACTTTCCCCTCTTCTCAGGACCCCCTTCCCTTGTTCTAATAGCTTAATCTTTCCTTCTCTCTCAGCCAACACCAATGAAGTCTGATGTGATTTCAATTCACCATCTTTTTTATTCTTCTTTTATTGCAAATTAATAATAGTTGCATCTATTTCACAATCTGACAAAAGAGAATGTGATCTTGATTTTTCAGTGGCGAAAAAAATATTGGTTAGATTTATACTGTTCAGTTTGGTTAGGGACGGAACTCCGGAATCTAATTTCCTGAAGAAAGAAAGGTACTCAGTTCTATGGTCGGAAATCAATTTTCTCCATTGGTAGTGTTCTCATGGATGTAAATCTCTATCTTCAGACAGAAATCCATCTTTAACAAATAAAAATTTGGCAGTGCAAAAATGGCTAAATTAGTGACTAGTGCTCGTACATTTTGGCCATTTTTAGAAGATTTTTTTTATTTAGTGCTTTTTGGCAGTCAAACTATCAAGAAAATATCTTTAAAAAAAAAAATTTTTTTTCAACTTCCATGAATTACAAAGGTATAGGAAATATAACCAGGACAGTAATTTTCGTACTCCTAATGTCTTGTCACACGCTCTTTTTGACAACAATGTCTGCCTCCAAACGTTTCTAGCAGTCATCTATATGTATCTTGTACATGTCAGCTTCTCATCCTTTACAATTTGTGAGAAACCATTAGCTGACTGAAGTAATTGCTAAAGGTGTACCAAGAGAGGATGGTGTTCTTTACTGTTCAGAGTGAGTGAGTGAGTTTGTTTGTTTTTGGAAATTAAAAAACAGCTAAAATATAAAATTCATTAACATAATTTTATTATTAGAGCCAATACAGATCTTTCAATATACGGTAAATTGATTCAGGTATACAGGTATATTTCTACCTAAATTTCAAACATGATCAACATTGAAAAAGAGACAATGGGAGGCGGGTGGGCACTTAATTTTAAATAACAAAACAATTTCCAGATTTGTTTTCAAGGAGACCAGTTGTACCAACCAGTGAAATACTTCAGCACGAACTATAACATTTTTTTTTCCAGTAAAAGAATTTGAATTTAATGACAAGCTCGAATTTTTTTATAATTTACAAACACAACTTTTCTGTTCATAATAAAATTTTAATTGCCTTTTAAACAAGAACCATAAGTTCAATGATGCATCTACCGTCTGTGGTAGTTGTAGCAGGAGGAAGAGCAAGTCGGCTTTCTTCAAGATTCTCATACTTGTAAAAGATTATATCGAAATATTCCAAGAGTATTATTTTCAATAAAAATTGTAAATGGCCATTTTTAGCTTTTTTAAAATATAAAAATGCCGAAATTGTACATTCTATTATAACATTATAGCTGTTGATTTCTTTATGATGTCACACCTTTAATGACATTATATCTCTTCCTTCCTATTTCTGTTCTTCAACATGATTAGGACCGATTGACCTGAAAAGCGTTTTATTGAAATGTGTGGACACATTCAAAAATGAATTATACTATTGTAAAGATGACTCGTTCCATTTTTCCAGCAAGGCAAAATATATAAATAAAAATGAAAATTTTTGCCAGATAAATCCACCAAATCTGGTTTCTGCTATGATTGAACATCAAGCAATTCTTTTGCTCAAAGTGAATCTTAGAAAGTTAAATTATCTTCTCCAATTGTTGTATTATTAATTTCTAATCAACACAGTATGGAAATACAAATTAAATCCAAACAACATATCTATGCTTGGATTCGACATTAAAATTTAATGGTTAAAAACTTCAGTGGTACCAACCAGTGAATTGGTGACACAGATTAAACCTCTACTTAAAAATAAAGTTCGTATATTCAGTGTTTGAATGTTGGTGAATATATATTTTCCAAATGCTGCAAAAAAAAAAAAAAATGATTATTACTGCCACTCTCACATCTAAATCTTTTTTTCATGTTCAGCAAAGCCTATTCCATGGTTTTGTGATGGTGTCAAATACATCAAAAAGTAGATATTGTTTGATTTTTCACATAGTACGAAAGATATCAGATAGTGGAGACAACAAAAATTTGATGACAGGGACACTCCATGCTTTGCCAAGGAGCCGTTGACGTCGACCAAAATTCAAGTTTCTTACATCTGTATAGTGTTGGGGGAAGCCAAATATCCTAGAATAAAGACAAAAATGCAATTATTTAAAACGTGCAATTTTGTAATTTTATTTCTACAGTAATCTCTTATGATGTGGTTGTCGGGGTTCAAGATAACCAACCATGATTACAAGGCAGTATTCAAGACGGCTTACATATTTGAATCTCACCTGGATTTTAGACTAAACAAACAAAGACATTTTATTTTGTTTTGTTTTTATTGGGAATAAAATGAAGACAATATCTCTATGTAAATATTTTGTATACCTTGAGTTACCCCCTTGCCATTCACGGTTCCAATAGTTCATTGTTAAACGAATTGAAATATTTTGTATACTACAAAAAAATGCATCATAGAAAATACACTGCATACAGTATGAACAAAACATAAAAAGGTTTATTTCAATGAATTTATTATCTTCTAATCTGTGTTATAAGGAAAGATTATAGAAAATTATCAACACAAAATCATTTATGTAGATTATACAAACCCAGTTGAAAACTGAAACTTGTTCATAAACCAGTTAGACAAACAAGAGGGTTTTAGACATCAACATAGTTTCCCCAATTCACTGAAATCAAACTTATTCATTTATTCTTTAGTACATGAAGTACTGTAAATCATTAACAATCTTTTTTTCATACTACCATATACCTTCATCTTGATATTTTTGTTGCTTTATATCACAACTTTTCCCAGTGCGGATATCATTTTCCAAAAAACAAGAATATCAAGATGAAAGTTAAATGATAGCATAAAAAAAAAATTATATATCAATAATTGCTGCAATCTAGTTTAATGAAATTTATAATTTTCATTAACTGTGTTTTGTTTTATTAGCATCTAGATCTGGGAAGGGGATAAGTTTAAAGGTTTGATTCAGACTTGCACTTGCCACTATTTCCAATGGTTCAATCATAAGAACAGCCAGACAGTAACCAAGCCACCCTCTGGAATGGGGGGGGGTCATTAGTTAAAGAATCAGTTCCAGGTGAGAATCTGTTTCGATCCATGCTGTTATCTTAATTATTCATTGCCGAAAGGAAAACGGTTTGAGTTTAGTTGCAATGAAATTGAGATGAATGTAAATTGTAGCAAAAGATTAATAATAAAGACATGTCACTTAGTTGTTTAAAGTCCATGGAAGTTCACAGATGGATTAAGGATAAGAAAAATCAAAGAAATTATAAGTAAATACCAAATAATTATATGTTAATTGGTTGCAGGGTGGAGAAATTTCATATTTTTGTCCTATTGGGTAAATCTTTTGATGAACTTCTGTTTTTATTTATGGTTTTCTGGATGAGTGAGCAGAAATTTGAATAAAGCAGACAACAGGCATCAAGACTGTTTTATTCAACAGATTCTCTTTAGTTGTTCCTTCAAGAAATCACACAAAATCTGGGTCAAGTTTCGGTTCAGCAAATCAGAGGAATTTTCATGAAAATGTATTATTGTTTTCACAGTAAATCAAATAAGTGAAAATATTACTCATTTTATTAAGAATATTACTTCATAACCACAAACTGGATTTAGGTAATTTAATTCTCCTAAACAACATGAAAAACTCACTAAGCTAATTTCATATCGTCAAGTCTTAAAATAATCTTCAAACACAGCACACCAGCCATTAAGTGAATCAGTGTGTTGACACAATTACACAAAAGTCCAAGACCCAAATCTTTTTTTATTTTTTAGAAAACTATATATTCTGAATATACCTTAGTAGCAACCCTGTTGCCAGCAAATAATGATACAGTCATTTTATAAGGGAACATTAAGTTTGCATTACATAAGACAATTGTATGGCACCATTATCCTTAATATACAATGGGGTTCCAACTTTTCTGATATTGAATTTACTTCTGTTGTATACGTGTGACTTCTCAGCCCCTTGAACTTCTTCCTTGTAAAAAAAAACACATTTGGGATCATCTACAAAATATTTTATATTTTATAGATATTATACCAGGTAGATCATTAATAAATAATCAAAATAGTACTTAGTCCAATTACTGACCCCTGGCTAATTACTAACCATGGATAAGCTTAAATATTCCTATTGTCTCTCTAATCCTTCCTATTTTTTAATGATGTTAATCCTAACCCTTTTAATATATCTTCATAACTCATACTTTTCACTTCTGGTACTTAATTGCTTGTCTATAGACTTTTTCTGAGAGATTTTTATCTCTCTCCAAGTATGATGACCATGTGTGTACACAGTTCTCAAGATGCAGATGAATGGACATAACTCTTATATAGTATAAGGAGCAGGTCCTTGTCTATACATGAAAAAGTATGCTTGATCAGTTCTGGTATATGGTCTAGCTTAGCTGTAGCAGCCCTGGCATTACTTTGAAAAATGATGCTATCATAATAACTGATGAACTAAGATCCTTTTTATTATTTATATCTTGAGTATTATCATTCTTGCAGCATTCATAACATGGATTTCTATTTCCTACATACAACACCTTACATTTATCTTCATTAAAAGCAAATAACCATTCTTTTGACCATAATGTTCATTCATCAAGATCCTCCTGTACTCTTGATTGGTCAATCGGCAACAAGATTGGATGGTACAATTCGGTATCATCAACAGAACTTTTACATTTTATGGATATCGTATCTGGTAAAATAATAGATAAATAATAAAAATAACATTGGTCTGAGCATTGACCCCTGTGGCATCCCATTACTTACACACCTTCAGTCAGATTTATAACCATTTACACAGATTTTCCATTTCCTAAATCATAGGAAGCCTTCTGGTCAACAATTTAGTTAGCTAGCCACATCACAGTCCATAAATCAGTCTACAATGGGTCAAAGGCTTTTTTGAAATCCACACATCATACAACAAAGGGACCCCCCTCCCCATCATATAATTTTGGCCATTCTTTGAATGTTCTACTATTTCTATTGGGAAAGTGTTCCCCCCACAAAATTAATAAAACATTTGAAAAGGTGTCTATGAAGTATACTTATGTGCATCCTTAATGGTCCAGGCTGGATGGAGTGTCCTGTAGTGCAGGCACAAGATAAAGAGTGTTACAAAAACAAATGCTAAATGCAGAAAAAAATTTCTGAAGATTGGGTTTTTCTGCAACCTCTTGAGTTGTTTTGTTGCTCCTCCTCAATAATGGCCTCAATTGAATGTTGTCAATCACAAAGGCTGTCCATGAGCCTCATCTTCAAGATTCTCCTCTCCGTTTGGAACCAATGTTAAACTATGTTTGTTGATGGTCTCCTGGTGAAATACTTGGTTGACATTGTGAGCAGTTTCCTTTGCCTTACATCCTATTATGAACTTGTACAACAAAATGCACGGATTTGTTTTTTCCAGCTTGAATAAACAGGGCAAAATTCATGCTTTAAGTTGGCATATTCCATGAACATGGTTTATTACCAAAATAACAGAAAAAACTCAATTATTTTTGCACCAACCCTAAAAGTCGAAAAAGATAGTGGGAATGGAGGAGATTAGTGTTAGAAGTAAAAAGATCTGTCAGAGAGAATGAGAAGAGAGGAACAGATGAAGAGGAAAAGTGATCAGAAAGAGAAGGGGAGATAAATCAGAATGACTCACCCTTCTAGTTCTGTGATCCACACATGGTCTTTTTTTCCTTCCATTTCTACAGGCAAAAGGTTTTCTTTCTTTCCTTGACGCAAAGAATTGGTGCAAGATGTAACAGTACGAAGCTGTTTTACCTTGAAGATGAAGTTGGAATATTATAATCACTGAACTCGTATGCAGATAAAATACAATCTGCAAACATTTCTAAAGCAGTTCTCTTTCTTTTATAAGACATAAAATCCTCAGTAATTCATTTAAACTATCTTCATGGCAGAAAAAAGTTATTGAAATAAATGTAGAGTCCATATGTATCTACATTTACAGTTGATAAAATCCTTTATAAATGATAAATGCAGGGGGGAAGTGAAAACAGAAGTTAGACTCTCAGTCAACTTTATTGGGTTTGTTTACAACCATTTAACATGCATAGGAGAGAATCAGGCTCAAGAATCACATGAAGAGATCACAAGACAGCACAGTATATCAGATATTATTCAATCCATTAGAATGGCAATGGGCTGGTCATGTTGTAAGAATGTCAGACAACCGCTGGACATAACAACTCAAAGCATGGATCCCTATAGATCATATGCAAAACCTTGGCCGACACAAAATCAGATGGCGTGATTAACTAGACTAGTTCAGAAAGTACTGTCTCAGCAATATCCCTGATAGAGAGATCTGGTCCAATGATAGACACTAAAAGTCTGATGATGAATATCCATCGAAATATTCAACTTGTAGAAGAGAAATAAAGGCTTTTTTACAATGTTTCGAAGTTTGATTCTTGTTTCTCTTTGTATTTGGACAATCTCAGATTGTAGATTGAGTGAAACAAGTGTCGTTTGCTTAAATCAGCCAAAACAAGAGAAATAGAATCCATATATATTGTAATTAGCAATTTACAGATGTCTTCTATCATGTTAAGGAATACAACTGTCATAGTAAAGAAAGGAAAATTCAATTCATGCAACTGATGTAGTAAAATAGAATTTCATGTTTCAATGACAAAATAAAAATGCTGAATACAAAGAAAAAATATAAAGATTAATTAGAACAAAGAAATGAGTCAGAAAAATTAATTTGAGTTCAACAGAATGCTTATCTCTAAGCCAACTGCAATGCAAATCTCTATTATGTACAAAATAAAATGCAACGTGTCTATCCATATATTTCATATATGCTGTCATTTTTGACAGCACATGTAAATTAGTACATAATACAAGTAGTATATAACTCTGATTTAGATGTGATCATAAAAAAAATGTTTTATTTCTTTTCTACAAACCACAGAACTATTATATATATATTTGATGAGTATAAAAACAGATGAGCATGGTTGAAATTATGCCATAAAACAGCATTTATAAATCAATGAACAGGAACCATAAGTTGAACAATGTGTCCACCATCCTTACATCCATATCTGTGATTTCCGATTTCAAAAGAAATTCTTAACAAAGAAGCAGCAGCATTGCTAGTTGTGGAAGTAGTTGCAAAAGGAGGAGGAAGAGGAAGGTGAAGATAATTCACTCAAAAATCTGTTTATAAAATTTTTTTAGTAAGTTTAAATTAAAGAAAGTGTACAAGTTTAACCAATAATTTGTTGTAGAGTCGTAATGTAAGGTCATTTTTTGGTTAAGTGGGTTTTAATGAGCACATATAAAATTTTCAGCTGTAAAGTTAACCAAAACTGTCAATTTCCAGTTATTAATTACAAACAAAACTTGGAAATACTGTAAAAAAAAAAAAAAAAAACAAAAAAAAAACAACAAAAAAACTCTTGATCTGAATAGATAGTTCTCTAATGACATCACACATACTCTTCCTTCCTACTTCTGTTGTTTATCATAACTTGAGCTGACCAACAGATAGACCAATCGATTGAAAAGCATCTTACTGAGATGTGTAGACAAATCTGAAAACAAAAATCATAAAGTATCTTTCTCAATTGATTGTCAACTGAGTTTGATGTCACAGTTTTTAAATAATTGTTATAATCGTTTAGTTATATTGATTGAGTTTAGTAGGAAAGTCTTTTTTTGCAAACTAGTCAATATTCACATCATAATGAATTAGCTAAGATTTCAAAATGTGATCTTTACAAAAGAAACCGTATACAGCACTGATCAAAAAGGTCACTAAAACTAAAAAGATATTTGAAAATCCAACAATAAACAAATAGACTTGACTAGACTTGCAATCATTACCTTCCTGAAAATGTGTTCTAATTATCATCATCATCATCATTTTAGATAATAATCATGTGAAATCCAAAATTTTGGCTAACAGCTTGGAGTGTTTTATTTGACTGAAATTTTAAAACCTAAAGACTTCTTCAGATTGACTAACTGCAGTGAAAGGAAAATCAATTTACCGTAGCTTTTCGATGACAGTTAGGAGAGAGTACACTGTCCAATTGCATGAGATTTTCTTCAGTTAACATAGGTGGAGTGCTGTAAATAATCATAAACAACATGAAATGATTTCTCACCAATCAAATAAGTCAAAATTGAAGACAGCTGTCTTGAGTTGACTATAATTTCAAAACCAAGTATAAATTGAAACTGACGATGTATTAATAACAGTCTAAGCATTTACTCACGTAATAACCTGGGGCATATATTCTGGGTACGCAAGGTGTGCACCGCACATTTGATATTACTAAGTTTACTCAATAATTTGATCATGGATCATAATGGGAAACAAATTTCACTGTCCCTGTATTGAAATATTTTACTAGTTGTGCAAAAATCGCATTGTACACTCCATGGTTAGTTGGACTATGAAATGGCAGTGAGTGTATGATGGTTCAAGGTTAACAGCGATAAAACCAAGCAGTTTTAGATGTGCAATATTTCAGGGCCACTAACTTGTGTGCCCTTTTTTTGTGTGTTGAGATGTTGTATGTATAAATACATTGATATATCATTAACTGAAACCGATTTTCTTCATACTAATTATGTTCTCATATTGCCATGAAATAATCTGGTTGCAATTTGTTTTCATATCTCATAATAGACACTCACAAAGATTAAGTCAGGTCAAAGATTTTTATTTTCAAACATTCAGGCACCTTCAAGCATTTACCTGAAACTTATAAACATGTTAATTTTGTAGCAATAATCCAATGTCCTTTGTAAGAATAAAAATTGGAGAAAATTTTGTCATTAAAACTATCTGTCTTCTGTTTAGAACCAGGGGATTTTGTCTTTGAAGAGTTGTTTGAATTACGTAATAAACTCAAATAACCACTTTATAACTAAATCTTGTCTTGTTCATCAACTATCCATATCTGCTCTTTATATTTCCTTAATGCGGACAATTATAAAGAAATGGGTGTACAATCCGACGGAATTATTGAAGTGATTATTTGAACCTCTGACTTTCCTACAGCAGCTTATTTCTTTAATACTTCCAATTTCACGCTATCTAGGCCAACTGGTATATTCATCATGTAAAAATTCGATGTAGGTTCAAAAAGAGAATCTTATGAAAATATCGCATTCATAATTATTCTGTTATTATATATCCATTTCTTTATAATGTGATTTTCTGGATTAGCAGAACATAAAGAGCAGAAATGGACAATGAATGAATAAGATGAAATTTGGGTATAAAGCAGTTATTAGAGCTTCCAATTTATCATTATCTCCATTAGCATGTTAAAGATTAACATTTCTGAAATTAAATCATTCAAATTTTGGTCAATGCTGCTGACTATTTTTCAATTTGGCCTCGAATTGGAAAAAAACTGCAATGAAACAGATATTTTCTTTCTCAAAAATTTTACATTGTTTCTTCAAAAATCAAAATACAGTGTTTACATGGATAATTACAAAGGATTTCCAGAAAGTGAGATAATCGATCCAAGACACTGGAAATGATAAAATATAAGTTTGTTCTGAATTCCGTGAGGATTAAAAAAATACTGTGTCACCTGTATACAGATGCACACCTGTACAAAAACACAGGAAATTGCCACTCGTTATAAGGATTAACAGAACAGAATTATTCAAATGCAATAATTATTTAATTCTTAAAAATAGCAGGGTTTCTGATGTTTGTCATGCTCAACCGTAGCTGTGTATTTTTAATCTGATCCTAAAATGAAAAACTTGAGGAAGAGTAAAACTGAAGAGCAACAAGCATAAAATAAATCTACCTATATATTGTAGGGATGTTACCCCAAAAATATCGAGCTCGTTGTTGAGGGGAAAAATATTTGGCATTCCACAAGGCTGGCTGACACTGCAATTCAATGTAAAAGAAATAAGAATAATTTAATAAACATTTTTTTTTTTTAAAGTTTCACTACTGGATATTAGCACAATATGGATTGAATAGTTTATTGGCGAAGAGAAAAATTTTGTTTACCTTTGGCAACAGTTACAGAAATATCTTAATAAGTCTTATCAGACAAATATGGAACTCAAAAGGTGCATGTACCATACCACCTTCTGGTCTAGACACAACTTGAGGAAGTATTCGCGAGCCTTTTCACTCAACCACTATATATGCTTCAGCTTAACCCACTTCCAGTTCTGCTCACAAAGAACCAAAATCTATTTGCCCTGGATCACCTCTAGTTTTGTTTTTTGATTCCTTCAACCTACACAGCTGGCAGCGGAAGTTAAACAGGCTTCACCATAAAAAACCCAATGCATTGTTATTTGTACTCTTTTATGCAGTGTTGCCAATTTAGAAGTGATTTTTCAATTTTTCCATTCTGAATGTCACTCTCAAATTTGAAAATTTTTGGAAAAAAAAAAAGTCTAAATAGCCAATATTGTATTTTTAAACATAAAAAGAATTTTTTTTAGAAATATCTAAATATTGTCAACACTGGACTTACAAATTGGAAAAAACAGAACAAAAACATCTAAATTAGCAATGCTGCTTTTATTCCACACAAATTTCCAAACCAAAATGAAAAAGAAAATAAATACGTGATCTTGTTTTGAATGTAAAAGGTAAGTGAAAAAACCAAACAAACAAACAATTCCCCCCCTTCCCCCAAAGAGTTCTGGAAAACAATTCATTGGGGAATTTAGCCCCAATCAACATTATCAATGTGTTTCTCATAAGCAAAATATTATTTCGGAAAATCTAAAAAAATAAACACAAGTACAACCAACAGTAATACTTGTGGGTATAACGTATGTGTACAATTTGAAGGAAAGGTTGTTCAAGCTTTCCAACTTCTGCAAAAAATTAGGAACATCAACAACTCTGCACATGGAATGAAAGCATTTATATATTGGAAATTTTAAAATAAAAGTCATAAATTTTTAAAATTCTAACTCATAAAAATACTGTTAGCTCCATTTAATACAATAAAAGATAACAGAAGTCTTTATTTTTATTATATGAATAAAATATACTAATAAAAAATACTTACACCGAGATGTCTAGAAATGATAGCCTTATATTCAGATTTCATAGCAGCGACATTTTCAAAGAGCCAAAAGACATGTCTATCTTGGTTGAGTTTCTGGACAATATTCAAGACTCTGCAGAATTCAAAAAACAAAATTCCTGTTCCCACTAGAAAAAAAAAAAAGATTGATTTCATTAAAAACTACTGAAATAGATCAATTTCCTACATGAAAGAAAAATTTAGAAACATTAAGATTACATTAAAAATACATTCAAAACATGAAAAAAATGTTTTAGAATACTTGCCTATTAGATTCTGACGAAAAAAACAAAAATACCATATATAATCAATATATCATCCAGCCCTAGTGGAAACTGAAACTTGATAATTCAAATATTTAGGTGTATTGCTAATCCCAGCACACCATGGATAAGATTAAAAAATATTAGTATTTTTGTAGTTATTAGTTTTACATGCATTTGCTTATAACTGACAACGATTTTGTTGTTAATGTAAATAGTATGAAAACTTACTTTCTGAGAAGCCTTTTCTTGCTGGATTGACTAAAGACAGATCATTACATGGAGAACCTCCAATCACCAGGTCAATAGGGCACAATTCAGATATCTGAGAACAAATTTAAACACATTTCAACTCTTTCATGTAGATATATCAATAAGCCCATAACCAGATGATGAAAAAAGCATTAATTTCACCTAACAGATATCCATTTTTCAACACAACCTACTTCCTTGACAATGCACTTGATTCAAAAGTGGGTATTAATCACATAGATAAAACATTATACAATGATGACTTCATATCAAAATTCAATGAATATATTAGGTTGCAAACATAGATCCATCATCATATATTTTTTGAAACAATCTTTTTTTTTTTTACATTATGTTATTGATAAGTTACCCTTGTGAGTCTGTCAGACTGGGATACGACCTTATAGATTGGGTCAAGAGGTGGGCTGGATTAGAAATGTTCTCATGTCTTGCGAGCCAAAGCCAGTGAAATTTGTAACAGTGATCATACAAATCTTGGGTAACAGCTTGCATAGTGTTTAAATATTTTCAGCTACAAAACATTCATTTGAAGCCACTGCAAAAAACAGAATTTTGCTCCATTTATTGAAACTGAATTTTTTAGTTCTCCAACAAAAGATAGATAAGGAAAGCTAAGAATGTTGGTTTACATAGTCACATATTTAATGAAGTTGGCAAGTCGGATGAAATGAGGCTTGTGGACCAGATTTGGCGCTTCGGTCATAGTTTGTCAACTCTTAGGGCTACAAAAGCTAATCAGCACACATCAATCAAATTCAGCCATATAGCTCAATTCTTTTCTTACCTGATTTCATCTCCACACCATTTAGTGGTAAAGATGATAGTAGTCGCATTAATCTCAAATCTTCCTCATTTCTGAGATGAAGCATGATTGTTTTTAAGCTCTAATTTTCTCTTTCAGTCAATTATTTCATTCCAATGCTCAAGTTAATTTTACATTTATTCTACGCCTATTAAGCGAGCAAAATGGATGAAAAAAAAAATCGGATCTGAAATTGCATTTAATAAAGAATAAGATTTCAAGATCAGAAGCTTCTTCTTGTTTGTCTCTTATACTGAACAGAAGAATATGAATTTTCAACCCAACCTGACCCAAGCACTGAACTTGTGATTGCTAGGAAGGTTACTAGATTCGCTTAATTAAAGTAGTTATCTATTCACCAATTTTCTCCCAAGGTAAAAATTGTAACAACTTTGCTGGGAAGTATTCATTCATTTACCATAATCAACAGATATTGCAACTTCAGGAAAAAAAATTAAAAAGTTACATTTCCCTGGAAGACTGCATAAGACACTTTTTTCTGCTGAGAAAGATAAAAAGTTGTGTGAGGATGGAATGATGAAGTTGCCTAAAAGATGGCAGAAGATAATGGAACAAAAAGGGACATATGTTGTTCAAAAAAATTAATCTTCAAGATTTTGTCTTTTAATGTAACCCAGTTTGTCTGTCTTAATTATAATAGTATTAGAATTGATCAACTCTTAGTTTTAGGGCTGGGCAATATAGACAAAAATTCAAAAATTGTCAGGCTGAATGCCGATATACGATATACATTCCTGTATTTTCTTGTTTAATTACAAGTCAAAGCCACATGAGATTTCACAAATGCTTTAATTAAAACAAACTGAAATCCAAAATTACAATAGATAAAAAGAATTAAAAATTGGCATACCTCTGAGAATGCTGCCTTTTCAGCTATAACAAGAATACTTTGACTATGAAACTAAAAGTATCTAAATAGGACAAACAAGTAGTTTTCTAATGAGGTAGACAGTTAAATGAACTGTGAAAGAGAGAAGGGTGGATTTGGTGTGCACATACAGACGAAGGGACGGGGGTGATGCAGACAAGAAAGGGAAACTACTCTCACGGACTTTTGAGAAGGACCGTAACATCTTGATAGAAACACCCAAAGTTGAACTCTTGCCTCCCTCACCCTTACTACCCCTATGCATCAAAGCCTACCCTTTCTCCTCCTACTCCTCCTCATAACACTTATAATCAGTTGTTGATGTGGGAGTTAGAGAGCAATATCATTTTTGCAGTGAGGAATTTTTATCAAATTTGTTAATTCTTGCCTTTTGAAAGATATATGCATATTTTTATGCATAAAAATAAATACTTATTCACTGATCACAATTGTGTGTATAAATAAAATGAGCTCTACCTCCAGCAGGGACAAGGGGAAAGTTCCACTGACTGATAGTTCTATTGCGAGTTGTCTCCCCTTATCAGCTTTTGAGTTTCCAATGCTCTATAACAAATTGTAGGCATCTACATGGCTTTTGACACCCTATTTTTTAAAAAAGTTATCGAAATTCATAACATTGTTTCCCAAGTTTTTTCAAGTTCAAATATTTGTTTAAAAAAAAACAAAAATTCCATTAATAATGGAGAATCAGGCTGTTTTAATTCAGTGTTTTTGTCTTTTTAGATTTTGTTGGCAAAACATCAATGGGTGTTGATAGCTTATTGACTAAGGGCAGATTGACAAGCTTGGGAAAAATGGTGGTCAAAAGCAAAATTGAACATTAACTTGAAATTAAATTTGAACTTCAATTGAAGAAAGCATAGAAGTAATAAACACTTAGAAAATTTGATATGGAATCCAAATTGTGTCTAGAATGACCCTTTCAATCAGTAGAAAATTAAAAAGAACAAAAATGTGTGAGTCTTGGAGTTTACGTCTGACCATACTTAGAAAAAAACAAAACAACAAAAAAACAACACCATATAAATACTTCTCATGCATTTTTTTTAGCGTTATATTTAATGACATCTTCTGGCTCATCCTACTAGTAGAGATTACTTTGCTGTTTTTTTTGTTGTCACTTTTATGTTTATTTTTACAGAAATTTTGCACAATTTGTGGGTATGAGACAACCGGTTTATTCCTAATGAACTATCCTGATAACTTTCAATAATTTTATATATTTTTCATGTTTTTTTCCTCACTTCGGAAGTGCTCTAACAGATTATTTGAATACTAACAGATTGTTGTGAACAAAGCAATAAATTTTTTAAAATGCCGAAATCTAGTAACCCTATGAATTTTATTGTAATAATATTTGTATTATTAATAAGAACAAAGATTGTAGAAATTTTCCAGCTGAAAACTATTAGCTAAATAATATACCTGAAGTAAGTGTCGCTGAAGACTCATGTTTATACTTTTAAAACGTAATAGTTCAAATCAAAATATTCAGCCTTTGTTTTGTTTTTCTTTTAAGAAAAGACGCATTTATATTGCAAGCATATATAGATTCAAAAATTCAATTTATTGTAGATATCAAATAAATCCCAAATTCTACATGCTATGTACATTATTATTTGGAATATTTAAATCTTTTAAACATAATTTTACAAAAATTGCCTTGTAAAACATAAATTCCGACTTAATTTGAATTTTCAACATCCATGGCCAACTCACCCTGCTCTCTGTGAGTTGTAGAATGTCTCCAATTTCTGTGATGCTGTTACCATGGTTCACTCTTGTCACAATTAATGCATCCATATCAATTTCACTGGCAAAATAACCATCGGTAACTATTCCAAGTTCATCAAGTACAACTTTACCTAAAGAAGATTCACAAATTTATTAGTGGCTTAATGGCCTTTAGAACAAATATTAAATAACTCATGAAACATAGGTGATAACTGAAAAAGATCATCTAAATAATTAAGACGTTAACATTAATAGCTCTATGTATAGCCAATAAAATCAATACTCTTTTTATTGTCTCTTCTAAATGTAATAAGAATACAAATACCCATACCTCATATAAATGAATCACCATAGCCCACACGTGTACCTGAAATAATTATCTAAAAGAAAGAGAGAGAAAAAAAAAAAAAGAAAAACGTTTCCTTACCTGTACCAATTCCATCAAATAAAGATAACACACGCAGTGGTTGGGGGGTAGAATTATTCATCAGATAAGACAGATTAGGTTCCTGCAAAATGACAGATTATTTCAGAGTGACTTTTGCTGTCAAAGCTTCATTCTTTATTTCTCTATCAAATCAGGATGTTTTACTCCATTGAAATACATTTCTCAATCATAAAAGATTAATTGAAGTAACAGAATTTTGATTGAATTGGTCAATTTTGATATTGTCAAACTCTAGTTGACATTGATTTTGTATCATAACATTTTTCCCTCACCAAAAAGCAATGAGCTACACAAAAACTGATGATGAATCAAACAGCAAAAATGGCTGAGTCAGATTTCTTCAATATGATAAATAGAATGTTCTATTTTACCTTACAAAAAAAAAAACCATTAATTTTTGCATATCTATTCTTGAGTAAGAAAACTGATAGATTTAAAAAAAAAGATGATTGATTTCAAAACTGTGTTCCTTGTTTGTTTCAAAGTTAAAAGGCGTTTTATTTTTTCAAACGTTGAATTTCTTACTAATAAAGGAGTTGAAATGGGGTATGTAGTTTGGGAATAATATTGTATGAAGAAATGAATTTTTTGTTTATCTTTTACATTTTAATGAAGCAAGGGAGTTTAACCCTAGTGCAGCCAAGTTTGTTTTACTTTGGAATTATATTGGTTTTCAATTCTTAAAGATTTGTCTCACAATTATCTTTGGTTCCAAAATTAAAAGAAATGCCATCTTCTGGGAAGTATAATTGCCTATTGTAACTACACTATGAGAATGATACAAGTAAATTACAGTTGTTTGTCCTCACACAATTCTTTTCAATTTACAATAACCTTTTGGCAAAATTCATTGTGTACTAAGGAAATAAAGTTTCCATGAAGAAAATATGGTATTATTATAATCATTATCATTTTCAGATCAGTTGCCTGGTGGTTACCACTGGAGACTGAGCGACAGCAAGTCTCCAGCTCTCCTTTCCACACACTCATAGTCCACAGAAGTACTGTGGTATAGTATCACACCAGTTGCCCAGTGTTTATCACTAAAGGCTGTGTGCCAGGAAGTCTCCTTAGGTCTTTGGCCCTCCTCTCATCTCTCCCTCGGTTCGTACCACCATATTTACTAATTTATCTCTTTTTTTTTTTAAATTCTCATTCTACTACTACTACTACTACTTTTCTGATAGTATAATGATATATAATGACAATACAATAGTTATAGGAGATATGAACAATATGGATGCAATCTTATTGGAAAATCGACACCTGAGAAATTTTAAAATCAGGCAAAAATCAACACATTTAATTTTTGTAAAATTTGTGGTAATTATTAAGTAAAATAGGTTTCTTCTCCACAATTTTTTGAAATTTTATTCAATTAATTATAATTTAGGTTTTTGATCTGAAAATCTTTTTTTTCTAAATTTCCAGTGATTTTTATCGACTTAACACAGTTTGTTTATCACAAACATTTTACTGGTAATGATTTTCTTGATTTTTCTTCCGACCTTTCTAAAAACCACTTATTCTGAAAACTTGGGTAATCATAGATCATAGATAGTTTTAGATAAAAATGAAGTCAGCTATCTTACAAACTAATGAGAAACATAAAATAATGAAGACCAACCTTTAATTGTTGATGGCAGAGGAATAGTTGAATTATGTTGAAGTTCCAGTTACTTTTTGGTTTTAGCCGGCCATGTGTAGCAACAGTCACTTCTGTATTGCAAAGGAAACACTCCCATGGATCTTGGGAAATAATCTAGGAGATACAAGGAATAATAGACAATTATAGATAGATATCTGTACCTTGCATAACTGAATCACCATAACTTGTGCATGTACCAGAAGTAATTATCTAAAAAAAAAAATTTTTTTTTAAATTGTTAGTCTAAAAATGATTGTAGACCTCAAAAAGCACTTTTTAGAAGAAAAACAAAGTTTCCAAAGGATGGTCAGTGGTTTACTCATGCAAATTGTCAAGTTTGTTGCCCAGGAGCACCTGGGACACATAGACAAGCAAAGAGAGAAAAATCTGTAGTCCACTTTGATGGTTGGTTGGGTGGGTGTGCCATTTGTGGAACTACAATAACAGCAGCATTATAAAAGTTGCATAGAATTATAAACCATGTAAAACTAGTTTAAAGCAGTGATTCTTTAGCCTGAATTCAGTCTGAAAACCTAGATATACCACACACACTGTAACAAGTTCATTTTTACAATATAAAATAAACAATAAATGAAGAAAATACTCTACTCAGAGTAATGTAATGTTTATCCTTTCTTAATTTACACCCAAATTTGAGCTGAAAGCTATTTTGATTTGTTGTATTACTGCAATTCTAGTGTCAACGCTATTTTAAACCAATTAAAAAAAAAAAAAACGGACCCAGGTCAATAGTTTGAAAAACTATGGAAACAAAATCAAGTATTCAAATCATAGTATGACCAACTCTTTTCCTCAGCAGTCTCCAAACAAATTTATTCTAAGGGCTAAAAATATCCCCATTCACACTGGTTCATAAACTTTAGAACTATATTATCTTAGTAACTGGGAATGACAATGTAGCTGAAAAGAGAAGATATGTTATGAAGTCACTATGTTAACCAAATCAGCTTTGTGTGATTTTCTCTTCACAGAGACAAGACAAAATCTGTTTTTCAGATGTACCCACTCATCTCAATAAAACATCTTTCAGTCAGTCTGTTAGTTGGTTACAGTTTAGTTAAACAACTCAAAAAGGAGTGATGGGGTCTCGTGTTTTATTCATTAGCTGCTTTTATGTCATAAGAGGTGTGATGTCATTAAAAAAAAACTATTCAGATCAATTGATTACATATCAAGCATTTGTTTTTTAACAGTGTTGCCAAGTATCATTCCTTGTTAAGAGCTAAAACTATCAGCTAAACTTTTCTATTAACAGCTAACTTTATAGCTAAAAATGTTATACACTCATTTAAAGCTCATTTATCAAATGAAATAACCAGACACTAAAACTGCAGAACAAATGACAGATAAAAATTTTACACTTACTTTAATCTAAATCTACTAATTGTTTTTTTAATGAACAGATTTTCTTGGTGGACCATCCTCACTTTCCTCTTCCACCTTCTACTATCATAACTAGTAATGCTGCTGCTACTACTACTTTGTTTAGAATCCTCTCAAAATATTATCACAGATATGGATGTAAGGATGGTGGGTACATCATTGAACCGATGGCTTTTGCTTAATTGTGGTTTTGACAATTCACATAAGGTAACTTCTTAGCATTGCTTTCATGATGATAAAGAAATTAATTTTTTTAAGTCAAAGTTAGTTCAAGGTTTTGAAATTTCAATTGCAGTTGTTTCATTTAGAGTCCATGAAAGTTACTTATTATTTTGCTTATATGTCCACTTCAACAGAATATTTACCATTTTTTAATCATCATTAGTATATAAAGGAAACCAATGGATGAGAAAAAAATTGATTGTAGGTAAGAAATACATACGGTTAAATCAGTGTCAGTTTCAACTACCAGAACAAGGTCCTCAGCTAGTCACTTCCGGTATCAGAGCAAGGCTCTCAAGCTATTACTTTCATTATGGCTACAAGAGGGCAGTTATTTATCTTTAATTATATTGACAATATACAGTCATTTAATGAACATCACTGGTAGAAGCTAATTTCATTATCATATTTGGGTAAAAAAAAAAGAAAGATCAGCTCTGTTGGCTGTGAAATAAGTTATCTAAAGATAAAAAAGTAATATCCATACCTCACATAATTAAATCTCACATAGGCCGTGCATGTACCAGAAGTGCTTATCAAAAAAATTATCATTGAAAAATGGATCTTTTATCCAAAATTATTTTTAAAATTCTAGCATAAGAATTGGGCATTGCTGATCACAAAATGAATATAGAGACTCAAAAACACTTGAAAAAAAAAAAGGTGACCAGGAATGCTCAAGGGACAGACACAGACGAGCAAAGAGCAAAGAATCTGTAGCCCACTTGGCTGGTTGGTTGAGCAGACCATTTGTGAGGCTACAGTGATTTGATACCTCTTCAAGTTAGCAGCAAGCAGGCACTTTTTTTTTTGATCCACTGCGCCTTTTTTTGTGCATTAAATTTTAAAAAAAAAACAAATAGGCTTTTAATGAGCAGTTCAGTTTTGAATGTAAGTTTATGTTAAATTGATCCTTAGTTTGAACCCTTTTTTTTTGTTTTTTTCCCCAAGACTTTCTAGTGATCACTGCCCAACAAAAGGTAAGACAAATAACTTATCCATTGATCACCCTTTCTTCCAGTTGATCACCACTGCCAAAAGACATTGATTATATGACAGTTTCTATTTCATGATATAAAACATTATTATAATTTCAAGTAAAACGTTTGGTTTTAACTATAAATTCATGATTTTGAAAAAAAAAGGGGGGGGGTCTGGTTAGTCACTCTATAAAAGCCATCACGTGATCAACGTCTTCAAGCAGCATTTCAGGGATGATCATTTCAAAAATTGGAAAAAAAGGTGATCAATGAATAAGTCATTTCTCTCACATTTTGTTGAGCAGTGATCACTAAAAAAAGTGTGAACTTAAAAAAAACAAGCGTGATATTTGTTGGACACAAACTAAGGGATCAATTTAGGATAAATTTATAAAACTGGGGGAAGGGGTGAAAAAAAAAACCACAACAGAAAAAAAACAAACAAACAAAAAAACCCATTTCCCCTGACTTATAGGCAGGAGTGTGTGTGTGTAAAATTTCACGTCTCTACATTGAAAAGTTGGGGCTGGGCAGAGTTCAGATAGATATATACATACATATAAATGTTAGGCCACATGAAGAACCTGAACCCAACAACAGTATTTAAACAGTTTAGTGTGTAGCAGTGATTGAAAATCTCAAGGATTTATCATTTAAAATAGATTCATGAGATTAAGATGTAGAAAGGCTATTTCATGTTCTAGCCTCAAGACAGAATTTTGTTTCTTCTTAGAGAAGGCATAGTTATGAACCTCATTATGGTGCATCACACCTTGAGACCTTTAATTTGCTGGGCTTAAAGTACAAGAAAGTATGACATAAACATAATTTACCTTTTCCCAAGCAGAATTAGAAACCCAATGTTGGACGCAGTTTCTACAGTAGACACTTTTAAAAGAAAGAAATATACATTTAAATGACTGATTATTCAAGTTTAAGAAAAAGGAAAAACAAATAATTATAACTCAAGCCAACAATTCTTATTCTTACTCTTTTACTATGATAAACATAATATAAGAGAAAATAGAATAACATTTATTTCTTGATTTTAAGAAGGCTTTATGTTCTCTAAGTGTTTTATCATCAAAATCAAAATTACAGCAATAATAATTTCAAATTACATCATACCTTGAGACATTTAATTTGCTGGGCTTCAAGTGTTAGAAAGTATGACATGAACATAATTTACCTTAAGAAGGCATCATGTTCTTTAAATTTTTGTTTTATTATCAAAATCGAATTTATAGTAATAATAATTTCAAATTACTTAAAAAGAAACTGATAATATCATAAAATTTTAATCAACAAAGTTGGATTACTTCTGAAGATATTTTATTCAAGATGAAGATCAGCATAGATCAGGCAGAAGTCATGTCAGTAGGTTTCATTTTATATATTTTGACTTTGAAATGAGCATTGTAACGTCCTTCAGTGGAGGGACAGCACTGTTTTCTTTTTATCATCTTCTGCGCTACGAAATATCATCTCCATTAACAATAAGAAAAATGGAGAAAATAAACAACCCATCTTAATGCCAACACCCAATTTTTGCTAATCGGCCGAGTATTTTCAATTTGAAAATCTCACATACATACATATAAGTAATCAGCAAAATCAAGTTTCCTTTGTGTATAGTAGAATGTTCAATGATGGTGACAAATTTATTCAGTTGTTTTATTCCAACAATTGAACCTCAAAAGAAAACTCAATATTAAAATTGCTATTCATATCACTTACCGTCCACACTGGACCAAACTACAGATACATACATCACCGCCATGGCAGCAAATGGCACAGAAAGTCTGGAAATAATCATTGATATCTTTATAAAATACTTTATCAAAATAAATCTAAAGCCGGTTTTGAAAAAACTGACACATACGATTCTCGTTCATTACATTCTCAACTTTGCTTGAGGTGGCTTATGATTCAGTCAGTCACTCTCTGAAGAATAAGTTGGTTTTGACAGTAATAAATGAGATTTTCAACCAAACAGTACTTAGTATTCAGAGACAAATGCTAATGTCCCGACAGCATTCACTAAATATGCTTTATTTGTTTATAGATGTGTCCACACATCTCTATAAGACGCTCTCTAGTTGGTCAGTCAGTCAGACAAGTTGAACAACAGAAATAAGGAAGAGGTGTGACATCATTAAAATAACGTCTACTACCATCAATTTTTTTAACCAGCTGCTAATATAATAAAATGTCCAAGCTCTGCATTTTTGTATTTGAAAAAAGCCAAAAGAGGAAAAAAAAAACAAAAAAAAAATGCCCAAAATCGCCTTCTACGATTTTTGTTGAAAATGATACTTGCAGAATATTTCCATTTTGCAATATTTAACAAATATGAGAATCAATTGACCCAAAAGAAGACTACTTTCTCTTCTCTCCTTCCTCCTCCCTCTACTGCTGCTTCAGATGGTGAATACATCATTGAACTTACGACTCTTGTTAATAGATCTATTGATGAATATACAGCTTACAATCTAAGAAATACATTTTAAAGGGGTAACTAATCAAAATAAATAGATCTCTTATGATGCCATTTTGATAAATTTCAATCATATAGAAAGAGATCAGAGAGCAGATTTTGCTGCCATAGTTAACTTTGCAAAGTAATCTAATTGTTGAATTAGGCTATTTATACTGATTCCTGGCAATACATCAATTTCTATTCATGTTAGGGATAGTAGAGGCCAAGAATCTACCATTTCAGTGTGAGTTTGATTCTAAGTTTTTCCTCACTATTTGCTGAATAAAAAGATGATTGATACAGTTGAAGAAGAGATAAGTGATAGCAAGCTATAGAGAAAGCATGAAATTCAATGTCTTCCATTCAAGTTTGTACTCAATGACAAAAGAATTCTAGAATATGATTTCTGATGAAATCCTAAAATTTTAGGATATGATTTGTACTCAAGCCATGTTCACTGTTGAAAAATGATAATTTCAATTTCCTGCAAATGTAGTTTCCAGAACAAAATGAATACAAAATTATAATATGATACAAAATACAAAAAGTGAATAAATGTTGTTCAACTGATGACAAAATTTCTAATATATTGATAGCATTAGATATGTGGACAGACTCCTGCAAAAAAAATGGTAGAGAAGAAATATATACATATATATATAGAAAAGAGGAAAACGTAGATATTTTTAGGAGTTGTAGGTACAAGAGCGTAGAGAAGAACTTGCAATAGCAAACAAAACGGAGAGGAAGTGACAATGTGGAAAAAACGATTAACTCTTTCAGGGACCAAAATTTCATTCATCAAAAAGATTCATTTTTTGGTCTTCAATGTTTTTATTTATTTAATTACACAATCCTAGTTTTGATTAAATCTTTTTAAATTTAGTGATACTTTTTTATCACAATATTTTTTTTTGATGTAGTTAAAGGGGTCTGAATGCTACTTTTCATCCTTGTTTTGATTAAATTGAATTTTTGGCAATAGAACAGCATGAAATTCAAAATTTTTGTTTGGAAAGGCATGAAATATTTCTTTCAATACCAGGAAATTTCATCTATTTATCTTTTGTTTAAATTTCAACTGACCTTTCATTTCCCATATTAATTTTAGTTAATTTTTTATTTTGAAATACATACAGAAAAAAGTTTATTACTTTACAAAATTCAATATACCTCAAGTTGAAAAATGAAAATAATATGAAATGCAATCTACTGTTGCTTTGAATAGAATCTTAAGGATATAAGGGAAACATTAAAAAATGCCAAGAAATATATTTGGTTTTGAGAAGTACCACATTATATCATCCAACATTAAAAACTATTGCTATAAATTTTTTCTTTCAAAAAATGCAACTTATGAATATCATATAATAATTAAATTTACAAGTGAATGAATAACACATGAATGTACTTACATGAGAATTATCAGGATCAAGGGCAAATGTAGTTTCCAAAACAAAATCCTACAAGAGAATGATATTTATATATTTTCAAGAGATTAAGAAAGCTCACTAAACACTACATAAATACGTATTCATATAACATGTACATGCAAACAAAAGTATGTTTGTGCATGTAACTCACACCTATATACATAGGTATATGAACATATATAAACATGGTTAAATGCATAAATATTTACATTTGAATAATTTGCTTGGCACAATGATGAAATATATATTAAGGTGAATTTTCATAGATAGCCATCCTACATTACTTACATGGAAATGTGTTAGTAATATTAGTTATAAAAAAACAATTATTCTGATGAGTGGAAAACTGCTGTAGAATATTCTAAGGACATCAATTTTCAAAGATAAATCCATGAAAAAGTGAATAAATTGCTACAGAGTATAAATTGAATGACTGTGGCCTAAGATGATGAAGGGTTTTCTCCTTTCTGTGTTTATTTATGTGTCCCACTGCTCATGGTCATTAAGTTTTGTCTAGACTTGAAAATTGGCATAAGTAATCCCTTCTAAATGTTTTTTTTTTTCATTTTTTTTTAAAGAAAGCTTTTTGGGGCTTTATATTGACAGGTTTGTTGATAATATCTAGTTTCTTCAGAATCAGTATGAAATACCAGTGATGTCATAAAGAGAATTCATTCTGACCATACTGAATCTTCAATGAAATTTTTTTTATGACTTCAAATTTTGAAACTACTGATGTTCAATTATTGACTTCGATGACAAGTTTGTAAGTGTTTTATGAAAAAGTAATTTTGATGAAACAACCACAATAAGTGAAAATTGATAGAACCAAAACTCTTTATGACTGGTTTATTGATAACATATAGATTCTCTAGAATGTAGATTTTTTAAAAACTATTTCAGATGTTTTCTAGTAGGAAACACCAGATGTCATCAATAGAATTCATTCTGAGATGAATTTTTTTTTTACATGACTTCAACTTCTGATGCCAAGATTGTTCAATCATTGACTGTGATGGCGATTTTTAAAAAATATATTGTCAATTTGTAATGTAATGAAAATTCAAGCCAAGTTTAATTCTTTGCTCTATTCAAAATTTCCAATTGTTTACTCACACAGGTTCAATTCCTGCAGAAGCTAAATTGTTTATTCTACTTATGTTGTCTAGGCCAAGTGATACATTAACCATGTAATGATCGGAGACTATTTCAAATAAATGTTTCAATATAGTATAACACAATTTATAATCGTTCTATTCGTTCGTACAGAACTGTCACCCTGAAAGAAAAAATAGAGCAGATATAGATTGTGAATAAGCAAAAATGAGAACAGTTATCTGGGCCTCTGCATTACCAACAGCTGTTTAGCTCAAAGGTAAAAGCTATTTGTCTTATCTGGTTACACTTCAATAAAGTTGGCATTGAATGAAGATTGTGTAAAGAAGGAATTGACGACTTGTTGCCAAAAATGATTAAATGTATTCATGCCAAGACTTTATCATTTTTCCTATGAACTTTTTTCAATCTATTTTTTTCAACTTTTTATTGTACCTGATAGAATCCAGGTTGAGAGTATATAATATACCTTGCACTCTTGACATAAACCACCTTCAAATAAAGGATGTTGAGCAACAAGTTCTTTGTCTAATGAATCACAACAAAGGCATATATCTGTAAGAAAGAAACAAAGTTGAAAAATTAATTCACAAATACATACGAAAGGCCAGTTTTCATCCTCATACAACTTTTAGTTTGCATAAAATTAAAACTTATTTAATAACTCTAAAAGATTTATCTTTATAACTCTCAAATATTTCTTAATCTATTTCATTTTTGATATTCTTTCATCTAGTAATATTCTCTAAATTTATGTTCTAATTACCAGATATCTTAATAAACAGAAATTACCAAGAAAATGGTTGTTTACATTTCATTGCTATTGTAAATTTTCCAAGTAATCAGCCAGACTATTAAGGAGTACTGATAGATTTAATTCAAAATTAAAATGTTTTTTACATAACTGTAGTCACAGGCTTCATCAATCCAGCATAAGGATAAAATTCAAGAAGAGTCTCTCTCCCCAATTTTCATTGAAAAGCAAAGCTGATTTAACCAAGATAAAGAACATTCAGGCTTGGAGCAAAGTTAATTCAGGTAGTATATTGAATAGAGATTCTTGAATGAATCTCTGATGTGTTGGATTCTTTACAGTTAACATGAATTTGAAAGATTTAGAATAAAGTTTTTTATTAGATATTTAGGAAAATATCTAGCCTGAATGCTCAAAACTTTGAATCCAACATTCCAACTGGTTTCAGATTTCAGACCTACCAACTGTTAGTTTTGTTATGTGTCACACGATTTTCACTCAAATCTGACAATTCAGTGTCAATTTTACAGTTTTTAACATTTTTGTTGCAAACTTTCAAGAACAATTTCAAACAATTTTAACCTTTGATCAGTGTTTTTGTAAAGTTACAGAAGTGATTCTAGTTCTTCCACAAAGTAATGCAGAAAAGGGAAGACTGTAAAGTATTGTTTACAAAAATAATACTGACCCATCAATGACCAAAGATGGCTCTTTGTCAAGCATTTAGAGCCATGATGTCAAGATTTAAAGAATCTGAGATCCTATGTCACAAATGGCAATGATAACATTATGAAAATAGCTTGGAGTATAAAACTCATGTATAACAATGCTCATAAGAATTGATGTTTTGATTAAAGAATTGACATTTATGGAAGAATTAAATCATGTTTTGTTTTGTTTTTTTACCCTCTTAGCAATACCCCAAAATCTCCAGATTTTTTTGTATAAATATTAAGATTTTTGCACCTTGCAAGTTGGCAGGCCTGCATTTTATAGTAAAAAAAAAAAAAAAGTTCACAGCGTTCAACATAGAATGACAGAATTACCAACAACAGAAGTATACTTACAAGTACTTTATTCACTATCATCTTCATGTTACAAAAACAATGTTGCAGTCAAAATGTGAACATAAAAACAGCGTCTGTGTTCAATAGATCTAAGGGCCGTAACTCCATACAGAAAATATCTAAACCTAATCAATGACAACTCCAAACCGGTATTTTCTTTTTTTTGAGAGGAGCAGTCTTCATAATCACAAGTCTTTATAACTACAAAAAGATTCCTCACATGTCCCACTATATACTATATATATCATTATCTGGCAGTATAGCAAATGAAAAGAATGAATCGCTTTACTATGTAGGTAAAAAAAAAAATGATGTTTTAATGTGTATTTTTTAAAAAGTTTTTGCACCCTTTATTACACATGCCTCAAACCCCAAACAAGCTCAATCCTAAACAAGACACAGTAGCAAGTCTTTTGAACACAAACCACTGCTTAATATCAGGAATTTTACCAAGTATCAGAAATTGCTCCAATACCTGCTGAATTTTGGGAAATTCCAGGGATTTGATGAGCGCATTTTTCCTCCCTTCAGATGTTGCCAGGATCTCTCTTTCATGATTTGCAAATGTTGGTACCAACCCTTTGACTCTTTGAGATCAATATGTAAGTTCTCTTCCCACTGCACAAGCTGAATCTCACATCATGTCCAAGTTTCATATTTTTTAACTATTTTTCTCTTTATTTTCTGTCCTTGATTATCTTTTCAAAAATCGATCCAAGGGGAATAACTTTTTTGTCTTGATCGTTCGACTCCATTTGTATGGGTACCCCTAATCAAGTGGCAAAACAAAAACAGCGTCTTTTTTCAATAGATCTAAGGGCCGGAACTCCATATAGTAAATATTCATACTTGACAATCTCAACACGTAATATGCAATTGTACATTAATCAAACATGGTAAACTTTAATTTTCATGATAGAATAGACAAAAACGATGCATTTACCTTGAATTTTTACAGCCTTTAACTTGACTTGGTTTGAGGCTTCTGAAATAAAGGGTATCTAAATTGAGACGAACATAATATTCACAACTAATTAAAGTTTTGGAAGCATTACCAGTATATATTAGATTTAAACACCTATATAGTTTTCATTTTCATTCATCAACTGCTACCAGTGATGAACATGATCTAGAATGTCTTTACAAAGCTGAATAAAACAGGTCTGGTTAGTTACTCAATAGATACCATCATGTGACCAATGTCTTTTGGTAGCAAGTCATGCTGGGGGGGGGGGGGAATCAATTGAAACATTGGAAGAAGGGGTGATCAATGAATAAGGGGAATGATTAATGGATAAGAAATTTTTTTGTTGTTTGAATTCTCAAAAAACAAGCAGGCAAAAACTAGGGACCAATTTAGCATAAACTTACATTGCAAACTAAATCCTCCTCTAAAAACTAGGGATGGGTAAAAAAAAAAGTTTCTCTCTCAACATAATGTGTTAGCCCTCTAGCTTCATTGATCCATGAGACAGATCGCTTTCAGGCATGATACATTCGTAGCCAGCTGGACCAACTTGAAAACTGAAGAAACCTATGTTGGCAGTTTTGGTTGGCAGTTTTGGTTGACAGTTTTTAAACCATATATTCCTTAATAAAGTGGAGGACATGTGACAAAGGTGAATAGGGGGAGGAGTAAAGAGAAAAAGGAGGAGGAGCAAAGAGAAAAAGGAGGAAGAAAGGGTAAGCAGATAAAGAAGAAGAAAAGATAGAAGTGTCGAAAAGAGAAAAAAAAGGAGAAATGACATGGAGAGAATTGAAATAGTGAGGAAGTGGAAAAAAAAAAAGAAAAAATCTCGGCATTTCTAAATCCAAAGTGAACAACCATAGCCATCAAAGATGGTGAAGGGTTCTATCTTATTTAATTTGTGCATATGTTTGCGTTTCTTTGCTTGTTCCAGCACTCTTGGCCATTATATCAAGGAATTGAAAATTGGCATCAGTAATCTACAAAATCCTTTCTAAAAACTTTTTTTGTGATTTTTAAAGAAAAATAGCCCTTTTGAACTTTTGGGGGCATTATTCTTACAGGTTTATTGATAACATCTAGATTCTTCAGAATCTAGATATTTCTAGATGTTGTCCAGGAGAAAACACAAGTGATGTCATGAACAGAATTTATTCTTTGGAGGAATTTTTCCACTTGATTTCAAATCTTTGTGTTACAGTTGTTCAATAATTGATCTCTTTAATCTTCATCTTGAATGTCATGTTTTAACGTATCCAACTTGACAATTTTAACATCAATAAGATATTTTAACAATTTTTTCTTTACTATTGCTGTCTAACAAATCCTTTGATATGAAAAGGGTCCAAAAGGCCTTAAAGTGACTAAAAGTAAACAAAAAAAAAAAACAAAAAAAAAAAAGAGCAAAAAATAAGACAATGAGAATCGATAAGTTTGGAACATAATGAAAGAAACCAGCTTACGGTCAGATAATTTTTTTGTTGGGTCAGGCATCTGAATTTGGGGGGGCATTGTTTGTTCAGAATCAGTCAATTCAGGTGATCGAAGCTTTTCAAAGATTTGTTCAACAAACATGGGATATTCTTCATCTATTAGCAAAACAAAGGAAGTAGAAAAAACATAACTGAATGTTTTGCATTTGTAGAGGCTAATAATAAACACATTGAGTTAATAGAAAGACTTCAAAGGAGATCAATTAGATGTGATAGAAGTAGATGAGAGCCTAAATGGAAATTATAACAACAGGGTTGGTAGCTTCATCAAAAAGTGGGAAGAAAATACAGTGTGAATAAGTAACAGGGGGAACAACCAGAAAATGTACCAACAAAGAACCAGGCTGGATATATACAATATAGTTTCTATGTCTGCCTAGTGCTGATTTGAAATAATCTACCTAATGAAATAGTGTATTCCAAAAATGTGAATTCTTTCAAGAACAGACTTGATAAATATTGGGATAAACAGGAGATTCTATACAACTACAAATCCACAATAAACATTTGGAAGTCATATGGAAATCTAAAACGATTGCAGCAGTCTGAAGAAGAGGATTTACCATAAAACCTGTTCCAGAAAATATCTCCAAGCTAAACTAATAAATAAACTTACCAATAAAGAAATTTTAATTCAAACAGAGAAACTTCTCTGATCCAATTTATCCTGTACCTAAATGAAGTTATTACTATCTTACAAATAATCCCAGAAAATTAGAAAAAAATTAAAACAATTCTTGCTCCACAATGCATTTCTATGAAGTCTCCAGTCCAGATCTTGAAAGACCTTTTGGCATAGTTATGTGGTGATGGTAGGGGCAGCCAGGATATATTCAGATCCCCATGTGGTTGCCACCTGGGAAATATTGATGAAGAAAGGTTGGCTATTTAGGATTTCAGAAGAAATTCCTGGGTTTTTGATTTAGCATAAGCTAAGCCTGCTTTTAGGGATTACTACACTGTCAACATCCTCTCCCACCTACCAGATATTAACGATTCAAAAACAATTTTGACTTAAATTTGACTTATACCTATCTAATGTAGTCAAGCGAACAGGATGGAAGATTGACAACATCACAAATGCTGCCAGTGAATGTTTAAGTTGACTTGGTTGCCATATAGTTGGAGGAGTTTTTATAGCTAAAAGTTAAAAAAGTGATGTCACCAGATTCAGGACTACTTTTCCAATGTACTTAGTATCGTAATTTTCACCTTATGTGAATGAGACACAACACAAGATAAATCACTACTAACACCATATTTTTTTTTAGCTTTGAATTTGAAAAGTTGAGATTCAATTAAGCCTTTGGTAGTCCAAGTCCAACTTTTAAGAAGAAGAAAATCCCATTAGTCCTAAAAAGAAGGGTCTACAACCAATGTATCCCCTTGATAGTCACCTATGGAGCTGAAACATGAAACCGAACCAAGAGACTGACCTTCAAACTAAGAGCCATGCAACATGCACATGAAAGAATCATGTTTAACATAACAGACAGATCACAAGACAAATAGCAACCAAATCAAATGTGTTAACACGCAGCCCCGATGTTTTTATGATGCAAAAATTTAAATTTTGAGCAATGAATAGTTTTGATACATTTTTGAAATTTCCAAAATGTCAACAAATAGTGTTCCTGCCCCAATCATAGAAACACTGGCAAGATTCCTGTATCTTTCTCAAGAACACTCACCTTCTGCGGGAGCAAAAGGGTCATTGTCAAAATTTACCAGTTCTTGAAATCGCTTTTCTGCCCAGGAATGAAGGGACTGTGCATCATTCTCTTCCAGATTTGCACCTGCACGTTTGGCACACAGCTACAATAAATAAATGAGAATTGACTAACTTGCAGCAAGGTTCTAATTATGGTAGTCAAGTCTCAAGTCAAACGTGAATATTGCAGATACAGTATTTTTAGATCTTTCTGAAATGTCAATTGATTACTACTGCCAGGGATCTATGATTAGATTTACTCCACAAGTTAAGTGATGTGGGTATGAAATCATTTAAAAAGTTTTAGAAGAGATAGGAAAATAAAAATTCAATTCTTTAAAAGCTTTTAATGTTGCTACTTCATCTAGAAATTACAGATTGAAGATGATTAAACTTTTACATGGCCAAATGTCCAAGGTTTGTTCAAAAGAAATACACTGTCCTATGTTATATGATGCAAGACCTATGAAAAAAAAGTCCAATGTTACAGATAACAAGAAATGGCAACTCACCCTCAGAGCATCAATCAAAGCATTTTTATACTTTTTACCTGACCAGAATTTTTTGGAATTGCAGAAAAAATTTTGATGAAACCTTGATATTTTTGAATGATTGATCTGAAAAAAGAATTTATTTAAATATGATTTTTATACTTGCCATTAACAGTAATGCATTCAAACTCATACAGTGATAATAATCTTCTTAAAATAGGACATAGCATGAGGTATTGTTTACTTCAAACGTTATCTCATTTCAGTTTCTAACACTCAGCAACTATTAAAAATTCAATGCATGCACTGAATTTACTATAATCAAAATGTATTACTGACACGTAGTAAGGTTTCTGGTATGATAAAGATCACTGAGAAATTTATATCAGATTTTAACAAACCAAACGTTGCCTGCTAAGATTGTACAATGAGTGCATCATGAAATTGCCATAAAATCAGATTGAGTCAAGATTTTCATCATCTTAAAACATAATAAGATTCTATCAGGTAAAATTAATAAAGTCAATAGGAGTTGAGCACTCAAATTTGTATAATGGAGCTGAGCCATAGCAAGGCTCTTTATGACTAGAAGCATGTTTTCTTAAATTAAAATCATTACAAGAAAGGATGGGATTTCAGGCCATTGGAGAATCTTTGGAGCACTGCACAGAATGAAAATATTCTTCCTATCATTAAACTCCTTGGTATATCTTACAAAATCTCATTGCTTACACCAGAAAATAATGTAGCAAAGTTCAAATCAACTAGTGTCAACAATTGTCTGATTAGGAGACCTACGATTATAAACCAATCAGAATGCAGCTTGGCCGTCACTGTGAAGAATCACACCAAGGCTACCAAAATTAGCAATTTTTGGCTATATTTGTTTTTTGTTTTTTTTTTTAAATTTAGCAGATAAAAATCTACAATAGCCAAAAATCTGGCTAATTTAAAAAAAAAAAAAATGATAAGCAAGTTTATAGAATAATTAGTAACAATCTTTTGGTTAATTTAACCGATTGCTTGTTCAAGTGTAATAAAAGTAGTTTACCAGTGCAAAGATGACACAATGTTTTATTGGCCTTAACAACATTTAACACATTCATTCAGTGTAAATAATCCAAACAGAATTATACAAGAGGAGATGGGAAAGGCCTTTGTTGGCCAACAGTAGATTTATAACGGCCTATGACATGGCTCAGCTTTACAGGCTGAGCAATAAGATTTAATAAGGAGTATAATGATAGCAAAACCATTTTCATTCTGTGCAAGGCTTCAGAGATTCTCCATATGCCGAGAATCTTGTTCTCATTAAGGTTACAATTTCTTTTACCAGTATAGTTGGAAAACTTAGCTTTAATCATAGAGAATCTCCACTATGGCTTGGCTCTACCAATTTTCACTAATAGTGATTGTTTCATAACAATAACTTATAAATTATAACTTGGCATAAAACAATTACAAATTTGTCATCAAAGTCAAAAATTCAGCAACAGTAGTGTCAAAATTTGAAGTCAAAAAAATTCCATCAAAGAGTCAGAATGAATTCTATTTATGACGTCACTAGTGTTTCAGTCTGGAAAACATCTAAAATAGAGTAGAGAAACATCTAGATTCTGAAAAATCTAGATGTTATCAGTAAAACTTTCAAAATAACAAACCTAAAGGGTCTTAAAAGCTTTCTTTCAAAAAATGTTTTTAAAACATTTTTAGAAGGGGTCTAGTGGAGTACTGATGCCAATTTTCAAGTGTGTAGACAAAATGGTATGGCCAGGGAGGGTTGGAAAACACATACATGCATACATATATAAAAATGATTGAAACTTTTGTCACCCTTGGTGACTACGTTAGGTCAATGGATGCATGTGAACATTTTTTTACAGATCATGAAAATCATGAGATTTGAGAATGAATAAAAGTTCTTCCTCACATTTGAAATTTTGTAGTCACCAAACCAGAGGATCCAAGATGATCCTGGTGAGGTGGCTTTCCCAACCAATTCACCAGCAATTGTCAGACCGGGCCATGGACAATATCCAGACATTTTTCCCCAAATGATACGTCCAAATTCTAAACACTGCAAATAAATTCAAACAAATCTGAACCCAAACGGTATTTTTTTGTGTTCTGAAATACAAAATTATTGTAATGCGAAACGTTTTAAGAGAAAAGTTAAAATACATAAGTAAGAAGTTCCGTATCAGTTAAAATAATACGTACTCCTGATAGAATTATATTCAAATTAATGTTTAATAGTTGTTCACCAAAAGTTTTAATGCATACTTCAAACATTTCCTTACAAAAATCTGGTGAAAAAGAGTAGAGAAAAGCTATTCATCAAAAATGGATTTGAAAATTAAATATGCATATTTTACATTAAAAAAATAGGTAATGCTATAGTTAAACGACTTTGCAATTTCTGTTAGAACGACGGAAATTATTTTTGATACATTTCATCAAATGATCTACTTATTGTTCTTCATCTTGAAATAATAACCCAACCAACCTTTTTTATTCAATTTTTACTTTCAAGCCAACTTTCTTCACCTCCTATCTGAGTGATAATTAATTTTAATCAGTTGCCAACTGCTTCCAAGTCGTTACAAAAGATACGACCATTTTAGAACGAGTTAGAACTGTAAATCGAATTCCTTCTAAAAACATTTGGGGGGGGCTGATCTTCGAATAATAACTTGTTAAAAACCTGCTTAGGGGTCACGTTGGTATGTACAGAAAATTCCATGGGGTTATTTTGAGAGGTTTTTATGGTCGGATGTGACAGAAAGATGGACTTTTTTTTACTTATTGGTGAATCATAATTAGTTATTGATGAAAAGCATCATACCTCAGCCAAACTGCAGAAAAGATTGAACGACATAAAAATTCACATAAAAATGGCCAAATTCTATGTTGTAATTAATGGAAATCAGTTTTTCATTTTTTTTCCCTAGCTTTTTTCACCCGGACTTTGGAATCAGTTACCTACAATATCTGGAATATGCACATATTGGGAAGTTTTAAATCAAAATTAAAATTTTTGCTTCAAGACTTTCATAATTATTTCATTGTAGGAACTTGGTAAATAAATACTCGTCATAATTGTGGCTCCTGTCCTGTGTTATGTGAGTAATTTTATTGACAAGTTTCACTTTCCTATAACTCTTCTTTAGCAGACTTTATATAAATACATATAATATTGTTATTCTTCCTTTCCAGCAAAAACAAGAAAACACTTAAAAACGAGATTTCTCTATTTTTAATATGTTTTCAAAATAGGGTGTTGAAGATTTTTTTTTTCTTTTAATAAATAAAACAAAATGTGCATGGGAGAGGAGAAAGTGTGGGCCTTGATGTGTAGGCATGGAAGGGGTGAGGGAGGAAGGTGTTACTGTTATCCTTTAGTAAATATTTTGCAATTTCTTTTTACCTTTCCTATCCCTTCATCTCTTTGAAATATTGTTGTAAACTGAATTATTTATTGAAACAGGTTGCTTTCTCTCAAAGTCAGGGAGAGTAGCTTCCCTTTACTCGTGAAAAAATCTGCAAACAATCAAATATGCAAATCTATGAAATTGGAGGGACTACTGTTGCTCTCTTCTTAATATTTCCTTTTTGATAAGTACTTTGTGTCATCATACCAGCCTATATTGATCATTTGTATGTTTCTATTTTTTTTTTTGGATGAAAATTCTGTGTTTCCATTTTGCATCGTCATTTATTTCTCATTAGTTGTATGTTTTTGATGTTTGTCTAAAGATTTACATTGGTTATCATTTTCTGTCCTTATGAACATTTCTTCTTTGTCTTCCCATGAAATAACAATGACCCCCACCATCCCTAGCCAGAAGGAGAGAAAGAAATGAAGCAGTAGAAGAGAGTAATATAAATGAATATTAATATTTCTTAAATTATTTTCTTAATAAAGCCAATAACTGCTGACAAATTGATGGGATCATCTTGATTGATGATGAGGGTGGGAGGGGAATCAGTACAATTTTATTCTCTCACTTTGCTACATTTTTTCTGTCTATTTTCTCAACGTTTTTTTGTTTCTTTTTGTAACAATTTTTGCTCTGTCTCTTTTCACTATCATCATCATCATGATGAGCCTTTTATTGTCCGTTGTTGGACATAAACCTTTCCTGGATTACCCACACCTCTCTATCATGGACATCGCAAAGCCAATAGTTTCTGAACCTGTCCAGTTCATCATACCATCTTATATTCTGCCGGCCCACACTGTGTTCAGTCCTGAGGGAGTGCAGCTGTTAGTTAAAGATTCAGCGGTGTTGGAACAAAAAGCACAAGTTGAAAATGATGAATCGAAACTGGGTGAAAAATATGAGTTTATGTTAGTATCTATACAGGGTGACTGGTCAAAGTATAGGCCAATGCGGGTCAAGTCACTATGGAATGACTATCAATCTGTCTTTCAGGTTATCTACTTGGTCTCTGGGTACATCTGTTTGTCTAGATCACACTAAGTTCCAGAGTCGGAACTATAAGCCTTTTGGAATCATCTACTTGAGGTCTCTTGGTATATCTATTTGTATAGCTTCAACAAAGTTCAAGAGTCAAAACTTCAAGAAGTCTTCTGGGGTCATCTACTTGATGTCTGTTGGTATATCTATTCATATAGTTTCATTAAAGTTCTAGTCTAAGTCTCTCAGGGTCAGGACTCTGTGGTGGCAAAGGACTGTAGATTCTCGCTTCAGTGTCCCTGCAGCTTCTCTCTGGCTACTCAAAAATGGCTGGCTTATATGATGATTGGCTCCCACTGTGTGTGGGGCTGATGGCTAGAGGGCTTATGATTGATTTTCCCCTCCCAACTGGTGAATTTGAAACTGTGCTGACTTGAGTAATTTTCCCTTCAATTTTCATAAAATTTAGCAATCCATAAATCATCCTTAATAATATACATAGGTGATAGGCAAGGCCAATTCCCACAGGCAATCAATTTTACTGTTCATCAGAATACCATTACCATTATTATTGTCTTTAAGCCAACACCTGGGGTACTATTGACAACCCTAGGCCCTAGAAGCTGAAATGGTCAATCCCCTCTGAAAAATTTCTTCAAACTTAGTGATTCATAAATCTCTTTTAGAAATGCAATTAATCATACATCTGTATCTGTCCAGGCCTCGTTTGCCTGACCCTTTTAGTACTTTCCTCCCGGATTTAACATTATTTGCTTTACTATTTAAATTTCAACTGTTCTCTGTCAAGGTCCGAGTTATTTTCAGCAACCCTGGGCAACTGTCTCGATTTTATAAATAAGCCCTTAACTTGGTTTTGTAAAGTACCCTTAACCTCTGAAAGAGGCTGGCCAGGTCCTTATCTCTGATTTAGTTATTTTAGTTTTCACTTTCAGATTTTTCTCATCAACCCATCATTTCTATAGTGTCACAGGAGGTCATAGAGGTTCTCTGCAAAAAGGAAAATGTTGTCTGCATTTCTGAGGTTACCTAGGTATTTGCCATCTATTCTGATTCCTTTGCTTTCCAAGTCTAGGTTTCTGAAGATCATCTTGAGGTAGGCTTTGAAGAGATTGGGCGAGCTGATATCACCTAGTCTTATATTTTTGGGGAGCTGGAAGGGATTCGAGTTTTCAAGTAGCCTGATAAAGGAGCTACTGTGACGGCCTTTTTTCTGAGAGATTAAAGTGGGTTTTGTGAATATGGAAAATTCATTAAAATACTGTTAAATGTTGTCTTATGAGCGAGTCTCACTTCTAATACAGTAAGAAATTATGGACCACAACTTCCGTGTTATAACCGGTCTGCAGTGTAATGAATTTTGACGACGAATGATGAATGTACAAAAATATCATTCATATTTAATAGATGAATTACAAATTTTCAAACAAGAAAAATATGCGAAAATAAAAAAACCAAGTGTAACATTATGTTGCACCATTTTTATAACATCTGAAGCATCAACATATATGACTTACCGATATCTTGTGGTCAAAATAAAGATGAATAATTAGGATGAAATATATAAACAGCCTCCCAGAATTGATAGAATTGAAAAAAAAAAAAAAAAAAAAAGAAAAGAAAGAAAGCATTTTGAATCATCACCGGACGATGTCACCTCTTCATCACCAGCATCACAAACATAAACAAATTGTACTTGTTTGATTTATTTTAAATATTGGAATAAGTATTGTAACACAGTATTTTTATTACCAATTTTTTTTATCTAGTTTTTACCATCATCTTTATTTCTATAGCAAACAAATAAACAAGATAAAAAAAATAGAACAACAGTCCAAGTCAAATTTAGGATAAAAAGCAATTAAAAATTAAGGTAAAAACTACTCAAATTAATGATTGAAATATTGTGTCACAATACTTCATCTAATATTGAAAATAAATTAATATTTAAAACAAATTAATATTTAAAACAAATTAGGCAAATTGTATTTGCTTATGTTCTCAAGACTGGTGATATAGAGATGAAGACTCAAAATGTATTCTTTTTCAATTGGATCAATTCTGGGGTGCTGTTCACTTATCTGATCTAATAATTCTTTTAGAAATGCATTATTAATTCTCTCTACTATCAAGCCAAGTAAGACTGCAAATAGCTCAAGCAAAGTAAAGAAATTAGTTTCATCATACTGCTGGGTTTTTTTTTTGTTTTTTGGGGTTGTTTTGATTGTGTTTATATATCACACGAGATATTTTTTAATAATCTAAATCTGAATAGATAAAACTTACCAAATGTCTCTTTTTCAATTCAACTGTATCTTTGTTTGAGCCTTTCAGAGGGCTAAACGATGGCTTCTTCAACTTCTTGATATGTCTGTCATCGGGAATCAAAGAAGCAGGAATAGTGACATCATGACAAAATTCGTTTTCACGTGGAATACTAGTCACACGCATATCATACATCACCATTTTTTCTACGTGTAGATTCTCAGATCTTTTCCTTTTCTTTGATCTTTTCTGTATTTGGGTAAACGTATCAGAAGAAACTTCCTCATGAGTTGTGAATGCATTCCTCTGAGTTACGCACGGAACAGAATTCACTGAGAGATTACTTGATGGAGAGGGTCTCTTCAAACACGACAAATGCTCTGAAAAAATAAAAAGCAGCAGAAAGAATTTGTTGCAGTCGTTAAAACTTCAACTAAAGATCCTAAAATCTGATATTCCACCTCTTGGATCAGTGGTTCTGAACCAGATGGTATGACCCCCCCCCCTTCCAGGGGCTGAGCGATTTTAAGAATGGCCACAAACCCACAGAAAAACAAATTTCTCTTATTATTTTAGGAATTTAGTCAACAAGTGTTTGGGTAATATAGTGAAGAACATGATACATTGAAAATGTTTATCACATATTTGACGCACCTATTCCAAACTTATCATTTGTTTCAAGATATGAAAAGGAGGATATACAGGTAAGGTTCAACTATGAAAGGAGGGGGCACGATGGTAAAAAGATTAAGAACTGCTATCTTAGATTCAGTAAATTTACTACCAACGCCTTATTTGGATACTATCACTGATACAATGTTAAATAAAATATAACACAAGCATCTAATGAAGGAAATTATTCAAAACATTGTTTCAAGTCAGAGGTTGATGCAAGTGATTTAAAAATTTAATGGAAGTGAATTTTTTATATCTTCAATCATAGAAATACATGAAAGAGTATACTCAGTCTTGAACAAGGTAAATGGTCCTAGCCACAGTATGATATATATTTAAACAGAATGAAAAAAGAAAGGAAAAGAATGCCTCACCTTGGTTTACTTGATTGTATAAATCTTTAAAATGATCACCTCTGTATGATTTGAGGTCCCTTGAGGTTGTTTCAAATGAATCTGGAACATTTCAGCGATAAGACTAAGTAAGGGTATAGCCAAATATTTTATACATCCATCAGAATATTTAAAGTTACATACTGAAAGGTTAACAAGTGTACAATAATAATAAAATATAACAGGTCTGCTTAGTAACGCAACAGAAACCATCATGTGACCAATGCTTTTTGGTAGCATGCAGTATTGGGGGTGATCAATTAAAAAATTTGAAAAAGGTAATCAATGAATTAGTTACTCCTCTCGCCCTTTGTTGGGTAGTGATCATCAAGAAAGTCTGAATTTTCAAAAAACAAGCATGAATGCTGGCACAAACTGGGGATCATTTAGCATAAAGTTACACTGTAAATTGAAACCCCCACTAAAACCCTTTAACATTATATTTGTTCATAATATATGATTTGATATATATATAACTAGATTTTCTTGTCCAAAATATTAAATGTTCATACATCTTATGAAACTAATGACCAACTCATTCATTTCAACAGCGACCCAAACTCTTTATTCAATATCTACAAGGTAATATTCTACAGAGAAAACATCTTTACAAAGCCAAACTCATCTTCAAGAAACAATACCACACCAATATGACATTAATAATTGGTAACTCTTTATAACAAAATGGCAACCCGTTGTGATTTGAACACACAGCCTTCTGAAAATTATAGTCAGTCGTCATGGAAGGACATGTGAAAATCCTTTGTCCGACAGCGAAATTATAATTGTGAGAAAGAGCGAATTGCCAAATGGTTGAAGTCAAAGAGAATTGAGTCAGTGAGCAAACCACTGAAGAAATGACCTGATTTGAAGAAGATTCACCCAAAATGTAGGAAAGCAAGAAAAGTGAAGTGGTTTTTGAAATGCCCTGACCCCAGGTTATTTTATGTAGATGTTATATTGGGTCCCTCAAACACTTTCAACAACAAGGCAATATGTGTTGATGAAAACACCCAAAACTTGTAACATGCTGATTCTTCTGTAATGATCTTTGTGTCATTTCGGATTGCCTTTACATGGCAAAAATCATATTAAACATTTTTTTTTTTTTTTTTATCATGTAATTTTATATGCTTTCAATCAATAAGACCTCTGTTACTTTTAATGGGGAGGGGGACCTAGGTTCTGTTGGAATTTTGAGAGTCAAAAATTTTGTTTATTAGTAGTGTTTTTACAATCAATAGTGAATAAAAAGAAATTGGTCACATGGTCAGTTGAATTTTCAGGCAAATTTCTGTCTGTCTACACAATATCTCCAAGAGTAATCAATGAGTTTCAATCAAATTTTATGGAAGGATGGACAATGGGGTAATAAAAATTAGCAAATAAAACTAAAAAGTTGCAATATTTTACAATATTTTCCTGTTTTTTAATTTAAATTCCAAACTAAGGCATCCATATAAATCCTACTTTTTTTTTTTAAAAGGTAAACAGAATTTATTTCTCCAGCGATTTATCATTAGAATGTGAAAAACTAAATGCAAGCACTATGTATAAGTAAAATAGATAATCTAACTAAAGGGAATGTAATCACATGGGGAAAAAAAATTCCTCATAAATTGGAATGGAAACTTCCTTGAAAATTTTTTCGTCTTTTATCAAATAAATACCAACAATTTTATCATAATCCAATTAATTGATTTTTGGTAGATTTTTAAAATCGAGGTGTTTTTTGCTTAAAATTTTCTCCAATCTTTCTTATTAATGGCACAAAGATTTTAATGATCAAATTAACTTCCATACAAGTTTTTTTTCTCTCCTTAGGTGTTGATTTCCCGCCAAAACTTTCAGTTCATACCCATCAAAATTACTTACGATCTTTAGGCATTTTGGAATCATGCAATCTTCCTGATAATTAACACAGATTTTGATCAACACAGCTTTCAAGTGTCAAACTAGAAAACAAAAAAATTACATCAAGATTATATTCAAATGTCACTTATGTGCAATTTTCTTTGGTAGTACACCTATATCTTTATGTCACAACACTATACAAAAATGAACTAGGGCATGCCTGTTCAGAACATTCCATAGTAGTCATGTGAAATAATATTGTTTGTCATATGAAAGAACAGCTTCAAAGAATTTCAATTACTTCCCTTTAGTATTGCCAAATCAGATATTTTATATCTAGATTTATATCAAATTTAGCTAAAAAATAAATTAAAAATTGATCTTTTATAAGATTTTTTTCAAACCACTGATCCAAACAACTCTAAACTTGACATTGCAATGCCTACTGAACCGACTATATCTGGCAAATATCAGTTTGGTAGAATTTAGTACAAAAGGCAGGATGAATCGCGGTAAAAAAGATAGATAAAAATTAATAAAATATATGTATAGGTGGGAATCAGACAGTGTTTACTATGATTTGTTTTTAAAAGTGATTTGATACTCAAGTCTAAAAAGGATGGGGGCTACTGTTGAAAAGCTGGGGGACTCAAGTTAAATTGGTGCAGAAACATTGTGCATTTGATTTAAATCTGTCCATACATTTCAAAGTTTTGTTGAATTTTAGTTCAAAATTAGAATTGAAATTTTTGTTAGTATTCATAAACTGCAGTGAAAATAGGGATTAATCTTTCTCTAGACTATTGAAAATTGAGAGGATTTGGGGTTATGAAGGAGAAAAATTATTTGATGAAATAAACTTTTATACATGTTTGAGGCTTTTGAAATCTTTCTTCCAAATCATAACAAAGATTTTGACAACAATATAATTTTAAAAATTATCCAGTTGTAACATTGAAATGATGTGAATTTGGCATTCAAAGATATTGTGAAATTTGTTATTAAAAGTATTATTTTTACATAATAACAGTGCTTAAAAAAATATAAGAATTCAAAAAAATAATTTCTCTTGGTATTCTTTTCTTGAAATTTTATTTTATTGATTCTGTGATTTCTATTGTTTCAATATAAGATGTAAGGATTAAGAAATAATATCCTGGGTATTTTTAAAAAATGTTTTAATAATTCTGCTATTTCCAATATTTATACACTAAATCATTGTCAAAATTAGATTTATAACTTATAACAGTTCAGGCAATCTGATTATTCACTAATGGCACATGAATAACCATTATCCTCAAACCACATTTTTCGTTTGTCTAAAAGTAGGCAGACACGTGGAACTTTCAGAATCTTTGATACCCTATTCTGAAATGTAATTAAAATTTTTTTTTGCTTTTTCGAAAGAGAAAAGTTCAAATTATTGTGAAAAAAACAAAACAAAACATTTTGTCGAAATTTAAAACAATTGACATTGAGCAATGAAAAAATCTACTGAATAAAATTTACGTCTAAAATTGGCAGAATCTAATTTGTAAAAGTTAGTTTCATCATTACTCAAGTGAAATGTGGTAAAACATGGTCACATGCTGTATGAAAATCAATGAAATTTTGCTTTTTTCAACAGTTAGTATAATCCATCATTGGAAATAGATTAGTGATTAACAGGCCATGTCAACAACAGCGGACAACATGGGGGGGGGGTTAAAGCATTGAAACACAAAAAAAAATCGGTTGAATCAATTTGTTTATCGACATGTCATTTTTCATTGGGAAGACTTCAATAGTTAAGGCCATCTATAGGAAAATATCATCCAATTGAAAATAACAAATATCTAAAATTCCCCAAAGCAATCATGAATTATTAAAAAAATTTTAATGTAAATTTCAATCTTTAAAAGTAAACACCTAAAAAACAAAAAATGGATTAATCAAAATAATAAAAAAAATCTCTCTGAAAAAATTTGAAGTTAATATTTTTTTCTTCTTACCAAAAATTTTTCAAATTCCTAAATATGTTTGAGCTGATTCCCCAAAACAGCTTTTTCATACTAGGATTTACTTTGCCATTGATCTGTCTGATAGACAGACATTCTAGTCATGAACAAGTCGATGTGGACAGTTCAACCAGGACAAGTTATGTCTGCAAATTTTCTATCCCAGTTTAGGGGTCACCAGTTTTAGGGCTGCTAATTATATTATCCCCCTAAAATATGAATTACCAGAATTGATCTAAGGAGATAAATCCTGTTAAGTAGTGTGTTCACTGCTTAAGCACAAAAACAAGGTTAGTACACAGTTAGTTGGATTGTTAATGAAACGCGGAAATAAGAACAAACAAAGAGGTTAACAACAGTGCCAAGTTTAATTCATGAGTGAATTAAAATAAATGAGGACTGGAGTTTCTGCCGACACGGATATGTGTAGGGATCTACCAGGATAGGACGTAAAGATAAGACGAATGAAGGGAAAGGAATGTCACTAAGTGAATGCGAGATAGAGTCTAAAGAATGTCAGTCAGTTTGGTCATCCTAGTTGTAGCTACTATAAAGTTATCTTTGGAAATCCGACCGGACTACAATGAGAATGCTTAACTTAGATAGGATGTGTTCCTGAGATGAATATGTGATGACGCGTGTGTAAAAAGAAAGTGTGTATAAAAACTATACTAACTATCCTAACTAAAGAAGAGACGAGCTTACCTTGAGGCCGTCAGAACACAGAAAAAGTGAAAGAGAGATTTACTGCCACAGTTTAAATATTGTAAAGATAAGAATCAGCTATCTTATTGGTAGCTCTGTGTGACGTCAAAGAGAAAGCAACAAAGAATTTACCATATCTCTGTGCATGTATGATTTTCTTTTGTTGGTAAAGATGGCCACTGCACCAGACAACTTGGCCACATTTTGTTTTTAAAGGTGACTAGCATTCCTAGGGAAATTATAAATCACTGCAACCCATAGGCTTCTTTTTATCTGGTAAATTAAGTTGTGATGGTGGTAAAATTGAATTACCCTGATGAAAATACTACCAGTATGGTTTTGACTCTAGATTCATGATTTAAAAAAAACAGGTCATTCAATTCAAAGTCACATGACCAGTGTGTAGTGATCAATTAAAAAATTTTTCAGGTTAATTTCTTCTTACGGAAACCATTTTGATCATATTGATTAAAATTACTTATTTTATTCAAATATTCCTTATCTTATTTGGAAAGAAAGATGGAAGAAAACAGTCATACCTAATTATTTACTTATTGAGTTGAACATCAAAGTTGAAAATTTTTTTAACTACGGTCCTTAATTTTCAATAGGTTCAGCAATTGTAAGTTAATGCAATGTTCTTTTCCAGACATAAAGAAATTATTCCAAGGGAAATTATGAATCACCACCACTTATATGCTTCTTTATATCTGGTAAATCAAGCTGTAGTGGTGGCAAAATAAATTACCCAATGGTTATGTCATTGGACAGAAATTAATAACTCAGTTAATGAGAATAGCTAAATGGTTATATAATGTCATCATCATCAGCCTTTTAATGTTTGTCATTGGATGTAGACCTTCCCAATTATCCAAATCATTACGACAAAATATTTGTTGCACATGGTATTGCTTCCTTCATTCTGTTTATCTAGCATAATCTGAAGTTCATCAAGGTTCTCAGCAAAGACAATAATGTCATCAGCAAATCTTAGGTTACTTAGGAATTTGATTACTTCATTTGTCCAGTCTTTACTCCAGAAGATCATATCGAGGCAAACTATGAAGTGTTTGGGTAAGCGATTGTCGCCTTGTCTTACACCTTTTTAGAGCTAGATGACCTCAGAGTCTTTTGTGTAACCTGATAAAGGAACCGCTAAGTCAGAAGGAATTTTGACAAACTCTGACTTCTAAGAGGGTCAACTCCTTGTTATATGATTGTATCAATAGTTTTGGGGATTTTCATCAAGTTGAAGGTCTCCTTGAAGTCAACAAATGCTACAAGTGACATTCTGTATTCTGCTGAGTTCTTTTTTATTTGATTCACTGAATGAAGATGTAATGTAGATTATATAAAATAAAATATTACTTGTTTTATTTAAGACATTTCTTTTTTATTACTATAAATTATTCAAAATATCACTTACTTCATTTAAAATTATCCTTACTTTATTTAGAAAGACAGAAGGGAGAAAAGGAAATTAGTTTGAAAAGAGGGGACGAAAGAAAGTTTAAAGAGAGGATGGGAAGGGGAAGATGAATTTATGTAGTTTAAGAGGGTAAGAAGAGAAAGGGTAGAAAAGAAAGTTAGGTAGTGTAGCAACCCCAATTCTTTTGGTTAGGAGTTGGAATCGACACTCTCAATATCTAACCAAAAGAAGAGCTTCACATCCAACTCCTAACGAAAAGAATAGGGGGCGCTTCAGTAATTTACATGGATGTAAGAAAAGTTTCACATATGAATTTAGTCTATGTTTCTATAACATTCGGACAAAATCATGGACCGGCAAAATGAACTGGAAGGGATACTTGTAGGGGACTAAAATCTCCATATTTTCAAAAAAACAAAATAAGGGATCAATTTAGCAAAAACTTACATTGAAAATTGAACTCGCCACTAAAACCGGGACGGGGGGTACAAAATAAAATTTTTCCCTCCTCATTGCTGAGAGGGTGTTTGCAAAATTTCAGTTTTCAACTATAAACAGATAGGGCTGGGTGAAGTTCGAATATTTAAATACTTAGATAGATACATGTCAGGACACATGAATAACCTAAACCCAACAACGGTATTTAAACCAGTGTTGCAGGTAGCCGTAATTTTTAAAAAAACGAGAAAATGTGATTTAAAATTATATGTTACAATTTGCAATAAGTCAATTCATGTTTGTTGTTAAGTTTTATATATCTTTGTTTCAACTTTTTATGGCTATTGTTTTTTATTTTCTCAAAATTTTCATCTCGCTTACAGAAATTTGTGAGTTTTCGTACAGCTGTTAAGTTAATTAAATTCTTTTTATTTGATTAGAATGTTTTGAATTTAGGATAATGTACTGAATAGGTAAAAAACAAACACAGGTAAGGGGAGAGAGTTAATTGCAAATGCTCAAAGATTATAACAAATTGTTTAATATTATCTTTTTACTTGGGTTTTTTTTATGTCATATTGATCAATATCTAATAACTACTGTCAGAAAACCTCGGTGAGGAACAAACTCATAAGAATATTTGTCCACGAGTCCGTAGAAAAAAAAATCAATCTTATCTACTCGGTAATTTTCGTCTTGAAAAAAATGTGTCCAAGAGACAAAATGTCCGCGAGCGACTTGTCCAGGCTGAACTCTCTGGGTCAACTTTATGTAACTTTAAAACTTATTATTCAACAGAAATTAAACTATTTTTCAAAACACCCATTGCATTGGGGGGGGGGGGGTCTTTCAAATGGAAGCTTTTTAGAAAGATTTCGCCCTCTTTTCTATAGCTTCCAAAAGTTCTATCAAAAATCAAGTGAATATCCAATTTTTTAATTTTAGAAATCTGTATTTTGCTTGTGAAAATTTTTAAAAGCAAATCATTAAATATATCTACCTTCTGTTCACGCAGCAACAACTTTTTCCCCTATTTGTTTCAAGAATATCTCTGGTTCTATGAGCTGTACGGTCTTTTTTTCCAATCTTTTTTACTAATGCCACGAATATTCCAATGAGAAAATAAATTTTTTTTACTATTTTGGCAATTTTTTTCTTTGTAAGGTTTCTATTTGAGGCAAGTATTTCAGCTGTCCAAGTTTCATGTAACTTTTTTTTGGTTACGATGTTAGTAAAATTTTATGGTATTTTTTATTTCGTCCTGCTACAAAAAAAAAATAACGTTTGGTCTATTCAATTGATTAAAAAAGAAAGCCAAATAAAATGAAACCCTGTTTGAAACTGTGCACCATAATTAATCATCAGTCTTCGCTAGAAGTAAAAATCCCAAAGTCTTGAGAAAAAAATATAAAGAAAACAAATTTTCATTCATTATAAACTGAAAAATTCAAGAATGAAACAGGAGTAAATAGGTACATATTTTTAGAGCATAGTACAAAATGCTTGTTTAATTTTGATTCGCGTATTTCTCTTTAGCTGAAAGTTTTTTTTATAAAATTTACTAATATTTTACTGCAAAGATTTTATGGACAGATTTCCTGGCACTGGTAAAAAAATAACTTATCTGACATGAGATTATGCAATATTGTGATAAGGTACTTTCTTGGGAATTTCATAGAACACTGAATTTCCATTTATTCGCAAGACGAACTAATGCCATTAGCAACTTTGCAAGTAATCCTTATTTATTTTCGGCTGAAATAACTCAAACTACAAAAAATGGCTAATTCTGTTTAACTAGCAATATAAATTTTTATGATTATGGTCAAGAGTATCACCAGAGGGATGAGCTAAAGTCCCCAAGTAGGAGAATCCTAGCTCCACCTGCCTCCAGAAAGAAAACAAAAATCTGTCAAGGAATTCTTTTCCACAAAAATATGAATTTGTATCGATTTTGGAGCAAAGCAGATATTTTTCCATTTAAAAAAAATATATATTTCTGTATTTGTTCTTGTCTCTCCATACGATATCTCTAAAAGTTCTCTATGAATGTTAATGACATTTCGTGGAAAGATAAGCCATATTGTACGGAAGAAGTCATTAAATTTCAAGGCAGACTCAGGAATTCGTTTTTAATTTAGAGATATTTTTACATACTTTTGGGGGGTTTTTTCCAGACATTTCTGTATTCCATAATGTTTGTTCACACAATATCTTCCAAATGGAAGAAATGATTATATTTTGGGGTGGATCCAGAAATTTGTCGACTTGGAGTGTACAGCTGCTGAGAAACCTTTGTAATTCATAAGGTATGTCTGTAACAAGGCCTTTGTACGCCATCTTGAAAATTATACCTTTCCATTGAGAAATCTTTTGTGATAATTTGGGAAGTAAGAAAATCGAGATTTTTTTTTCATACAGCCAACTAATTTGGCAGTCAATTTGGACACCATCTTGAAAATCGTACCTTTCCATTGAGACTTAGGTAAAATTTTGGTTTGTTTTTACTTTGAAAAAACTTCTCTGGAGTGAAAAATGAATGAATGGGTGTTTTAAATATTTGGTGGTCATTTTCAAAATTAAGCACGCCAAGCCGTAGAAAGACATGATTTTTGAATAGACAAAAAGGTGAACAGAATTCATATCTACATGGACTTGGCTTTCACATTTGTAAGAATCATGCGTGGATTCTGGTCAGGAATTTACCAAATCAAATGATTTAAGGGGAGTGTCTAATCAAAGACGAAATATTTATTTTCCGAAATTTGGAATAGAAACTTACTCAAAATAAAGTTTGGTCTTTATTAATTGGTACTAAAAAATTATCAAGATCCAATGAGTAGTTAATTTTTAGTGATTTTTCAAAATATAAGTGTTTTCACTTGTCAAAACTTCGGACATTATTCCTACGCTAATTGCTACTGCAAACGTTTCGTTAACAGTTATTTATTTTCAAATATCTCCGGTCCTATAAAGGGGCACACAAATAATTTTTACCTCATTTTTCTCTAGACTTCCTTCATACTAATTACATCACTGAAATCAAGTTTTATACGACTTTTCACTGTTTTCTGCAAGGTATCGGTTTTCGGTAAAAAAAATAAAATAAATTCGGCGAAGCAGAAATGCCTATACTTATATCTAGAGAGGCGACCATGTGTCATATTTTCCAACAAAAAGTTGGAAGTTTATTTATGCTTGTATGAAATTAAAACAAATATGAAAAAGGAATTTTTTTTTATAATGTGTAGATAATATATACTCATTTCAATGTGTAAAATACAAGACTGTACTTGACTTATGAATTGAGTCATCGAGTTAATGATTTAGGAGTTGTTGCCAAGTTCTTATCTCTTGGTTTGCAATAAACAAAATCATAGTTACTATTCTATTCGAAGTTTAGGTATTTTCGTCATCTATACTAAGGTATATTTTCCAGGAAAAACCTCGTTCATTTCGCATTATCTTCGGCAATTCCATTGCCCTTCAAGGTAAATTTTTGACTAGTCAGAGAGAAAGAAATAGTGTGTGTGAGTGTAGTACATAAAACAAACATTTAAATTCATTATATATATATATATATATATATATATATATATATATATATATATGGGATCTTTTAACACATATTCACACACCACTGAAGAATCCCGAAACATATCTGGACAATTTACACCAAAGGATTAATAAACCTCACCTCTAAATACTTCACTCCCGAGTCTGTCTCACTCTTTACAGTACACATTATATATATATATATATATATATATTAGTATTTTGTATTACATTGTGATCACTACATGTTCATCGTCGACCTTGTCGCACTTTATAAAGCATTTTAGCCATTGCCAAGATTTAAGAAGTCAAAGATCCTGTGTCACAAATAATAGCAACCACGAACCAGATGAAGAGGTAAGAAAAGCTAATGTAACAATCAACGATAAAAATGTTTATAATAATTAATATAATGTTTCAATTAAAGAATTGACATTTATAGAAAAATTAAAGCTGGTATATATCATTCATTTTTATTTTTTTTTAGCAGCGCCCCTAAATCTGCAGATTTTTTTTTGTATGAATATGAAATTCTTGCACATAGGATGTTGACAAGTCAGGGGAGGGTAAATGAAAGGATATTTATGCACTTTTAAAAGTTCCCAAATTCTTAGAATATATTCACAATAAATTATCATACTTCATTATTTTCTTTCACCGTAATAATACATTAATTCTGAGTATTTCTTTCATTCTACATTCACCAAAACACCAGTTCCTCTATGAAAATTGTACCCAATCCCATATTTGCAGATTCATGGCAGAGAAGGAGAAGAGAAACTATATTTGTCTACACTCAAGAGTTCCCCAATACTTCAGATATTTTTACAAATAGTCTAATACGGCAGGACGAAACCTAGGAAAATCCTTGCTGCTAAGACGAGAAAAAGAAGGGCCAACCAATATTCATAGATGCAGTGCTACTTCTGATATAGAAATATATCCTAATATTTCATCTTTTGTCTAAAATGGGAGAAAAAATTAATTCAACTCACCTCAACACCAAAAATGACTTGGGCCAAATTGTTGGCGCCAATTTGTCACAATTTTGGATTCGACAATTTTCGTAAATTTCAATCAAATAAAATTACTTCTTTTTTTTTCAAATTGACAAATTAGTCTTTAGTTTGATATTCAGTTTTCCAAATCAATATATTGTTGTAGGAAAATGTACTTTTTACGCTTTGACCGAATCCCTGACTTGATCTTCATTTCTTCCGGAATTTTTTCAATTTTGAGAAAAATTAACTTTTTATAAGTGAAAGCGATTGAAATGGCTCAAAAGCAGATGTTCAATTTACAATGTATGTATAATCCGAAACTGGACCCTTACTTTGTGTTCGTCTTTCTGACAGCGTATGTTCGATTTGCCATGTAAATGTACTGCTAAGCCGGAAACTTATTTTGAGTCCGTCCTTTCACGAATCCAGCAGATCAGTCCAAATGCAGAGTAGTACGGATTATTGCTAGTTTGATGTTGATCATTCAAAAGACATCAGTCGAGAATGTCAATTGTAGTTCGATTATTTTAAATCAATTTGTACTATTCAAGGTCAAGATCTATTGCATGGAAATTAACGAAATTGTTATAAAAAACAGTGACCGGTTAAAAGGCATCAGATAAAGAACAGTACAGATTGCTGCAAGTTACAATGGCATCCAAACGGAAGGCATCAGTCATTAACAGTCGTTACGAATATTTTACATGAATTTGTACAATTTAAGTAATTTATTTATTTATCTATTTATTTATTTTATTTATTTGTTAATTCAAATGAATAAACATTTTAACCTTTATCCTGTACCCTGGATTCATACGGAATTTTAAATCAAAAGGTACAATTATATCTTTAATAGTAGGATTTATTTTGTAAATTTGAAGGAATAGGTTTTAAATTTATTTTTGACTTTACATCATAGGAACATGTTTGATGTCATAATTGAAAATGTATTTTTTAGTACTAACTTGATAAAGTAAATGAGTTTAATTTTTTTTATTAATTCAAATGAGTAAAAATTTTATAGTGATTTTATTCTTTTTAATTTCGTACCATAAGTCACAGGAAGACTAGAATAATTGATAGTATATATTTTTCAAATCATACTTTTATAATGAAATAAGTTTTTTTTACGATTGAAATATGTTAATAAGGTATTCTTGCTCTAAAGTCGCCCCAGAGCCTCTAAAAAGTATAATTTCCAACGACCTTGTTGCTTAATGTAGTTTTACGTTTTACGTACAGTGTAAAACAATCGTCCACACTCCAGTCAATCACTCGCTTCCACTAAAAAGTCAATTTTTATCAGAAACGAAACTCCGTCTCCAAGAAGAAACTTGAGTCAGATTCAATTAAAGTACTTCATTCTGCTTTAGAAAAATATATTTTCGTGACAATTTCACAAATTTCGATCTGACGAATCTTGAATGAATATAGAATTTTTTTTTTTTTTTGTAAATTTGAATGAATAAAGGTTTTATTGCGATTTTATTTTTTATTTTGTACCATATGCCAGAGGATAAATAAGTAATAATTTTTTTAATCTATAGTAATAAAATAATCTGAAAAGATACCATGCTTTTCTTTCGCTTTTTTCATGCCAACTACAAAAATTCTGAAAGCAATTTTAAATTTAAAAAAATAGAGATTCTGATTTTTAATTGGATTCTTTAAACACTTATAAATACGATTTGTATCTATATAGGTCGAAAAGTCATCAGTCTTAGTTTGTTCCTATCTTGAGTAAGGAAGAGAAGTAATGTAGCTGGAGTTCTGTACAGCAACAAGAATGTGTAGTTATGGAGGACAAAAGATTTTGTCTCCACGTGTTTGGTTTTTTTTCCCACCGCACATTGACGTCACTGAAATATTAAAGAAAGGGAGATGATAGTTGCCATTACAGAATTGAGTATATGTGCACCAAGTATGAGTGTGGATGCGGAGATTGTAAGTTTGTAATTGGAAAAATGAGACTTACAAGTACTTGGACAAACAAATGAAAAACACTTTTGATAAATATATATTTATAACAGTACAAGACAGAGAAAATACATGTAAAGAAACATTAATATGATCGATCGTGAAGAGAAGAGGTCTGTTTAGAGGCTTATCCCTATACATCAAAAGTGTAGTATCTGTTCCATGGCAGAGCCCGAGGAGCCGGTACTGACACTTGCCTGCTAAATGGGCTGGAGGGAGTGTGTATCAAAGACCAAGTATGCCGGTGCAATGCGTTAGCCAATGAGGTTATACTGAGGCTGCGCACTGCTATGTGCATTGGAGGCCTTTGGACTCGTCCTTGGGCTCTCCTATTATTACTCGGCCCAGTTGCGGGGGATCCGTTGCTCAGGGCAGCACTTACGGGGGCAGGTCCCAAAATGGACACTTCCGTGACAGAGGTTGTTTTAGCTTCTACAGTTGCTTGGCAATCAAAGTTGCCTCGGCTGGAGCCATTTTTGGAAGGGTGTCTCCTATTTTCCCCACATTAAGCTTCGACCTTGTGTCACATTTTGCTGTGGTGGGACAGTAAATAAATTACACACACACACACACTCAGAGCAAAGAGTCCATAACCCACTTAGCTTGAAGATCAGGTGCACCATTCGTGGGGTTACGGTGATTCGATAGTATGAAAGAAGACAGATAACATTTGATATGAGTTTATTTACCTTGTTATAGATATGATGGAGAAATTATGAGCAATACCCTCATTAGAGTACAGATCAAAGAGGGTTGATTTGCCCTGTATGTAGAACTTCCCAACTTCTCTTCTCGCAAACAAAGGATAATGTGATGTTTCCATTAAGTTTCAATGTAGAATGCACACTGGACCTGAATATCTTTGACAGTGTTGCTCTTTTCCACTAAGAAGTAGTCTATTTTGTTCTTGGTTTTGTGATTGGGGTTCCTCCAAGTCCAATTTATTTTGGCTTTCTTGAAGTAAGTGTTCATGATTTTGAACGTGTTTGCTGTTGCAAAATTATGATCTTCAGCCCTCTCATTTTGTATTTTGTATCTATACTTGTCGACACATTTTTCATTTCTTTGTCCTATTGTGCGTTGAAGTCTCCCGTAATGATGTTGGAGTATTTCTTAGTTTCTTGGAATATGGAATTCAAGTTGTCATAGAAGTTATCTACTTCCTCCTCGGTCAAGTGTGAAGTGGGGGCATAAATTTGAATGATGTTCAGTTTGTATATCTTTGAGAGCAGTATAGTGACATTGGCTACACGATCTAAGATGCCTTTGAATCCTACAATATTGAGGGTTTTTTTATGAATAAGAAAGCCAACTCCCATTGTTTTCCTTTTTCTTTTCCATAATTGTATAGAAAATATCTTCTGTTTAGTTTGATTAGTTTTTCTCCTGGTTTTCTCATTTTGCTAATACCGAAAATGTTCCATTTGATGCTTTTTATTTCCTTTCCATGATCAGAAAGATGCATGTCTGTTGAGAGTGTCCTGATGTTGTAGGTACCTATGCTGTTTTCTTGGCGACGTTTTTGGAGATGCGTTTGGGTAGCCTTACTTAGGGCACATCACCCCCACCTAAAGCAAGTGATGTGCTTGGGCCTTTTGAGACCGCTGACTCAGCAGAAATAGTTGTTTTTCTGGTGACGTCCTAGCAGGGACGGCCTGTATATTTTTGAACCACGAGGAGTGTTAGGCTATGCCCTGACTCATGACATGTTGGAAGGGTCTGGACAGTGGGTACTACTTGGCAGTTCCCGTAATCATTCCAAATATCATGTGACAGATTATACTAGGTTATATGGTTCCAGTAGCAGTCTTACTATAACACCACAAACCCCACGCATTCAGTTGCTCTCACCTCACCCCAGACTTCTGAACTCACATTGTGAATTGATGATCCCCAGAGATCCGCTGATGAAGGGTTTGATTGAAACTTCACGGCTTAGGGTCGTGGGTTACAAACACAGGAACAATGAACATTTCAAAATGATGTAATAACAGTGATATAGCAAGACCAAAAAAAGGTTTATTGTTGACAGGATTACAGATCTAAGTTGACTTTTCCTGTTGACTTGAGTACCATGACTGGTCAAGTGATTCTATCAACGGACAGTGACAAAAAGGAACAAGTCTGGTTTCAGACGTGGAAGCTACCTGGGGACTCGATCAGGGAACTGGTTAACTTTAAGCCAGAACTTCCCAAGTCGGGTCATTGTAGGGTAGGTAGCATATTCTGTTGAGGTTGTCTTCTACCAAAGAACTCCCTAGATTCTTCAGCAAAGAATTGCCCAGAACTACCTTAGAAAATGCCCAATTATGTGTTTATAGAATTAATTTCTGAAGTTGAATCTCCCCTGACAAATCATAGTATCACAATACACTTACTGGTAGTATTTGTAAAGTCTAAATTAAAATGTTTGTTTGAAAACATCTTAGGGGTAGGTATATTGAATGCTTAAATCGCTGAAATTAGTTTTCAAGTCTATATGATTCTTTTTTGTCAGATGTGGTTTTTGACCGATATTCCCAGAGTTTTAGTTATGTGAATCTGAGTTGGATTCAAAAATTATTCAAGCATATAGAAAGAGAAAAGAAAAAGGCCATACATAGTCCTGGAAGAGTTTTTCCTTTGAATGTTGTGATAGGTCACAGCCGTAACCTTTCACCTTCGTATGATTTTTATCTTTGAGACATACTTCAGCAACTCTCCTTTCCTTCTGTTGAGTTCTATGTCTGCTGATATTCTTTTATTTCATTTATATGAGAGCAGTTGGTCTAATATTTGCAGGTACTTATTGATAGTTTCTGATCTTCCCATCATATCTGGATTGCTAGGTGTGTTTATGCATAACTGTTCCTTCAAGTTTCTACTTGTCAAGAGTCGAGAGATTTTACTTAGAATTAAAAGTACAGTAGTACTTATAATAGAAGGAAAGCAGCTTAACAGAAATCCAGCATTAATAATCTACTGTGGTTAGGTAAATATTTTCAATCAAATGAACATCAATGAACATGAAGTTAGTCATCCAAAATATGAAACAAATTTGTGTCAAATCACAATAGGCACGTCCAAAATTTAGACCAAAAAAAAAACATACGTTGTAAATAAGAAACAAAATATTACTTAACTTTAGCATTAATTTGAAATAAATATTGCTTCAGTCAGACTGTTGAAGGAATCAACATTCTAAACAAAGATGGTTTGGGAAAAAAATTATTCTGTTGAATATAAAGGTTAGTTAATTATGTCCAAGTGCCAACTGGAATCTAGTTTCCCTCCCGTGTTACATGTTAAACCAACATTCATGCACATACAATTTTGTCATCAAGAGAAAAAGTTCTGAATATTTGATAATGAAGCTCTGCTATTCATTTCATTAATTATTTGTTTCTGTAAATTATTGACATCAAGGAATGTTTCTTAATCTACCCTGGGATCTTGACTCACAACTTATCATGTACCAGGGTTGGGCCCTGAGACCTGCTATATATTTATGATTACTAGCTTATTGCATCCCATCTTCCATTGTTACATATAAGCCATCAAAATCACGTAGGAATCTCTATTTCTACCCTCTAACATTGAAGCTAAATTGAATTAATTTCTTATAATTCTTGCAGTATGTTATCTGAACCAGACAATTGTTTCTGTAATAATTTTACTGTTGATAATAGAAAATCATGAAATTTTCTTGAAGTAAAAAAACAACTTTTTTTTGAATAATCCAATTTTATCTTCCCATCTTTGATAACACGACAGTTGGGCCAATTCATTCTACGCAGAACGATTCAGCCAAAACATTCTCTCAATATCAAAGATGGGAAGAAGAGATTGGATTGTCTGAACAAAAGTTTAAATATTCATGACCAAGTTATCGACAATAAAGCTGAACACAATTCAAAACACTGTAATTATAGCATATACACTATTATAAGATTATGTGAATAGATTGCAATAAATCTATGCCAAAAGGGTATTTCTATAATTGTTTCTAATAAATTAGAGAAAGTCAAGTGCATAAAAATACACTAATAACCAAGGAACAAATTATAATTAACTGCATAATACAGATACAACATGATTTTCCAGCAACCGGGGTCCAGCACCTTTTCAATCCGGATATAATTGCAAGCGGGCATTTGAATTTCCTGTGATTGCCACACTAGTTCATCGAACAGCCACTGGTGGTGTTGTGTGTTTTACATTAATCATTTTTTTTCAATTCCTATTTTGATTACATTTAAGCCTAGTTATGACTTCTAAGCAAAATGCAAGTGATCGTGGCCACACCACGAGGTAAATAAAAAGGTCAATGGAACATAATAAAAATAAAATATTGAAGGGACATAATAACAACAAACTTATAACCTGTATATCTGTAAATATTTCAATCTAATTAAGTGTATCATTTATACTAATGTATTTCCTTTAACCATTTAATTAACATATGATTTCCATTCAATAATAGTTAAACACCACTACCCACAACAGACCGGTTTAATCACTGTTGCTGGATTTAAGTTATTCATGTGTTCTGACATTAATATGTAATGTATGTGAGTATTTATCTATCAAGACTTTGGCCAGCCCTTATCGTTCATGGTAGAAGCTTGAAATTTTGCAAATAAACTCCTCTCAATTTTTTGTTTTTTGAAAATTTCCTCTGAAATGGGTTTTCACTTTTGGGGGATCAATATGCAATGAAAGTTTATCCTAAATTGGTCACTCATTTTCGCCCACTTGTTTGTCTCAAAATTCAGACCTCTTTTAGTGATCACAGCCCAACAAAAGATGGCAGAAGTAACTCACTCATTGATCACCCCTAATCCCAATGTTTTAATTGATCAACCCCAACACAGTATATATATGGGTGGTGGTGATTTATAATTTCCCTTGGACTGCTAGTTTACAAGTTTTCAACAGTCAATTTTGCTGTAGAGATATGACAGATGTATAATCAGTGGGTCAGAGGTATATTATACAGTACTGAAAATTCTTTTCTGAATTTTGTTTGAGATGTATCAATCATTATCTACTATATGGTCGGACTATGTTCATTTGTCTATACGTTCATTTATTCACCATGTTTAGGATGTGTACCCTCTTTGTCGGTTGTTGTTGGTCCTAGAATGTTGAATTATTACTCAGAGTATGTGCTCGATTAGAGTGGACACATCATATCTGTTTTTTGTATACCTGTGTTGTGTTAATGAGGTACTTCAAAGTTTCCTCCCTTGCATTGGGTAAGTTGTTTTGCTTCTTTTCATTCGGGCTTTATGCAATTATCCGACCAAGCATTGATATCAATAGTATTTGGGAGCCTCTCATCATAAGAGACTACTAGAAAAATAGCAAAATGGATAACCCATTGCAAAAACTTGGAAGTACCCTGATAACACAAATCAAACATAAGAAAACCAGATATGATGTGTAATCAAACATGCGTTCTGAGTAGTGATTCCACATTCTAGAACCAACAAAACCTAACAAAGGCCAAAGGGCACTCACCCTAAATGTTAATATATAATGAATAAGTAAATAAATTAATACATAGGCAAGGGAAGTAGTCCAACGATATCATACATAATGATGTACTTATGTTTGTTATTACGTGATCTCTGTTGTTAAAGCAAAACAGATAATCCTGTACAGTGCTAGAACCAAGTGTGCCAGTAAAATAGTGTTTTACTGTTGAAACATACATGGAAAATACTGTATATTTCAAAATTTCAACGTTGACAGTCAAAATTTATTCACTAACATTATTGAGGAAAAAATCCCCAAACCCTGAGTTTTATGTCTGCCAAGAGATACAAATTACAAGGGTGGATCAATAAACTGTATTTTTATCTGAAATTTTCACTAACATTCACTCTATGTCAGGAAATCTTAACCTGGGGTATTCATAACCACCTGGGTATAAGGGAAGCTAATTCTGGGGGTATGGGATGCAGAGGGAGAAAATTGAAAAACTATTAATATGATACACACATATTTTTAATATTGAATCAATATAAGTCACTGCTAACCACAACACTGGTTTAGATGGTGGGTTTAAGTTATTCATGCGTTCTGACATTTATATTGATCTATGTATACATATATCTATGTATCTGGACCAGGTCCAGCCTTGACCATTCATAGTTGAAACTTGAAAATCCCTGTAATATGATAAAATCAGCCAGGATTTTCTGAACTGGTTGTGTTTTTTCAACTGAAAAAGCAATGAAACGTTAAATTCTGTTTGAAATATCACATTTTATTACTCAAATCAGAGAGGGAGAAGCAATTAATAAAATTGCTTCAATTTTAAAATAGATGAGTAAATATTAAGGTTCTTGACGTTCTCGACAAAGAATTGGGTGCACACAGCAACATCGAGTTCTTAATCAGTCTTGCCACTTACCTGACAATAAAAAAAACCCTAGATCATCCGCCAAGAAAACCCCGATTGAGCTAAAAGAAAAACTTAGATGGTAAAAAAACTACCCAGTGAATACCTTTTTTCCCCCATGTATAATTGACTACCTTATATAAGCTGCACCTTTGATTAAGCTCCAATTTTGAATGAAAGTGGCATTTCCTGCATATAATGTGAATGAGAAGGTGTGTTTGTGAGTAAAAGTTCAAGGCTCACAATTTTACCAAGGGAATGTGTGTGTGTGTGAGAGAGAGAGAGAGAGAGAGAGAGAGAGTCTCTGTGGGGAAGCATTTGTATTTTCATAGAAAAAAAATAAAATTGTTGCTGCTGCCATCAGTGGAGCTGGAAAAATTTCCTACAATTATATTTCTGTAGATAATAAGCACCCGGATTTTCTAGATGAATATTTTTAGGGAAAAAGTAAGAATTATACATGGGAAATTATGATAATTTAAGTGTGTATAATGCAATGAAAACAAAACTTATCATTACTTTGCAATATATGCAGTACTACTTCAATTCTGTGATCTGCTTCGGGGTGTTGCTTACATCACAGGAACATGGTACTAGTAATGCCAAAAGTAAGCACATGAATTCTCTCCCCACTGTAATCAATTTCTTTCTTTTAGGAATTCCCTTCCCTTGTTATGAATTTTTTTTTTTGACAAATTTTTTAAAATCCACAAGAAAAAACTCCTTAAGAAATCCTTATCTCTTACCGAAGTAATTTTCATGTTTCTTCCGTGCATAAAAACATTACACTAAATTGTTGCTTTCTAGCGTGCATATTCAGTTTAACCAACCTCTGCATTAAGAAAATATTTTTATTTGACATTTTACTCCAAAATCAACATAGTGAATTTCTATTGGCGTGCAATAAAACATAACTTTGAATAAATATACATTGAAGAGTTGCTCCTATTACCTCTTGCGTACATGGCGGATAAAAAGTATGACCCCTCAGCTATCAAGGGGTCAAATACATACATTAATCCCCCCTTCATGAAATGTTCCCATTTTAAAGAAGTCACGCTTAAAAAAGGCTCTTGCCCTAGAGCAACAATCAACAAAGTGAGTACATATACTTTCATTTCTTCATATGCTAAGACCCAGATAAAACCCCAGATTTCATGGAATTATGGAAACGAAAATTCAGGTTTTATAGCATTATAGAAGAAAAAACCCAGGGTTTATAGAATTACAGAACCAAGGTTTTATGGAATCAGAAATGGATTTTATGGAATTATAGAAATAAAAACCCAGATTTTTATGGAATTAAAGAAATATAGATAAAAATTTGGTATACAAAGTTTACGAATGCATAAACTGCAGAATTGAATTAAACAAAACTTTGCAGGCGTATGTAACATGACCCTGCAAAGGTTTCAGGCTACAAACAAGGGTTCTCCCATTCTGTTAACACATAACTAGGGTTAGGGTTAGGGTTAAGGGAAATTCAATTTTAAAAAGTGAGGCATATTTAACTTGTAATCAGAGATAAATTGCTCATCAGATATATGTAATTGTGCACAGTTGGTTAGAATGTTCAGTTGTTATCCAAAAGATTACTGGTTCAAATCCACCCACGGGCAACATGTTTTTTATAAACATAAGTTGTAGTTGAGGACAAATTTTTCTGTTAGTGGTATATGTATATATAAGTATGTACAATTTGAAATTGTTTTTATTTCTTGAGACTGAATAATTCAATTATCTGAGAAATGAAATGGAATTTTAAAAGTCAGACAGATATGAATTGGATTCAGGAATAAATAACTCTGGTAGAAAAAGCATGTTCCTTTGTCACGCAATCAGCGTGTTCAACTGAAAGGTTGGTAGTTTGAATTTATCAAGAAGGGCAATATGTTTTTTTAAACCAAGAGTAGTTGTAGTTGAGTTTTTACACAGAGCAACAATTTTAATTTAGTAATAAGACTTATGAAATTCAACCAATTTGGTGGGGAAAGGCAATGAGCTCATTAACACCAAGTATGTTAGAGTGTCAAGTTTTTTTAACAAATAAAGCAAACAACAGAAATGTATTAAAGGGAACTAATTCAAATCCACTGTTTTTCATCTAGATTTAAATTTTGGGGGTTGTCTCGATGTCAGGAATTGCTATTTTCTATAGAATAACTGAGGTAACTTTTTTTATCACACTAAGACGAAAATTACTCTGAAAAATGCTAGAAAGAAAGTCATGGCGAATTTTCAAATTCTTCTTGTTTTGCTAAAAGAAATGCTGTAAGAATTTAATACACTGCTAAACCAGACAACTGGATAGGTTAAAACTTTGCACGCATATATAACATGACCCAGCAAATGTCAGAAAAACAAAGATTTCCTCTATTTTGTAAATGTATAACAAGGGCCCAGTTTTTTGCATTATATGTATAAGGCAGATAAAGCAACACCATGCCACACTTAGTTTGTAAGTCCATGTCTCCACTATTTGATAGTTCCATGGGTCATGAGCAAGTGAACGATGATGTAGTTTAAGCATGTCTAGCAACCTGCCTGGTAGTCATAGGTTCAATCCTTGGGTCGAGTGGACAAGTGACATCTTAAGGTCGAATTGATCAGGAACCGATAGAAGGGGCTCCCCACTGAAATGGACAATAGGGTACTGAGGAAATTGCGCAGGTATGCTTTTTTTCTTACTGGTTATAAAACACAAGAATTCTTGTGGATTACTGAACAACCGTAGTCATTAAAGATGGTGAGGGTTCTATCCATTTTTCATATACATGTTTATGTGTTCCAGTGCTACCAATTTTCTACCGACTTGAAAATTCTGAAAATTAGCATCAGTATGCCCTCACATACCTCTTAAGAATGTTTTGTATTGATTTTCAAAAAAAAATCTTTTTGGGGCCTTATTTTGATTGTTTGTGAATAACATCTAGATTATGAAGAATCTAGATGTTTCTTACTTTATTTTAGCTGTTTTCCAGTGAAAAACCCCACCGATGTCATAATCAGAATTTACTCTGACCATATTTAATCTTTAATGCAATTTTTTTTACATGACTTCAAATTTTGATGCTACGGTTGTTCAGTTATTGACTGTGAAAGCAGGTTTTTCTTCCTGTTTATAAAATACAAGAATTCTTGTGGATTGTTTAATTTCAGGTTGAAATTAAACACTGCAGCTGGTTGATTGAACATTGTTCTCATAATGAAGAAAAATGAAAATACAACAAAATATTTTGGAGGTTTTATTTATTTTATTTGTCTATATTTTTCAGAAGTAACTTTGCCAATACATGCAAAATGCAGACTTATTCTGGGACAACAATCACAAAAAAAAAAAAAACAAGTAAAGGTACTCTGTATAAACTATATACCAATGACCTCTTGCTAACCTTCAAATCTACAAATTTTTTTCCTGCATTTTCCAAAGACTTGCTATTCAATTCAAAGTCCATATTGACGAATATCCTGCAAAATATAGCGGGTTTATATATATATCTGTAAAATCAGATCATAAATAATGACTTTAGCTAGTCTTTATTTGGTAATCGAAAATTAATCCGATTGCATACAATTTTTAGTTACATTTAAAGAATTTTTAAATTAGATTTTTTATTCAGCAGTTGAGAATTGTGATGAAATTTCAATTTTTAACCAAATTAAATTTTTTGTTTCAACCAGCCATAAAGTATGTTCTCAAAAAGGAGTCTTAAACTATCAATTCCTGCAGTGATATTTAGTGGTTGTTTTTTCATTGAATGATGATGTCATACAAATGTAATATGCTTACAGGAAGCTTATAATGATAGACTTGCATAACCAAAATTACCTACAAAAAGTTTGAGTTGGGATTTAGTCTGACAATTTTAGTACGAGTGATTCTTTTCAAATGAGAAAAGAAGAAAAAAGGCAACATGCAGCATCTAAGACAACGATAGAAATAGAATCATGGATATTTCTACTTTTTAGATGCTGTGTAGTTTACAAGTACAATCTAAATAGCAGCTCCTAGTTACTTAGGTCTCTTAAACTTTTACAAGTATACTAATGTACACACCACAGAGAGCCTTGGGACAAAGTCTATACAACAGGTCCAAAATATTCATGCCCCTTGAGCATTGCAGATTTTACAAGTACACAGATGTACTGATAGCATTGTGTGAAAGATTAGCTCAAATCCTATATGAGAGCTTCCAGGCTTGAATAAGAGCCAGTTATGTTTCCAACATCATGGTACAATAAAAACATGGCAGCCTTGCACCTATGTTATATTTATCTCTTTCAAGTATTGCAAATTTTAAAAGAATAGGAACGGAATAAACATGGGTACCATAGAGCATGATAGACTTGTAAGAGTTCCTAACAGCTGCTCTTAGGCTCAAACACTAGCCAGTTATATTAGCAACAACAGAGTTAGTAAAAGAACTGAAGTCACTTTCAGAAAAAGCCACATCTTTCACCTCGTCTTAGATAATATTACAATTCTAGATTCTCCTATATTTTGATCCCAGTTCTAATTACTCTGATCAATTTTCAAAATTCGAACTTTCAAATTACTATTTTATACCATAGTTATCATAGTAAACAAACCAAACTGAAAACTACTATGAATATGAAAATGATGACTTTTGAAATAAGAAAGCAAGATGATTTAAAAACTACAAATTTAATGACAAAAGATTTTCAAGAAATTTCTAACATAAAAAAATGAAAAAGTAATTTGGGAAAAAAACAATATAAAACCCATCTTGGAAACAATCTTTAAAAATACATCACAATGAGAAAAATGAATATTAAAAAAAAAAAAAAAAGGAAAAATATCTGATTAAAAACATTTAACTTGGTTTTAAAAATAAATTTGAAAAAAAACTTCCAGACATTGAAGGTGGGGGAGGGGTGTACTTTATCATTAATCAATCGTACAAATGTTAAGAAATAGAATGGCAGAGAATTTCTTTTATGGTCAATGTTGCAGTGGTTCACCATTAAAGTCTCCCGTCAATATGAAAAGACAATTAATAGTTAGCAGAAACTCAGATATATTTATTGATATTTGGTTAATAATTGAAAAAATAAATGTTGTACATAATCAGTACATTTTCATTTCAGTGAATTTTTTTGATTTCTGCTAGAATTAAAGATTCTATACTAATCTTACATTTTATGGAGTAAAGCAGGTGGTATATCAAAAAAATTTTATCTTTTTTTTATAATGTAAATAGTTGCCAGATTGAAAAAATATTCATCAGAAAACTAGTGGCACTTGGACAAAAAAGTGTGTTGAAAATTTAAAGTGTTTTTTTCAAAAGATGATAAATTGTATGTTGACAATTTGAAGGAAAACGATTTTTGAATACCTAAAAAATTCAACTTTGACTGAATTGGGGCATATGAAAACTTGGACTGTAAAGTTATATTCGACAAAGGATTCTAGAATAATTTTGATTCAAATAACAAATAATGTCAGACATTTTGATTTTAAAAGTAGCATCATTCCTACTTACCATTAAACAAATCAGATTACTACTGGAAAAATGCCGCCTTACCAAAAAATTTTTTCAACTATACTGATATTAATGCTCTTCAGATACAGCCTCAATCTATTTTTTATATTTCTTTCACCATATTGAAGTGTAATCTAAATCAAATTCCAACAACTTTAGAATTTTATGTAATTCTAAAGTACTGCCAGAAGCCAGATAAAAGTCCCTAAATTGGCTATAAGGCACCTAATGAAGTTTGATCAGTCTATTGTTAATATTATTCCATCAAACAAATCCTTCTAATAATGTAATTCAGTTTTGGTTGCAATATGACGTGTGTTTATCAGTGGCATAAGGTACTTTGTATCTTGGGTGTACCCTGGGCTACAGTTGCACAAAAACATGAAAATACTTTAGCATCTATAAATAGCGATGGACAGTTGAAGCTTTTTGACACAATGTAAGAAAGGTGATTCCGATTGTAGAAATTAGAGAATTAAATGGAAAACAGAATTTGGATTAGACACTATTATCAACAGATAAAAGTGTCCAATCAAAATTTTGTTCCTCTTTCATTTAATCGCATATTTCTTTTCATTTACTCACTGTTTGTTAATCGAATGAGCGGGGAAGAGAAATATTACAATTTTTAATCGAGACCGCCTTCCCTAAATTGTACGAAAAAGGCTTTTACTGACTATTGCTTTTTATGAACATTAGAATATTTTCATGTTTTTTTGTGCATCTGTCACACATGACACACCCAAGATACAAAGCACCAAATGCTACTGGTGCGTGTATATATATTTCATACAAACACATATATTTATACATAACGATAAAAAAAATACAGAGAGAAAGAATTATCATCGTATTTAGTTTTGAACTCACATGTCTGTGTTATAGCTCATCGATTTGTTTTTATATTATATATATATATATATGTTTCTGTTAAAAGGCATTGTTGTGCTCGAGTGTCTCAAGACACTCTCGGTCATGCAGTAAAGCCAACTCATAAAACGTGGAAATTTCTCATAACTGATTTTAATTAAATAAGATCCTTTAATCATTTAAGTATTCATTCTTTCACGCATTTATACTTTATACTCCACCAGGGAACACTGCTGCAAGTTAACGTTTTTCTTTTATTGACTGTAAAACAATATAGTAAATTTTGTAGTTTTTTTCCCAAATTAAAAAATAAACAGACTGTCTACACCTTCTTTTAGTGTAGGTTTATTATCAGTCCTTCCTGAGGATTTAAAATAAAAGGAATGTATAAATATATTATTAAAGTTAAGTCATATGAATCTTATGAAGAAAGATTTTTTTAGAGAAAGATTTTACACTTGACATTCTGACATGTGTTTTGTTTTTGTTTTTTGCTTTCAATTTTGGAGGTCAGAATCACAGTTATTTTAAAGGATCCTTAATAACAATAATAGCAAAATATGTCACAAGTGTAAAATGTTCCTAAGTTGAATGAATACTGGAATCAGTGAACAAGAACATGGGAGGTAAAGAGTTAACAAGGAAGCGGGTGATAGTGAGCATTTAATGAAAATGTGACATACAGGTACGTGTTACCGAATGGTTCTGAACAATGCAAACATATAAACACCGTATAATTCTAATCCATCGAAGGAGAGCTAAAGATTACCAAGAACGTATCCAAAAAATACACGATCATTTGCTACGGGACAACCCAGAGACAAAGTTCTCCAAATATGTGCAAAATATAACCTCTCCGTCCAACCTACCACGACGACTACCGGCATCGAACATAAAGAGATGCTAGACGAAAGCAAGATGACGCTTGCGTCTCCATCAGATGCAGGAGGAGTGGAGTAGGTAAACAAATTGCAGTTAAGATGAGCATTATAGCACTTGCGCGTACGATGGAATCGAATATATAGGGAAGATATGTTATTTAGGCTGCTAAGCCACGGGGAAGGGCGGTAATGCCGAGGAGTTTGGAACGTGAGGCATTGGTGACGTCACAACAGTTTCTCGATTTGTTGGACAAGACCGGGCAGCTGGTAAAAAATAGCTTCATTGCGTAATTCTCGCAAGATCTGTTTACTGCGTGGCAGAGCATCAAAACTGCAGTCACTGTCTCTCAAGTAGTTGAGAATGTAACGAAAGTGGGTCCCATCACGATCAATGAACACACTGCCATCAACTTCGCGTTTGATTTCGTGGCGTCCACTAAACATTGCAGCGAGCATCGAGTCTTGGACTTGGGTGAGGGTAAATACTGAAGTGGTAAACTCGTGTCCACCAACATCAAGCTTGATTCGACCCTGCAATAGAAAGACATCAAGTTCTATAGAATCACATAGAATTTACATAGGGATAGTTCAAATAGTGCAAGTAAAATGTTGGAATTTTGAGGAATACTGTTGTTTATCTATCCATATGAAAGCATTATTAGTATGATCAATTCTATAATTGTTTGTATGGTTGTATTATTGTTCTGTCCGATTACTGTAATAAACTCAAAATTATAATGGATTGATCCAGATGAAATGAGATTAAAATAGGTATAAAAACAATTCTTGAGTTGTTTTAAAATGGGAAAAGCTCTTGTGACATGAAAATGTAGATTATGTCACAAAACGCTGGACAGTTGAAACTAAAAGGAGAGAAAAAGCAAAAAAGAGGTTGTAAATGCTTTTTAAAAATGCTAGATTTGTCAAATTTGACCAGACTTTGTTACTTAGCATCCCTATCTTAAATTTTAAAGTTTATCTCCCTCACATTTCACACCATGAAAAAATCAAGTTTCATCAAATCATTTCAACTTATAACATTTCTTTTTCTCATTTTCAACTCATTAATCATTATTTGTTTCGTATATCCATAATTAAAATTGTGTTTTGTTTGTAAATTATTGTTTTAAAACATTTAAGAAAAACAATTAGAATACAACCACAATATAACTTTTGTTTTTTCATCAATTGAAAAAAAATTCTAATAAAATTGAATTAAAATTCATGAAGAAAACAATCAAAATACAATGAAAACATGTAAAACTGAAAACGGGAACTTTATGTTAGAATTCATTGATGTGAGAAGAACAAATACATTTTGATCTTGAACTAAATATTGTAAAAGTCTGGAACACAAACTTTATTACTATTATTTACTGAAGCTCAAAGATAGAATGGGTGGCAAATGATCAGCCCAAAAAGCACTTTTTTTAGATGGTGCCCAGAAGTGCCCTGAGACGCACACATGCACACAGATTGGCAAAGAGAGAAGAATCTATAGCCTACATGGCTGGTTGTTCAGGTGGGCTTTAGTGATTTGATGTATTTATATATATATGGAAGCAAGAAATAACGTAATTTTATATTAACAAAATAAAGGATTAGAAGGTAAAAAAAACATTGAGAATCAAGATTTTTTAGTGTGTAATAGGCTTCATTTGGTCGAATTTGGAAATTCAACTATATTTACAAAAAAAAACCTCTAAATAAACAAGCTTGTCTGCGCTATGGTAAAACTCCCTTGCTCCATTAAAAACTAAAAACAGAATTCATTTCTCCATACAATATCATTCCCAAACTATGCGTTCTATTTCAACTCCTTTATTAATAGTTCCTGTAAATGGGATTTGCTATCTTCAGCAGAACAAGTCAACCTGAGTTGGGCTTAAGAAGTGAGAGTGAATTTGTCATCAGTTTTTGTGTACGTCACTGTGTCACTGTTATTCATGCATGATGTCACTCCTTTTTCTTCTGGTAATTCTCATCTGTCATCGTTACATCCAAAAATAAAGTCAAAACTCAATAGTAAGAGTTTGACAAAAAAAAGAAAGAAAAAGCCTACTCAGCCTAATGTCTAATCCAACACTGACCTCAAAAGCATGGAAAAAAGAAAAAAAAAATATTTTGCTCTCAGTTGGATTTGATCCCAAAATCTACTGATATCTAGCAGATCACCTTAGACCACTGAAATACTGCCGAAAATTGAAATTCCTTCGTGATCATAAATAACATATGTCAGTCAGACGAATACCTTAAATTCACGGACAAATATCTGCCTTTTTTAAATTCTTGTTTTTATATTGTTTAGAAATGTGATTACAAATGACGTTATATTGTTTAGATTTTTCTGTCATATTAACTGTTTTAATGACATCATAAGTAGCATGGTAATTTTCACCGAAAGCAAAAATGAATAGAATAATAGAAACTCAATGTTTACAAAAAAATAAAAAATACCAAGAACTTGGGGACATAAATTGACATGACATAATGTCATGGGATCACTCTTTTCTTTTCCTCTTTCTCTCTTATTCGTGTCTTAAATTCAGAAATCTCAAATACCATGTCTGATTAATTGCGATGATTAAGTCAACCCTCTCGAAGTTTGACAAAAATAAAAAAAGTAAGGGTTTACAAAGGAGGAAAAGTGGTTTCAATATTTTGGTACTGACTAAAAACTCTTACCTTCTGCACTTTGTAAATATCTTCAATCCGATCATATTCATCTCTGAGTTGCTGCCAGAGTCGTGAGATTTCTTCTGTTTGCTGTCTACTGTCTTCTTCTAAAGCGCGTTTGCTTTTCTCAATTTTATCCTGTAAGGTTTTCATCTCAGCTTCTCTTGCATCCAATTCAATAGCACGGGCTTCCAGCTCAACTTTCAACTCTTTAGTACGCTTCTTGTCTTCCTGGACAATTTGGTAAATTTTGCGAATTTCTTCTGCCTTGCTGCTCAATCCCTCTTGTAGGCGTTCTGTGACATTTTGATAACGTGACTGCAGATCAACGAGGCAGTCCTCAAGTAAGGATTCTGAAAAAAATTTGAGAGAAAAAAAAAAAAGAAAAAGAAAGAAGTGTCATTTTGTATGTATATCAAGAAGAAGTGACACGTAATAAGTATTTGTACTTGGATAAAAAAATGTTTAAATATGGACTACTTGATTTGATTTATGAAAAAAAAATTCCATTACCTATTGGGAGAGGACTTAAGCTAAATCTTAGATTCTGGGCCCAATACAAACTGAAATATTCACATGGATGAACTTGAATTCCTGAAAAACTACTATAAATTTATTGTTCACTTATGTTTGTCAAAGTTCACAAATATCTGAATTAAATGTAACTTAACACTTATAATTCTGAATTGAACAACCAAAGTAGTCTAAACATTATTGCTCAATCTCATACTGTGTTTGAAAATACATGTGAATATTGTGTAAAGTCAATAATACTGCCCAGCTTTAGAATAGATGCAAAAGAAATAGAAAAAAAGACAGATATTTTTCTATAAAAATATACACATTTAATTATAATCAAAAGAGAGTATTTGAGAAATAGAAGGAAACATGCATGTTACAGAACATTTGTAATACAAAATTACAGTAAACCTTATAATGAATATAATCAAAGCATGCAGAAAGACAGGAGAAGATAACAAGCTTGGCTGCGCTAGGGTCAAACCCCTTTGCTTCATTGGAATCTAAAAGCTAAACAAAATAGAATTCATATCTCCATACAAAATTATTCAAAAACTACAAGTCCCATTACAAGTCCTTTTTTAGTAATTCCTGTAAATACGATTTGCAAACTTAAGCAAAACCAGTCGACCCAGGAGTGAATTAGCTTTCAGTTTCAGCATAGGTCACTGTTATTCATACCTGACGTCATCAGTTTTTGGTTTGGTCATTGCTATCCATCATTGTTGTTATACACAAAAATAAGGTCAAAACTCAATGGTAGGTATTTGACAAAAGAAAGAGAGAAAAGGCCTACTCAGCCCCAATGGTTAATTTGTCACTGGCCTAAAAAACAAGGAAGAAAGAAAGAAGAAGCCTACTTGGCCTAATGGTTAATCCACCACTGGCCTCAAAAGCAAGGAAGAAAGAAAGAAAGAAAGAAAGAAGCCTACTTAGCCAAATGGTTAATCCGCTACTAGCCTCGGAAGCAAGGAAGAAAGAAAAAAAAAGGCCTATTCAGCCTAATGATTATTCAGCCACTGGCCTCAAAAGCAACAAAAGGAAGAAAAAGCCAATCAGCTTTATGGTTAATCTGCCACTGACTTCAATCAAAGAAGAATGAAAGAAAGAAAAAAAAAATGTGTTGCTCTCTGGTGGATTTGATCTCAAGATCTACAGGTGTTCAGCTGAGCTTCTTAAACCACTGAGCAACAGAAACACTAATTAAAATTGAATTCTATTTGTGATTATAAATGATATCATATTCCTTTCATGGTTCTGTCATATTAACTGTTTTAGTGACATTCTCAGTAGCACAGTAATTTTTGCCGAAAAGAAAAACAAATATATATACTTGTTATTATATAAAAATAATATTTTTCATAACAGAAACTCAAAGTTCATATAATAAAACAATTTTAATATAGAAACAAAAGAAACAAAAAAATTATCCTTTAACTAAGACAACCACTGCTGATTTTCAAACTGAAAAATTTATTTTATGACTTATCTTTGTTCAAAACTAAGATGACAAAATACTACAAGGAATACAATTCTATAATTAGTCATCACTTTCCTGAATCTATCAATTTTTGTACCTAGGTATAGATATGCAAAAATTAATTTGCTATTGTTTGTTTGGCAAAATAAAATGAATTTAAATAAAATTAGATAAAGTGAAAAACTTACAGTTTGCGATATTCAATTCAATTTAATAAATATTAATGGTTCAACTTAGCATATATTCAAATGAAAACGGATATAATACAGCTTCTTATGCCATTATCAACATTTAAAACAAAAATTTCCAAATAAGTTGAGTACTTACAAAAATCAGTCATGAATTTTCTACAAAATTCTGCAAAAATGTGACAAGGACATGTGCAATGCAATTTGATTCACACAACAAGAATAATACTCATCCAAATTGCGTTAAAATTGCCGTAATTCCAAATATAATATATTAATAACATACATTCTATTCTATTCATTGTATTAAAAAAATCTGATATTGTCATTTTCGTCAAGCAAACTTATCATCAATTTTTGTGTACATCATCGTTTTACGCATGTTTCATTGGTTTTTGGTGAGGGAATCTTAGTATTGTAGGAAAACAAAATCAAATCTAGAGTTTGACAAAATGCGCACCATGAGAAGTTAAATTTGAGGCAATATTTACCGCTGCCTCCTGCAGACGGGCTAGTACCCATTTGGATCTCAGTGGCCTTAGTTTCATACATAAGGCATATACGTAGTACAAAGCAAGAACAGCAAGAATCAGACTCTGATATAAAAATGGTTAGCTATCTGTATAAGGTTCCTTTTTAAAATCTTTTTGTGAGAGCTCATTATAAGATCTTTTTTGTTCTAACTTTGTGGAAAGGTATATCATTGTTCATACTAGATTTATTGTAATTTTCTTCTACTTGATGGAAAATGAATAAAATTTTCTTTTCCTCTAATTTGGACCCAGTAAAAAGGCTTTCAAAGGTGCAATCCACTGTTACATGTTACAAAAATTGAATTGTTTTGCCTCTTTCTTGGATTTTTGTCCTGTGTTGTGATACTTATAACTCACAAAATCCTAATATTCTCTGTTGAACAATCAAACTGTACATAAAAAAATAATGTAACAAGTCATGTTTACTTGCAATCAGAGTCAATAATTGAACAACTGTGGTGTTAAAATTGAAGTCACATAAAAAAATCCCATCAAAGAATAAAATATGGTCACTGGCATTTCCCATTCGAAAATATCCAAAATTGAATAAAAAAACATCTAGATTCTGAACAAAATAAAGCTCCAGAAAGGTAAAAAAAGTTTTCTTCCCCCAAATCACAAAAAACATTTTTAGTAGGTCTGTAGTGGTGTACTGATGCCAGTTTTAAAGATTGTAGACAAAACAGTATGGCCATGAGCGCTGGAACATACAAACACATGAACGAAAATACAAGCACACACGCATAAAAAATTATTTGAAAAATTTAAAACTAGTATCAAAGAGAAGAATATTTCAAATAAATTTGTGATATCAAATCTTGAGAGATATCAAGTAATACTAAATAACACATTTATCAATGAATTACCTTTCTTTTTGCTCTCTCCCCTCCTACCCTCTTATTCCTTTCCCCTCTCCCCTCCCAGACACGACCAAACTTTCTTTCCTCCATTCTTTTCCCTCATATTAAATAAACTTTCTCTTCTCTTCCTGCAGTAAACAATGCAACTTTCTTTTCCAACCCTTTTCTTAAACTACCTAACTCTCTTTTTTCCACCTCTCTTCTCACCCCTTTGTTAAACCAACTTCCTTTTCTTCTTTTTTTTTCCAGTGCTTTTAATCAATTACTCAAGTTTTTATCAAACTTCCATATTTAATGGCAGATGAGATGCACGTCCATACAAGATTCATCTCAATTTTTGTCGATATATATTTGAGAAAAAATAAGATAAGCCCCCCTCTTGTTCCCTAATCTTCATAGGCCTCCACACCATCAGTTATTTTAATGCTCTTATCTTTTCAAATCTATATCACCCATCCTCACAGTGGCTTTGGCAATTTACGTTATTTGAAAAGCGCAGTAACGTTAGTAAAGAACAAATAAAACATTTGCCTCCTGAGACGGTACTTAAAAAAAAAAGAAAAAAGGGCGTGTCTAATATGCCGTAAAATACGGTACCTGAGAGATTTCTACAGAGTGTCATCTTGACAGATGAAACCACGGTTCCATTTTCACCTGAAAACAATCTTCTGGATGCATCACAAGAAGCAGAACCTTGATATTGGTGTGGTAATGTTATGTAAGAAAAAAGAAAATGTGACAGAGGCGGGAAATACAGAACTGTACTTCACTGTCCTCGTAAAGGTGCTAAACCTTATGTTCTGACTGGAAAAGAAAAGCATTCAACTATTCTATGGATATCATTAAGAAATTACATTGCAATTTGCAGTAAATTTTAAGATTGGTGCTTTTTTTTTGTGATGGAAATATCCATGACAGCAATGACTCTAACGTAAACTCTATAGCATGAGAACGTTCCAGTATGTCATTAACATAATGCCTTAAAGAAGACGGCATTTATGAAATAATACATATACACACTGCATTTCATTAAAGTAAATAATAGGAATTTGCATTGCACTGAGCTTGGAGAACAGAAATTCAGTTGATCACAAACCAATTTTTATTTTGGTTTTGTTATTGCTTCTTATATTTTACTATCTAACTACAATTGAAGAAATCTGTGTGTGTGTGTGTATATATATATATATATATATATATATATATATATATATATATGCTTTGATTACTCTAAAACTGTGCATGGAATGAAGTCAATATTCTCTCTCTATATATAAGGCAGCACAGTGTTAAGTTTCAAGTTTTGGGGATCTCTTAGTCCTTGATGATGAAAATGAATGAAAATTCCAGATTATAGATCTCTCTTCATTTTTTCTGCTAAGAAAAGCCCTGGGAACACTTGGCAATCATAAGCGTACATGAAGACACCTTTGCCCATCATCACTAGTCATTAACAATGCCATCTTACATCAGTGAAAATGCTGATGTCCAACTATTTGTAAAATCCATTCCAGATATCCTACAAGCATTGTAAGCAAATTCTTTTGCATCTATCGTGTTTCCAGCACTACAGTTTCTATAAATTATCTCCCTAGACTTCCACTCTTTGAAATTATCTAAATCTGGAAATGAAATAGATATGAAATACCTAAATTTGCAACACTGAAGAAAAGTCACCGAAATACTTAGAAGCTATAATTTTGTTGTACAACTGATAGAAAATTATATTGCATGACAATTATGGTAAACTGTACCACACACCGTGAACATTGGTGTTAGCAGTAAAAAATTGCCAAGTGAAACTCAGAATATTTTTGCACTGATTTGACTCCCAAAAGCACTAAATTGAAAAAAAAAAAATCAGGCCCAAAATGGACAAAATGTACAAGCACTACCACACTAAGTGAACAAGTTTATTTGTTCAAAACGGAATTTCATTTGAATTCTATTTACTATATAACTATAATACCATACTGGACCCTAACTTTCTGTTCAATATACATAACATTTCTTATTTCATATGTCTATGCATAATTCTATAAGGGGTAAGGAGTGAAACAAAACTGTTTCACCTTTAAGTGTAAAGAAAACTTTTCTCCTCTTTAAGAGATTAAAGTGATGGTAAATTTCCCTCCTTCAAATGATAGGTAACTTTTTTCCCTTTTAAGGGGTGAAAAATGGGAGGGAACTTTTTCCCCTATCAGGGACCAAAAATGAAAATATCCAGAATTGGAAGGCTTTCAGTCTTAGCTTAAAAAATTGGAACATAATTTTTACTTATTCTGTATCATAGTTTGGGAAAAAAAATTGTAATCGTAAAAAATGTCAAGTTAGAGTAAAATCGCCATGAGTATAACTATCTGTACTTTGCATAAATGAATCACCATAGTCCATACGTGTACCAGTATTATCTAAAAAAATTATCTAAAGAAATAGATCTTTTATTTAGAATTATTTGAAAAAAAAAAAAACCCAAAACAAACAATACCAGCACAAATTAAGGTATTGTTAGTCCAAAATAATGAAAAAGATTCAAAGAAGCCATTTTGAAAAAACAAAATTTGCAAAAACATTTTTAGATGGTACATAGTGGTGCACTTATATAAATTTTCAAGGTTGTAGCCCCAAAAATGTAAGCAGAAGTACACAGAGAAACATACTAACAAGCAAAGAGAGAGAAGAATCTGTAACCCACTTGGCTGGTTGGTTGGGCAGGCGGGCCATTGGTGGGGCTACGGTGATTCAATTTGTCCACATGTTATAGTTAAACTATAGCTTATCTATTAACTAAATTTCCATAGAATATGATGAATATCAATATTTTTTGTAAAAATCATCACCATTGATGAGAACTATCTGGACTTGTGGAAATTCCATGGGTGTTAATAACTAAGATTATCCATTATCTCATGCCTCTGTTCTTCTCTCACCTTATCCCTGTATCTTCTCATTCTTTCCATTTTTATTTAGTTAAACGAATCACTTGCTAGAAATTCTAAACAATTTGGAATTTTTAAAAACTGACTTGCTTGAAATTTGCCTGAAATTGAAAATTTTTTCCCTCACTTCCAATCTCTTGAAGGGAATAAAGAGTTTCCTCACAATTTTGACCACTGTAAGTAAAGAACAAGAACTATAAGTTCAACAATATGTCCATCAGCCTTACAGCCATATCAGCCCATGTGGTTGCCCCAATTACTAGCAACCTACAATTAGTGACTAACATTTTATTAAAAGGACTTATTAGTGATACCCAATAATTAGCAACTAAAACTATTAATGACTTTTGCTTCTACATATGAAAAAATAAACTGAGAACAAAAATAGAAGTGATTAAGAATAAACAAATGCAAATGTAAACATTTTCTTGGATATTTTTCAACAAATGTGAAAAGTTTCTACATTTATTTTTTGAAAAATTCATACTTGTACAAAAAACAAATCATATCCAGCCTATTTATCAGAAAAACAATGATCTGAACAACCTGATGATATGATAAAATTACTCATCTGAAGATTGTCAAAATATTAGGTGCCTTTTTTCAATTAACAAAATGTAATGATTGAAGTTCTTATTTTCATTCATTCATTCATTAGTGACTTGTCATCATCAAAAATCCACCCCAGAGACTGTTTTTATCAGACTTTAAGTTCTTGTTATATGAAAATGACAAAATCCCATCCTGGATCCCCAGCTCTACTCTACAAGAAAAGAAAAAGAAAATCAACTTTAACCCCCATCTGCTCGTTTTAAAGGTCTCTACCAAGTTTCAGATCAATTTGACGTGACACGGGAATGACTGTTTCAATCCAAGTACCACAACCAGCTGTCAGGAGTATTTGTAAACCATGTCTAAAAGCCGACTGTAGTTGGAGATTAAGGATTAATTTCCAATGTAAACAGCAACATACTTTTCCAACTGATACGGAACATGAATAAGAACATTTATTTTAGCATGAAAAAAAGATACAAATTGTATATACAAGCATCAGAGCTTGTAATTTTGCTCCACCCAGAGGTTCTTAACTAACCCTGTCTGTGTTTGTTTGCTCCTTAAGAATCCACATTTTTCTGTAGTCTAATTTGGCAGTCTTTCTGTATTTTTAGCCTTGTTCAAGACCTTCCATTCATCTTCTACATCTCTCATTTCTAGCAAATCTATACATCTAAAATTCTTGATAAATAGGAATCCAGACATGAATGAAAGACTAAGAGGTAAACAGTCTTTTTATCAAACATCATAAACTAGACATCTAAGTTTGATGTAGGCCAATGAACGAGCCTAAGATTCATTTAATCTCAAATGTGTCCTCTCAGTAATTGTCCAAAAAATGGAGACATCCATCCTCACAGTCTCGGCTACTCAGAGACCTTTTCAGAACTGGAAATCAATTGCAGCATGATATGAGTAATAAGGGAAACACTGGTGAGTTTTGTGTGATTGGCTTTGAAAGCGCACAAATGCAACGGTCCACTAGTGATCCTTCTGAATGGGTGGCCTAATTGACAAGCTGTTCACACTCAAGAGAAAGAATCCATCTAATGTTTGGGTGGGGAGAAGCTTGATGTTACAACAGTGTAACAATCCTTGTTTATCACTCTGAGGTTGATCTCTACAAACTGATATCTATTTGCTCTCTGTGACCAGAAAATACTTGTCACTTGACATAATTAACATCTGGTAAGTGTTTTTAGAAGTGTCCACACATCTCTATTAGATACTTTTCAGTTGGTCTGTTGGTCCCAGTAACTCTTTCTCTTGTTCAATGAGAGGAAGGGTTTTGAATTTTATTTACCAGCTGCTATTATGTCATAAGAGGTGTGATGTTATAGGTGTTACGTCATTAAAAGATGTCATATCAAATGTTTGTATTTTACAATGTGGCCAAGTATTATTTGTAGCTAAAATGGCTACATCAGCCGAAATTTTCAATTTCCAGATAACTATATTGCTAAAAATGTTATATATATTCATTTAAAGCAAACTCATCAAATAAAATGACCATACACTGATACTCCAGAATAAATCATAGATAAAAATGGTACACTTACTTCGAATTAAACTTCCCAATTGATTTTTTAATAGCCAGATTTTTGGCTGAACCATCCTCATCTTTCTTCCTTGTCCCCTTCCTAATACTACCACAACTAGTAATGCTACAACTAATTTGTTTAGAATCCCTTCAAAATTGGAAATCATAGATATTGACGTAATGATGGTGGACATATCGTTGAACTTATGGTTCTTGTTTACTTCTCTGGTAACTTGAAATTCTTTCTGGTAGTAGGTGGCAATCCCTTCTCCTGGGCCCTGGTTCAGGAAGTGAAGGCTGTAGCTAAGCAGTTGAAAATCACTTTACACTTTTAATGGAAAACACCATGTTTCATGAAGAGCAATTACTTTGGTCTAGGTGATGTTTTGGAAGAGAAAGAATGTTGAGGCTTGTCACAATTGTGTTTTTCCTCACTCTTCATTCTTATTGATAGAGACATTTAATTAGTCTCATTAGTCGTTTAATTAGTCTCATTAATTCTACAACAGTTTGAGGAGAAGGAAATATTTTTTTCTTTGGTACTTCCTTGATGATGCAAAGCTGAGTGGCTGACTGGAGACGACTTAACATCACAAAGGCTTGGCCAGGCTCCTTCATTGATCTATAATGAGAGGCTCAGGCTTTGGCATTGTGGATCCCTGCAATTTGTGTGCTGAGCAAACAGATGGAATTGTCAGAGGAAATTGTGTTGCAGTCATGATATCATTGGTATGTGATGGATTCTTTGACATACTGAAGCTAAACTTTACTATTTAGTCCAGCAGTACATCAGGTTGGGTATGCTTTTTTGGAAAGATGGTCTTAGGCCATTTTCCAGCTCTATAGTACATCTCCACCTGCTGACCTTTGGGTATTTTTTAGGATAGGGGTCACTTGATATGTACATGAAAATACATAGATTTTTGGCAATAGCATAACTTTCATTCATAGGACAATCTCAATGATATTTCAATACCTAAAAATATCTTATAGTTGCTTGCAAAAAGACATTCTGAATACCTGCGACCCGAATATAAAGATAAGCCAAGTAAAGTTTATGGTCACTCCTGATTAGCATTGATTAGAGAGTGGGTAGAAGTAATAAACATTTGCCAAATGAAAAAGTAGTAATATTTACTGATACCATCACATACTTTGTGCTTTCAGGTTATTTACAAGGTACTTACAGAGAATAAACCTTTTTTCAAGCAATTAGTGTAGTTTTAGCCCAAATTATCTCATATGTCTGTGTACATAATGAAAATCAATACTCATCGATTTAGTTATTCATCAACTTCTTCCAACTCGTCAGAATGTTTGACTGGTACTTGTATTGTTTGTTTATTGCTACAGAGTGAACTCCTTCAACACATACAAAACATGGTACAAGCCAAAATGGCTGATGAATATCCATAGGTCTTAGTTTTACATGGGATTTTCACTGCACAAGAACAACAGACCACCCTCATGATGTAATTTAAAACAGGATGTCCTGACGCTGGTAGTGTGACAGGCTGGAGGGATTTGGTTTCACCATTCCTTTTCCACCTATACTCATGTGGAGATCTGCACTTGGGGGTTAATGAAGACAGTTCTCCAGATGGCATACTGGGGATGGACTTTTTTTTGTACATTCTCCCCGAAAGCCTCTAATGTCAGCAGGGCTTTGGTATTTCACTTACAGTCTTTCTCCTGGTCCTTGCCATCTATGCCTTCTAGCTAAAACCAATCATAGAGGTCACATCATCAATTTCATAGCAAGCACACATGAACTTACTGGCTTGGCTTACAACAGCCTCTATACCTGCAGATAGATCACTAAAAAGATTATGGTTACACTGACCATCTTCAACAATTTTCCACACTTTCACTTCATCTATATAAATTCTGCATTGAAACTTGGTCACAATTATTCACTGCATGAACTGGTAAAAGTTCAAATCATAATTCTCCAAGTTTGGCTACTGTAATTCCAATATCTTTCCTGGTGTGTAGGAATTAACTAACCCTTCAGTGACTGCCCAAATTTTGCTCATTATCAGCATTGGGAATTAAATCAAATGTAATTTGGAATTGATTCAAATACACCCATCATAATACCAATCGCAATTTGTATATTGCACAATACTACCAAATATGGGCCAGAAAGTAAAAAATGTCATTTTGTTTCATTTTATTTAAAAAAAACCTTTTATAAACAAAACAAAGCTTATCATGCAATGGATATGTACTAATGATTTTGAACAAATATCTCTTCTATCTTGTGAGTTATTGACCAATCCCTGAATGGTGTCATAAGCTTATCACTCTGGCCTCTAGACAATACATTAGAAGTACTATTTATGAAAACATCAACTTTCAATAAAATTGTCCTCTCCCATTTCTTCCTTGTGTAGGAATCAGTGGTGGCAATTCAAAAAATATTTTTGTGCTAATTTGATAGATAAAAAGAGTCAAATAAAATTTAAAAGGACAAAATATTTTTTTAAATACCAGAAAGGTGCTGGAAATGATCAAAAATGGCTAAAATACTGCACTGATTTAGCAATTTTTGACTGTAGTAATGTTAACAAGGCAATAAGCATGGCTGAGGAGCAGTATACTGAATTAGATGTGCTGCTACCCCAGGTATACTAGAATGCTATTGAAAAGTGAGTTGCGATCATAGCAGAGTTAAAGTTGACCCTAAAGTTATGCATGACACAGAACTGATCTTCTCAATTGTTATGGGATAACAAGTCACCTCAGGACTTTATAAGGTAATCGAACCAAGAACTATGGCTTTTCTTTGTTCTGTTGTCCTATTCTCCAGAAGAAAAGATCAAAGGTGTGGACATGTGACCAACCAGCGTTGACAATTTCAAATGGGAACGTGTGTTACAGAACCAGTAGGACAAAAAATGATGCAATTTTTATATAAAAAAATTTATAGAAATTAAACCATATTTTTACTCACTCACTTTCTCTCCATCTTATTTCAACCAAGCTTTTCCACAAATGCCTAAATGTCATAAATGACGTAGGGGCAAAATAGATGTGTCCATTTTACACTGGATTATGATTATAAATCAAACATCCTCTAAGAATGAATGGAAAAGGGCAAATTCCCCCAAAACTGAAAAGGCTGTTTTTTAAAGGCGGCTCCTGTAGTACACATGTAATTATTTAAGGCCCTATGTCAAAAAATGTGACCAGGAGTGCTGAAAAAGGCACAGGGACAAATAGATAAGTGAAAAAGGAAGAATACCCAGCCACCATGTTTTTTAGTTGTTTGGTCGGGTCAGTGATTGTGGCTATTCAACATGCAATTATAGAAATAGACACATAAAAAAATATACCTCCATCAAAACATAAGGAAAATTAAAGATGATAGAAAAAACACTATAATCATATGAAAAATGATTAAGCAGACTGCAACATGCCAGGGCTTGAAATTAACATCATCCTGAAGACGGTAGAAATTGTGTTTAGGATGAAAAGAGATCTTCCTCAAGATGCCTCAGGGGCAAAAGAGATTTTTTTCAAACTGTTGTTTAGCAAATTACAACAGAAAAAATTTAGGCATTTACTTGAAATTTCATGTAATTCTTCTCAGAAAGTCAATTTTATAATTTATATTTTAAAATTACTATTTTTTTGGACTCTCAATGCTTATTACTGTATATAAAAGTCATTGTAATACTTTTTGTTGAAAATTATTTAAAAAATGCGAATAAGAAATTAAAAACAAACCTTCTCGCAAGTCTCATCTCCACAAAAGACTTGTTACTGAAACTGAACTCTTCTTACCAGTGAGACGCGGAAGTTTATGACCAAATTCTCACATAGACTTCCGCCATAGCATCCATAGCTTTATAATGCAAAAAAACCTGTCCAGGGGTGTACCAAATTGGCTAAATTTTGGCTAGATCTGGCTGAATTTAAAAGTAGTTTTAGTTATAAATAGCAAACCATATTCAATCTTGAAGGTCTTTTTTGACAGAAAAAAAATGTGATTTAATTTGTGTGGTAATACCTCGAAATTATGAACATTGGTGGGGATTGACAGAAAAGACCTATGAATTTTATTTAGAGACAAGTTTCAACTAATTCTACTTGGTGGGCATATTTTGGTGGTCGTATTTCAAAATTAGCATGAAGTATTTTTCAACTTACTTGAAATATTTTTATATTAGCTTGCCTAACTTGCTCAAGAAAAGGTATTGATAGGGATTAAAAAACATTACAAATTGTAGTGAGGATCACAGACACAGAAATTTTAAAATGTACAGCAAGGTTTCAACCCAATAATGATACATATGGTTGGAGCAGTCGACTCTCGATGGCCACCGAGAAAGCCACTGAAAGAGAGAGGGGAAGAGAATATTGAGCGTTCGAATAGTTGCCGTTGACTTTTTTCAGCAACTGAAAAAGGGGAGAAAAAAGAGAAGAATGGTACAACCAATTGACTGGAAAATCTGACCCAGATTTCAAATCAACCAAACGTGAAACAATTTAAAAATTTGCAGATCCTTCCTCGCTTCATGAGAAAAGAAAAAGAGGAGGAGGAAGGAGAAGAGGAGGAGGAGGAGGAGGAGGAGGAGGAGAAGAGGCTGTCTTTCAAAGATGGAATAGAAGAAAAGGGGGAGCTGTGAGCGATTGACTTTCCCAATGAAAAATAATTTCCGATTTCAATGGGATTCAAAACAAAATAGTAGTAGAATTATTAGCTATGCTAGTGGTAGCAAGAGGAAGATGAGGTTGAGTCACCTGGGGTCTGGACCAAGTTTCATATCAAACAAACATGATACATCTGAGAAAAATGATATTTAACATGACTAGTTTTTGTAAGAAGAGTAAGAGGAAGATGAATATGGTTCACCCGAAAGTCTGGACCAAGTTTTGTATCAATCCAAAATGATACGACTGAGAAAATTGATATTTATTGAAACCGCCTGATAGAAATACCCTAAAATTGCACTTGATCACCCCTGTTTATTAATTAGTCCAGCTAATGTCTTGTTCAGGTTGGCAGTCCCTCCCAATATTCCCCCGAGTACAAACGTTATACAAGTGCTCTTATAGAGACTTAAACATTGGGACAATAGACTAAATTACTTACCGAAGTGACACTGAAGTTCATCAGATTCACTGTCGTCATCCAGTCCATTTGGATTGGGAGGTGGGGAACTAGCAGGTGTAGCTACTGCTCCATTAGCCACGGCTGCTGTAGCCTCTCGCTGTAAAGTTTCAAAATTATTTCCCACTCGCCCTGCCCCAGCGACCTGCTGCTGGGGTCCCCTCACCTGGATCCCGGGCAGGGGGGGCCGTTGATTGGGGCCACCATCACAAAAATGTACCCCGGCTTCTCCAGAGTTCTGTAGATAATCACCACAGATAAAACATACTTCCATGTTCTCATCTATATGTCTCTGGTTACTTCGATTATTATGTACGATATTTCGATGGCCCCTTTGATTACGTCTGTCCATGCTCCCTTGGACGATTCCACGTTGATTGCCTCTTCTGTAATTAGGGAACCAATGTGTCCGCTGCACGTAACTGGCTGTATGAGCGTTGCGACCTGGAGGAACCCGAGGCCGTTGTGCTTCCTGAATGGGTATCCTCCGTAAAATCTGCTGGTCAAATCGACCACGAGAACTGTGATAGCCCATTAAAGCTTGACGGCTTCCATGGTTCACAAAGTGTCCATACCTGGCACCCTGGTTGTACATGGCTACTGTTAGCTCCTCTGTAAGGGTAAAGAAAACAGGAGGTTAAAAAAAAAAAGGTTTAAAATTCAACACAAAAATCTTTTAGAAAAAAATATCTGGAATTATGTATTTTTCGAGTTCTCTTAAAAATATAGAAATTCATAGCATATATCAATGGTTTCAAAAATTTTGAAAAGTCAATGAATTTCCTCTAAAAATGAAATATTCTTTTGGACCTCAATTTCTAGCATTTAGTTTTTAGATGGATATCAATGAATTACAATAATAAATTATTTTTGATCTTTAAAAATTATATTCATTTCAAATGGATTATATCTATTTGAAACTTAATGAATGATTTAGGTCAGTGTATAATAATTGTTTTTCAGTTGTGTGATGGATAAGGATATTTCTCTGTCATAAGATTTGCACATTAGGTTTAGGTTAAAAAATGCTGTGGAGCCCTGAGGATTATTCGTAGGACCCCAGTTTTGAAACCACTGGCATATATCCTAGAGTCTCACTATATTATAATAGCAAGTTTAACTAAAAAAAAAAGAAAAAATCTAAAGCTTGTTTTTAAACTGCTTTACAGTTTTTTGCCAAATCAATGACCAGTTACAGTATGTTCTTTAATCTAGATGAGTGATTTCATTTGGGTGGTGCAAAAGTAATTGCAGTTTTTCACCAGCTTTAAAGCAGTATATCCTAGCTTCGGATAAAAGTCATTAATCAAAATCTTCAGAATCTACACATTTTTGCCAACTAGGAACAAGTCCATTTATTCTGAGAGCATGGGGCCCTGGAATCCTTCGAAGCGGTTTTGAGCTGCGGTTTGGATGTTGAAGACCTTTCCTTGCAGGAAGTGGTTAAAAGGCTTGAACAAGTGGTAGTCAGTCGGAGAGAAATCTGCCAATTAAATACGTGAGGAACAGTTTGGAACTTAATTTGTTCAATTCTTGCAAGATCGTTTGTGTATATTTCAAGCTTTTTCTTTTCTCAATTTTTGGTACAAATATCAAACAACAATCAATGTTTAGATCCTCTGCAACCTCTCGAGCTGTTTGACAAGGTCCACCTCAATAATAGCCCTCAATGTTGAGCTGTACATTTGCTGACAGTCCCCTGACCAAATACTTTGCTGATATTGCAAGTAGTTTCCCTCTGATTTACATCCCATCTTAATTTGACAGTCTCAAATAAACCAGAATGAATAAGAAAAAGAAAACATTCAGCTAAGAAAAAATAGAGCAAAATTCATACTTTAGAATGAACATAGTTTATTCTAAATTAAGCACGGAAGTTTAAAGTAACAAAACCACAATTATTTTTGCGTGAACCTAATAGCTTGCTTTGTTAGTTCCTGTTCAATTTTTTTCAGTTCATGAATCACTGTTGAATTAATCATGGAATATTTCCAAGCAACATTTCATAAACACAAATTAGTCAGCAGTTATGTGTGCTTAATCAAGTCAATTTAGCTACATTGAATTGCAAAGGTGCATTAAATCTGAAAAGTACATTTGCTACTTATACAACATACAAAAATATGCATTTATATATCACTCCATATGGTCACTCTTTTCAAAACTTAAATTCTTTTATTGAACAACATCAATTTCAACTTATCACTCTACCAAAACAAGTCTGGTTAGTCACTCAATAGAAACTATCATATGAGCGATATCTTTAGGTTGAATGCTGTGCTGGGGGTGATCAACTAAAAAAATTGAAAAAAGGGGGGGTATGGATAAGGTACTTCTCGCTTATTGTTGGATAGTGATCACTAAAAAAAGTCTGAATTTTCAAAAAAACGTGAATGCTGCTGGGCAAAAACTAAGGGATCCCCTTGCATAAATTGAACTGGAATTGTAAATTGAACCCCTTGCTAAAAATCTACTGAAGGGAGGTGGGGTAAAGTGGATTAACCCCACTCTATCCCACCTACATGTTTTTCCTAGACAATGTAGGGTGAATGTTGAAAATTTCAGCCCTCTAGCTCCATTGGTGAAGCCTGTATACATGATACATAGATAGCCTGCCAACTAGCCAGACCAACTTGAAAACTGAAAAACCTATTTTGACGGTTTTGTTCAGTGGTTTTTAATACATATTGCAAAGAGTGAAATTCTAAAGCATTGTCATCTCTGAAAAACTCATAGGAGTGTAAAGGGACAACAAGTCTATGTTTAATAGAAAAAATATCCTTAATTTGATAGTTTGTAATACAAACCTAGAAAAATGACTTTATTTGGGTATATAAGGAAATTTAACTGCACACTTAATAAAATATAATAATTAGGTTGTTCTTAACTAAATTCTTGTATTCATTTTATATTGAACTTGAAATAACTGAAAAGAATAAAAGGTATACTGGTTGGCCTTGGACTTTATTGTCTTTAGATTGCAAAAAAATTGGTTTAGGTCATAATCAAATGGGTCGTAATCTTAAAAGTGGAAACCCTGAAAGGTTGAAATCCCACAAATCACAATCCTGAAAGGTCAAAAAACTCAGAATATTTGATCACATGAATCTAAATGAAATTTTGTGGAAGTGTGGGCAATGAACCACGAAAGAAGTCATACAATTTCGAAGAGGATCCATATGCAATTACATCCACACCAAAATTTCTCTGTCTTTACACATAATATCTCCAGAAGTTTTCAATGCATTTCAATGAAATTTTCTCCAAGTGAGTGCAATGGAAGAAATCAAGAGACAGAGTGAATCCAAGCACAATTACTTCACCACATTTTAGCAAGCAAACTGTTCACACCACACAAAAGCTCAAAAGGTTCTATCTCCAAAATGGCTCAATGAATTTCAATGAAATTTTGTACAAAAGTTTACAATAGGCTAAGAAAGAAGTGATTAAATTTTGGAGCAGATCCATCAACAATTACCTCCCTCATGTTATAGCTACCAGACCACAACACGTCCTATTTCTAAACAAGGGTTCATGACTTTGATTGTGAATAACTCGAAAGGACTAGCTCTGATGCATATGGTTCTTGTGTAAACTTTACCCTATATGAAATTTCCTTTCCGATAATACAATATGACCATATTTGATGAAAACTAGGGCGCCACAGTGAAATGAGTTTCACCAATATGGCCTCAAAGATTAGATTTTACAGCCTGAAATCCCCCCCCTCCCCACTAATTAATTTTCAAGAGTCCATTTCCACTCTTTCCTCCCTAATCACGGGGTTGGGTGCAACTACAGATACGTCAAAATTTTCCTATCGAAAGACAACTATTAAACAATACAATTGAGGGAAAACTTGGTTTAACTAATTAACAAAATAATTTTCTTGTTCCTGTCATTACTGTACGTTATTACTTCCCGTGTGCCTATCCCAAGCTTACTATAAATCTTTTCCAAACGACTTCCTCTTATCAAATTGTGTCGTTGGTCATAGATTCCTACCCGCCACCTATTGAATTGTAAAAGATTTTTTATCCCTCAGTACTTATCAGCCCCCACCACACGGTTTATTAAATTGTGACGGATTTTAAAAAACCCACTGCAATTAAGAACTTAAGAGTAAAGTCCAATCATGAAATGCACGAAATATGCAGCAAACATGACTATTTGCTCTCTCAACCATAACAATGCCTCCCAACAGAATTCCAAAGATGTTAACAATGGCCGTTGATTTCAGCTCAATGGTCACATTTTTTAAGGCTGCTGTGAATCATTGGCTGTTGGCTTTGACTGCTGATTGAAATATAGTATTGCTCTCAGAGAGGGGGTGGTTTGATCAGTCCCTCACTCAGAATGTCAGCTCTTACTCTCCCTCTCCCTATCAAAGATACAAATATATAAACAGGTTTTGTATTTTAAAGATAGAGAGGATGGGAGTTAGAGCAGTGATTATTGCACATATTGTTGAACCCTGCCCCCCAAAAAACTCTTGATTTAAAAAAAATTCAAATTAAACAATATCTAATTTCCATATGCCAATCTATTTCATTGATTCTTTTTTTGAGGTCAAAAAAAAATTATCAATTGCAAATCACCAAGTCTGAAAAACGGCACATATTTTTAAACACAAATGAATATGATCACTTTTTAACCAACTCATTCATTCCATGAATGTTTAGGGCAGAAGTTGCATTAAACTTACATAATTGTACATATAGGGATAGTGGCCCTCACTGTAAATTGTTAAATTTCACTCAGCACCTCACTCAATGTTGAAAATAGCACACAAATTTTAAAGAAAAGAAGAGACCTCACCATCACAGTCAATAATTGAACAATTGTCACGCCCAAATTTGAAGTCATGTAAAGAAAATTCCATCAAGAAAGAATATGGTCAGAACAAATTCTATTCATGACATCACTGGCATTTTACACTAGAAAACATTTGAATAAGAATTAAAAAAAAAACATCTAGATTCTCCAGAATCTAGATGCTATTGATAAAATCAAAATAAGGGTCAAAAAAGCCTTTTTCCAAAAATATGAAAAATGAAATTTTTTTTAGAAATTGTAGTGGGTACTGATGCCAAATTTCTATTCTGTAGATAAAATGCTATAGCCAGGAGCACTGGAACACTGAACCTCATGTACATATAAAAATGGATAGAACTCTTTACCACTTTTGGTGGCTCCAGTTATTCAATAAATGTAAGAAAAACAGAGGTAAATACATAAAAAATTAGATTATTAAAACGTTGTTATTTATGAGCTGTTTTTAATATCAAGAGGGAGGAGGTGTGAAACTTTGCAACAGGGACCACCTTCCCTGAAAGAAAAAAAAGAACGGAAGTAAATACATACATTTCAATCATCTTGTTATTGCTTAAATCATATTGTTGAAATGTGGGCTTTATTGTGAACCGGTTATAACATCAAGAGGATGAGGGTGGGAAAGTTTACTATCAGGACCACCTTCCATAAATTGTGTCAAAACTAAAAGATAAAGTTTTGGTTAGTCTATCAATTTAAAAATTTAAAAAAATAAAAAAAAGTAAATTGATATATATGTTTGATGATATACCTACCAAAAATAATTTATACTGTTCAAACAGAAATTGCAATTCAATGCTGCTCATCTAGAGAACACCCTTCTTTCTTTTGATAACTTACTCCCCGTTAGAGCAAATATTCAGCCAATGACATTAATTCACATTGAATATTCATTGTATAGCAGCAATTTTTAAAAGCTTGACATTGATCACTTTTACAGATTTATTCAATCAAATTTCAAAAATCAATCGAGATACCTATGTTCCCATATTTATTGATTCCAGAACACAAAATTTCCATAATGCAATACTTGGGAATATCTGTACCTCGCATAAACAACTAATTATCTGAAAAGCATGGATCTTTCATTTAAAATTATCTAGAAAAATACCAGCACAAGATTAGGGCATCGTTGGTCTAAAATGACCATAGAGACCCTAAAAGGAACTTTTTTTGAAAAAAAAATTTTTTTTCTTCAGATGGACCTAGTGGTGTACTCACGTAATTTTTCAAGTTTGTATCCCTCGTGACCAGGAGTGCTTGGAGACACTGACATGAGCAAAAAGAGAAGAATCTGTAGCCCACTTGACTGGTTGGTCGAGCAGGTCATTTGTAAGGCCATGGTGATTGGAAGTAACATTATGTCTACTTAATTGAATGTATTTGGAGGTAAGTAGCATTCTTAAGGATACTTAATTTAATTAATAGCTAAGTTAGCTAAGATTCAAGTTTGCTTGTTATGTTTCAGCTTTCCTGGGTGTTTAGTGCTGAAATCAATTTAGTAAAAGGTAAAATGATTCCCCTGTTGAAGTAGAGACAACTAGAAAATCAATTATAAGCAGTTTCAGTAAAACCTTAAAATTCCTTTCAATATAAATCACCGCTACCCACAATAGACTGGTTTAATCACAGTTGCTGGGTTTAGGTTATTGAGGTGTTCTAACATTTATAGGTATCTAGTTATGCATCTAACTATCGGGACTTTGCTCAGCCCTCACCATTCATGGAAAAAAACTCCAAATTCTGCACACACCCCTCAATGAGTAGGGAAAGTGATTTTTGAGAATTCCCCTCCAAAATAGGTTTTTAGACGGGGGGGGGGGTCAATATGCAATTTAAGTTCACACTAAATTGATCACTAGTTTTATGCTAGCTTGTTTTTTTTTGTGAAAATTCAGACCTTTTTTTAGTGATCACAGCCTAACAAAAGGCAAGAGAAGTAATTTAATCATTGATCCCCACTTTTTCAAATTTTTAATCTTGTATTGGGTTGGCCCTCCCAATAGTTCTGTTTTTGTCATTAGATGGCATTAGGAGCATTTAGTTTTTATTTAACTTCATCAAAAAGATTTGCTTTTGAGTACATTGTGACAGCTGTCATATCAGTATGCATTTTGAAAAATTTCATCAAATTTTTTCTCTATTGATTCTCGACTCTAAAATTAGGAAAGAAACAAATTAGTGATATTTTAGGAATATTAATCACCACTACCCACAACAGACCGGTTTAAACACTGTTGCTGGGTTTAGGTTACGTATGAGTTCTGATATTTATATGAATCTATCCAGAATTTGTTAAGCCTTTACTATTCTTGGGTGAAATTTGAAATTTTACACACACACACATTACCCTCATTGAGTAAGAAATCTTTTTTCTTTAAATTTTCCCCTCTAGATAGGTTTTTATTGGGGGTTCAATTTACGATAAAAATTCATGCCAAATGGATCCCTTACTTTATGTCCATGTGTTTGTTTTTCCAATCATAGATTTATGATTTGAACCATACTGGTTGTATTTTCATCAGGGTAACTTGATTTTACTCCAACACTTCTTAATTGATGAGGTAAAAAGAAGCCTATATGGAAGGTGGTTATTCATTGGAATGCTAGTAATGATTTTTTTTTATTTTAAGAAAAGTTGAGATCTCTGTAAATTGCAAGCAAAGATTTGTAGAGTTTACTGGGAATGTTCTATGAATCATTGAACACGTCAAAGGAGGAGATTTCTCAGTGAACAAAACTCTATGGTCAAGTAGAGCTGTTGAGGTTGGAAGTGATGACATCTACACTGTATAACATTTATTATTCTCCAAAGTGGGAGACAGCCAATGTTCAAATTTTCCAAATCAAATGTTGAACATTATTTGCACCAGCTTCGTCACTTTGATGTATGGCTTCCATATCAATTGGGCAACAAAAACAAAACAACAAAAAAAATACAGGATAAGATTTATTTCATTTTTGAAAAATTGTGAAGGTTGATGAAGAATGGATGTATTACAACATGGAATGGGAGTAAAATTAACCACTACCGACCATACCAAAAGCCAGCCCTCAAGCTGATATTGCTTACATTAGGGGTTTGCATGGGAGTTCTGTACTATGAAATCCTTCCAGAGAACTGAACAATCAATTTGAACAATAGCACTTCCAATTAGATCAAATAAAGGCAGCAATTGACAAAAAGCTTGGTTAAGAGGAAAGGGGGAAATGTTTCATTGATGATCAGGCAAAATTTGTTTCAGCTTGGCTAGGAATTTTTCACACTCTCAGCATATTCATCAGATATTGAACCTTTGGATTGGCAATTTATTCTGGTTTTCTGAGAATTGTCTTGATTTTTTAAAAAAATTGATTCCTTAGAAGACTACAAAACGCAGCTGGAGCAGTTTTTTTTTTTTTGAGAAAGAGATTTACTATATATAATACTAAAAGTCAGATTTTGTTTACCTGTAACCACTGAGTAGTCAGAATGGTATATTGTAACAAGAGGCATTGAATTGAAGTACAGTAAAAAATGCAAAAAAGTCAAGATGATTTGCCACTGAATAATAGTATGGGATCTACTTTGTACTTATCTCTATTATAATGACTGATTTGTCAAGATAGATAATTATTAAAAGCTAATTATAAAGAAGTCTCCCTTATTTATTCATTTGTAGATGCAAAAAAAATATGGGTTCATTCTGGTCACATCAGATTGCACTAATTTTCTCTCAAAGGGTGACTTAACGAGTCACAGGGTTGTCAAGTAACTATTATTACTTTACCTCTAAGTCTAGCAACCTGGGCCCGTCAACTCCCATTTTTAAAACCAAGGTATTGTTCATACTGCAGGATACAATTTTGGTTTAACTTAAACAAGTTCACCCATTTTTTTTTTTCATAAGTTGCTTTTAAAACAAATTATGGGCAACTTTAGATCTATATTTTAGCTTTATATTCATTGAAAAGATTGTTTCTTTCTTAAATATCCTATTGCAGATACAGTTTTTAAAGATATGATTTATTTCATTGAAAGAACATGATCTTAGATAGAGAAAGCATATGATTTAGTTGCAGTCTTAGAATGTCTTGTTAAGAAAATACTATCACTTGTTTATGTTTAAAATGATCTCAATCCAGACTCTAACATATAAATTGTAACTTAAAATAACACATTTCCATATTTGTAATGCAATACAAAGCTTATGACAACAAAATTTCAAGTATTGAGGTTAATGTATTTTAAAAGTATTTTAAAAGGGATAAAAACTTCAAGAATTTTTTTGATTATTCACATTTAATGGTAAAGAGTTTGTTGAAAGGAGGTTACACTTTTTATAATCTTCACTAATTCATTCACATACATACATTTTTATAACTTATTCACGTATACCATAGACTAAGTTTAGAAGTAAAATAACTATTCTACAAAAATGTTTTTACACATTGAATTTTGTTGATCGAATTTTTAGTGATATTCTGATCAAATGATTAGAGACCAATTAATTCTTGGTGCTTTTAATTTGATTTCAAGGATTAAATAACCAACTTTGAAATCTCAGCAGATTTCTTACCTTTTTATTGAATTGGATAATCAAAAATTACTTATTTAGTAACTGATATAATTATAATCATTCTTATATACTGGGAAGCCAAAGTAGATTTTTAGAGTGATGATTACATTTTTGTATGAAGAGCTGAGTAGAGAATATGTTCCTCAACTGTTCAACAATTCAAGGAAAAAGCAAGCAGTCAGTGTTCAATTCATAGTGACCTTGTTAGAATTGCAAGAACTAAAGTGAATTTCTAGCTTCTTATGATTGAATAATTGTACATTTTTCATTGAATTTGACTACTTACCAAGTAGCATTTAATTAGTATTAATCAATATTTTCAAAATGTTTACCTGATTCAATGAGAAAAATACTGTAAAATACCTCAACTCAGTAAATATAAATATAGTATATTTATATACCAAAAATATTTCACATTCCTAAAATATGTCCTGTCAAATTAGGTATTAGTAGAATTCCATTTCCATTTCATTGGTTTCATAAACAAAGACATCTGTATGCTGGTCGTTGGGCTCATACAAAGAGGAAAATGTCAAGTGGGGGGGCAAGGGATAACCAAACTAAATACAGTTCAGGGGTCCTGGAAAATCTCAAATTTCCTAGCATCTCAAGACCCAAATTCCTCACATTTTGGCAGTCAGAATTTACAATATATCATTTTCAGCTGTCTAATATTGGTATAAAAGCAGACATCTATTCATTACCGGGAATGCAATTACAAGAGGAAATCTTTTTTCAAATAGATTGGGAAATATACAATAATAAAAAAGTGAATTTGTAAAAATTTACTGCAAAAGATGTGAAAATCATCAAAATCCATCCATCAACTTCTTTCTCCAAAATTATCTATAGAAGTAAAAAGTGGTAAATAATATGAAAAGGTGTTGATTAAAAATTAACTCAACCGTGTATAAGCACATACGAAAGTAAGCCCACCAAGAATAGTATTCACAGCGAATATTGAAGTAGGGTACACCCAATCTTATTGCTTTAAATTACTTCTTATTCTCTTGGGTGCCTTTTCAAATATTATTTTAGTTTTTGAGGATGGTATTATCGTTTTACCAAGATGCATCTTATGAAAAATTGCCTTTGAGCTTGTAATAAGCTTACTTTAAGAAGTTTACTGTATAATGTAAATTTTTATGTTTTGTGTTTTTGACACCCCATGACCTAAAAACCAAAATGAATTTTAAAAAAGTGACCCGCAAAAATGGGGGGGGGGATACCGCCCCCAAAATTCCAAAATACGGATTGTCAACTTCCACAAAACAAATCAACTCTGTTTTGAAATGAAAAAAAATCAACTAAATTAGTGGAGCAAATTTCTCACACTAAAATACTACAAACACACTCTCCTCTTGCAAAAATCATCTCTTCAAGCGATCCTAATCAATGTTGATAAAAAGATACATTGTATAAAATTTGGTCCTTAAAAAAATCATAAAAAAACATGTTCAAAACTGGTTCTAATTTTTCAATTTCTGCTACATTCAAATTATTATTACTTCTATTGACCTCCATACTTGGCAATTTTTATGACTGCAGCTGCTATTGGCATGCATAAACTTTGACCAGTGATGATTGATAGACCCTCCACTGTTAATAAAAAGAGGGAATTTAGCAGTTTTCTTTTTTCTTTTTCACTGAAAATGCAGATATTATTCAGTTTAATTGAGAAAGGAAGGTCGCCTGGGGGACTATGTCACTATGCCTCCCTGTTAACAGCATCTTGTTGCTTTTTGGCAGTAGTTGATGCCACATGAGATGAGAGTCTTTCTCAGAGAATCCTTTTATCTCTTACGTGGTACTCCATTGTTTCACTGACCAGTGAACAGTCCCCAAACAGTGAGATCTTCAGTAGACAATGGTCTTCCATCCTAGCATGGACCCACCTTTCAGAGTGTAACCTCAAAGTTAGTAGCATTTGTAAGCTTCAGGACTTCAATGTTTGTAATGAAGTCACTCCAGTGAATATTGGAAACAATGTGGAGGCAATGCTGATACAAGTATTTGAGGAAGCATAGATGATACTGGTAGATGACCCAAGTTTCAGCACCATAGAAGAGGATAGCTTTGTGAACTTTTATTCTTATGTCTTTCTTTGGGTTCTCACTGCTCCAGACATATTTGTACAGCATAACAAAAGGCTTTGTTAGCTTTTATTTGTCTGTATTCTATTCCTTTGTCTTTGGCACATCCTAGGAGGGTAAAATCCTGGATTATTTCCAGTTCAGTCAAGCTGATTGAAATGGAAAGCAGGTAGTACTTCTGCCAAGGTGCAGACTGATAGTCTGAAGAAAACTGTAATCCTCTGATTCCCAAACTAAAAGATTTCTGTGGCATTAGCAAAGGAAAAAAAAGAAAACAACAAAAAACAAACTCTGTGGATGGACAACTAAATTAGGCTTGGCAGATCACGTTTGGAGAGAAAAGTCACCGACCACTATGAGATATCAAAATTTTGAACAGGGAATAGCATTGGAGGTTGAGACAGTTGAAGGAGTCAGCAAAACATAACCTCCCCAGTAGTCCTTATATAGAGCTAAACACCACATGGGAACCCTTGATCTTGAAGGAACATGACTGGTGTTCAAAACCCTACACCCGTAAATAAAACTCAGGACCATAACACACACGCACAGGTATATATGTATTAAGAAATGGATATATGATCTAACAGAATGATTATGAATTGAATTATATAATATTGAATCTCTTATGCTGATAATGTTGACATCAAAAACAAACTTTTTTGTCAACATAGTAGATAAACCTAACATTGTCCGAATCTTTAGCCATGACTTTCTAAAAATTTTTTCTTGGCAAATGGTAATTGTTTCAGAGTTGGAAAATTAGATAATATTGTGCTTCACAAAAATCAGATAGTGGCATTGTTTTTGTGATGGTTTTATAGATTTTCATTTGAATATTCAGAGAACCAATCTAATTCGCAAATTTCATATATACCAGCATATGCATGCATGAGCATATCTGGTTAGGGTGTGTATTTATATACATGATATATACATATGATTAAAAACAAAAACAAAAAACATACATGTATACATATGTAGATTTATATGTATATATTTTGCTTACAAAATTAAAAAAAAACAAAAAACAAACTGAGTTACCTCCATTACACCAGTAAATAAACACGAGTTCTGCTGACGACTTTGGAAAAACAGGAATTAACTCCCTTACTTACCAGTTCCTAAGAACACCAAGCAAAAAAGGGAAGGGCTAACTACTATACCAACATGGCGACTTGTACAATCAGCAATTTTTTTTCAAATAACCCCGAAGAGAAATGTTTCTATGGTACACTGTTGTGGGAACAAAGTCATAGGAAAATGGTAATTATTTGAATTCTAGTAATGACTTCTTCATAAAACCAAATTTTACTTTTCATTTTCTTAAGTGCTCTGGAAAAAAATTATTGATGGAGAGATTTCTTTAAAACCAATATATTTCACCAAGAAACAAAATAACAGAATTCATAGCGAAGGACAACTATCAAATTTCACTAAATGACTTCTTTCCTACCCAGCAACTAAAGTTATACCGATCTATACATAGAGAATTTGTTAGTTCAAAAACCCTTGTAAAAACCATAAAATTTTATCGGGGGGGGGGGGGTAAGTAACTTGAAGTATTATGTATTGAATTTGAATATTTAAAACAGTAGTCATTGAGGTAGAATATGTAATAATTTTGCATAATATTTCATCGTAATAGATTGTTATAAAACCAAATCATATTTTTATTATCAATTTTGTCTAGTCTTCGACTTCATCTTAATTCTCATGGCAACAACAAGTAAACAATCCAATCAGACATAAATAAAATTATGGCCAGAGTCAAATTTGCGATGAAGAGCAACTGAAAATTGAGATGAAGGTAAAAACTAATTTTTGATAAAAAAAATATATTGTGTCACAATACTCCATCCAATATTGAAAATAAAGTAAAATGATAATCAAAAATGAATTAAACAAATAATTTTTGTTTCTGTTTGTAAGACTGGTGTCAAAGTCAAAACCGCAGGAGATTTCACTGGAAATATTATAAAAAGGAAATGAAAAGAAATAATCGGCAGATCTCAGAGAGTGCTGCTTCTTGAGTTATAACAAGAACACAGAATACTCTGACTATAACAAGCTAAAAAAAAAAAAAATGTAAAAAGAACAAAAAATAATTTTCAGTTGAAGGAACTGCAAAGGAGAGAAAGGAGGGTTTTGCGCACCATTCAAAGGGATTGCAAAGGGAGAGTGGGGTGGGTTACGTGGAAAATTTGGAATAGGGACAGGCAGTCCTTCTCAATCCGAAAAAAAAAAAAATTAATGTAACTAGTATAGCTCAATCTTACACTGTGTTTGAAAATATACTGGTATATTGTGTGAAGTTGATATACTGCCTAGCCCTAGCTCAGACAACTTGAATTCTGATATTGGTATTGCTGTTAAGCCTGCTCATATAACAGTCATTCCTTGGCGTAGTTATCAGACCATTTTTGTCAACAAGTTCATAAAGAATAGACATTATGTCATCAATATCTTGTGTGAGAGTGAAACCTTCTGCAACCAGATTGTCTAAACACGGTTCCCTGGAAAAGTAAAGCAGAACAAATGCAGGGGAAGAGCATAGATACACCCACGAAAATTATATTTGAGACCATCCCCGTATGATATCCGTGCCAAGTTTGGTTCAGTTCAGCTGAGTTATCAATGTCGGGAGACATGATGTAAGGAAGGTAACTGTGTATAAATCTGCTGCCCCACTCCAATATATTTGAGATCACGGCAGGATTCTTTATATCCATGTCAAGTTTCATTCAGATCAGTTAAATAGTTTGAGTTGAGGATTTTGAGAACAAAAAAAAAAGCAATGATTTAGGGGAGGTAACTGCGCATGAAACAACTTCAAAATTCATATTTGGAATTCCTGCAAGACATTCCTGTATTTGAATTTTATTGGCAATGTAATTTGTATCTCCTCTGTTTTGCAGCAGAATGGTCTAATATAAGACATAGCATTATATGAATGAAATTCAAGGTCCAAAGAAATTAATAGATTGGGATAAAGACGCCTCAGATTTCCTTGAAATTGATTGAATCAAAAAGCTAATAAAATGTACTTTTAGGAACATACATGGTTTATATTGATGCAACAACTGTTTGGGTGTAATTAAAGTCAGAAAATAAAAAACTTGTTGGAGATTGAGCAAAGATTGATAAAAGTTTATCAAAAAATTAAGGATTTTCTTCAATTGAAAAGGTCCAAATTCATTAAAAAAGCCTATGTGATCATGCTTTTTGTTATTTTCCCTTATAAATAATAGTTTTTCCTATCAAAAAAGGTTTAGTATGAATTCTATACATACAACAGCAAAAATAGGGCTTGTTTACAAATATGATACATTACAGATGATCATTATTTAATACTCTGGTGTCTCTAGGACCTCAATTTGAAAAATTGATTCAAATCTAAAAGCTCATAAAGCATGCTTCATAGGAACATATATGGTTTATATGTGATGCACCGAGTGCTATAGTGGTTAGGATGGCCAAAAACTGAAAAATCCTAGAAAATCTTCCTTAAAATTGACAAATATCCAGATTGTTTCTCTATTGTATACAAACCATACATTCTGTCACTTTTTATGATTAAACTCATCTCCCTTTATGTTCAAGAGGCATAAGTCATTTGTAGAAACACTTTTTAACCATTTAAAGCTTTAATCAGTGATAATAGAGCAACATCACAACACTGGACTACTCTGGATGTTGGACTATAGCTACAATGCAGAAGAGGTAACTAACTATACATGGATAAGCCACTAAAATTGAATCACTTTTTCCTCAGTGCACGGCTTCAACATAACATCATTGAAATTGACCGAGAACTTCTGAATGTTGCATAATGTGAATAAATAGCTACGATGTAAGAAAGGTAATGCAACCCCAAATTGGATCACTTCATCCTCAACTTATGGCCAAGCCTTATACAAAATTTCATGGAAATTCATTGAGAGCTATTGGAGATGAATGATGTGGACAATACAGGGGAAGTAACTGTACATTGATCCAACCCAAAATTAAATCACTCCTTCCTTAACCAATGACCCAACCTTCCACTAACTTTAATCAGTTGAAATGAATCACTACACCATTCCAGTTTAAAGGGATAGGTGAGATTTTTCCATTTGCAGCTGGCAATGCATGATTTTATACAATTGAGGAAAGTTTCAAATCATGGAAATCCTATTTTCAGGTCAACGAAACAAGATACAATTTCATAATTGGTAAAACAAACAAATGTAATTAGCATACAGCCATAAAAAAAGACAGGGTTATTTATGTATGGATCAGCATTAAGAAGCCTAAAGCTATTTTATTTGGTAATTCATTTATAATAATACAAGTATCCTAATTTCAAGTTTTTTTCTAAGTCTCAACATTAAACATTTTTTTTAGTCACTTACACACTCTTTTTTTTTTCTTTCATTTTAGTTCCAAAAGTCCAGAGATTCTATCATGTATTATTCAAAATTGTGTCATAACAGCCTATATCATTTAATTACTATCCTATTTTTGTTTTTATTAGTCGAGTTAATCTATTTTGCATGGACCGATCCATTAAAACTTTTAGTTTGCAACAGGAAATGGACAAAACATACAGATGAATATACTACTGAACATGTCAATTTGCACATATGGCTGCTATATGGATTAATGGATTGATACCTGAGGATGTCTTGACATTATGGCGTGTTTTGTTGTGAGAAATTTGTTACTATTCACTTTATAGCAATACACCTAACATTAAAAAAACTTGGACCTGTGTTGATAGATGAACAACAGCTACAAAGAAAAAGTAGCAAATTCTTCAGATGGCTACCTTATGTTCAGAAATTCTTTTCATCATGTAATTTACCAACTTTATGATTTAAATCTAGATAGCATAGCATTGTAGTATACTTTTAGTTAGGAATTAAATACAAGACCCCTCTTTTAGCTAGATATCGAAAACGTCACTTCCTCCACCGAAAAGCCCTGGACGCACATGATCCAAGGCTCATTGGCGCCAGCACCCCTACCTGGCTGAGCTTTTGGCCCCCAGCACTTGCTGCTGGCTACTTTTTCTCTTTCTTTCTCCCTGAGATCGTTATCATTTTGCCGACTGCCCAGCTGATCCGATCTTAACCATTTTCCCACCGTAACCTATCTCTGTACTAACCTTGCCAATTTCACTTCACCGATGTCGAGGCAGCTCATATACACACAGCTACGCCACCGTGTCCTCACCACGTGCTCCCAACACGTATCACTTCTCACTCTCATGAATGAAATGGCAATGCTTTTTACTATCCAATAGTCATGATATCTCTCCTAATTCTCTTTACTTCAGGAAACACGCTAGGATAAAAGTCTGTGTTCTGTCTTTCATGGTCTGTCCGTTGAATGTCTATCAGCATCAGAGAATGACCCCCAAGTCACACACACAACTCAGCAATTCAGTTTGCACACTGAACCTCAAACCACGAGGAGACCAGAACCTTCATCTCCAACATTTTTCCCCGCTACACACCAAACTATTTCTGTTCTTTGTTAAGAATAAAACAATACATAATCTTGAAAATTGAATTTTACATTATTCAGGTATGGACATGAAATTTGGGGAGAAGATACTTGACGAAGGGATTTATGTATTTTCATGAATAAAAATATGATGAGTTACATTATCTTGAAGGGTGCAGATTTGACTTCATGTAAAAATCTTCATGGATAAGTTGAATTTATTCAATTTTGAAAAGTAGCCACTATATATATATATATATATTATATATATATATTAAAGATGTAGATACAGTGCAGTGTGTACACAAAAGCAAAAAAAAAAAAAAAAAAAAAACTGGCTCTGTAAGTCAATGTGTCCCCACTTGAACATTGGTGCTTCAAAAATACAAGAAAAAATAAGATTTAAAAACAAAAACAAAAAACAACTATTCTTGGTATTTAAAAAGAAAAATGTTATTGATTCTGCAATTTCCAGTGTTTTTAATTAACATCCTGTGCATAAGAAAAACATTTTATCAATTCTGCAATTTCCAATATTTCTACTCGAAATCGTTGACAAAATTAGATTATAAATTCAATAGTTTAGACCAGTGTTTCCCAAAGTGGATTCCGCGGAACCCCTGTGTTCCACGAAAAAAAATTCTGAGGTTCCGTGAGATAAGGAATAAAATATAATTAAAGAATAGAATTAGGACGGCAGAGGTTGTCTGTAGAATATAGGTATGTGTTCTGCGATTCTTTGAAAATCATTAAAGGGTTCCGCGACTGAATAAGTTTGGGAACTCCTGGTTTAGACAATCTGGGTGTGGACAATTTAGACGAATTGCACATAAAGCGAGGAAAGAAGCGTGTGTGAATGTCTGAGCAGAGAATAAAACTAAGCCAGACGATTAGCAGTCAGAAAGAAGTAATTTTTTTAAGGGCTGATGATATCAATTAATGTCGATGAGACAACCTTTATCGCTCATCTTTTAAAAATTATACCAAAAAAAAAAGCAAAAAGAAATGAAAACCCTTAAGCAAATTATCTCGACCAAGAACAAAGTAAGAACGAGTAATGAGTAATAAGAGAAAGAGAGAAAGAAATGAACTCAGTCTGTAGTCACTACTATTCTCTTAATTCCAATGTATTCAAATCTGGTTCAAAACAGTCTCCGAAAGTTTGAAAGACTTGAATCAAGATGTTATTATTCAGTGGCATTTTAATGATATTAAAAAAATCAGGTTAAAAGAATTTAAGTTTTATTGGAAGAAAAAAAAAAAAGAGAGAGAGAGAGCTGGATTACAGAATGGGAGTCGCGTCGTAAAAAGCTTTTATTTGTTCTTGGAGTGAAATGATAATTTTCTTTTAAAATTTTAGCAAATTGGAGTCAGCAATTTTGATATTTCAATTCTTTTGACAAATAACAAATAATGAAGAGATAAAAATGACAGCCCCTCAACCAACCAACTTCAACCGAAATTAGTCAGTTACCCACCGCAAATTTCCATGAAGACATACTTTGAGACAAAATTTAAATGTCGCTCTAATGTAAATAAATAACAACACAAAGGTCTGAGAGAGAAACTCGTGTTGTGTAGACCTGTCTGAAAACGACGGTAAAATACAGAAAGTCTACGCAAGATAGAAATGAAAACAGGAGATTGAAGGAAAGAAAATCCATTTTAAAGTGTTTGTTATTATTTAAAAGAAAGGCAGACACGAAACAACGTGCATTGCAAAACAATGAACGTGTACGATAATCAAAATATATACCAGCATGTGAGTCATTCTAGGCTGGCAATATGGCTGTCTTAACAATAGCTAGTTTTCTTTCCAGGAGAAACAAGATTTAAATTAAATAAGACTGAAATATTTTGACCAATTTTAAACAATCTAATTCACTGGTTCCACAGGAACTTATCTATGAAGGAATTGATCGAAACAAACGTTCCTACCTATAACAAAAACAGTATCAAAATAGAAAAAATAGTTACCTACATTTTCTGTTTACGGATGGCCAGTTGGGCTATAAAATGTCATGTGATGTAATAAGCTTCGTTAGTAACAAAGAAATCAACAAGCAAGCACCAACCTATGCAAAACAACTGGAAGAAACTATCAGAACACAAATTTTATTGCTAAATGATTTATCAGTCAGACTATTAATGTAAGAGACTATTCGTAAGTTAGTGAAATATTATTACATTAGGGTTTAATTATTCTAAAAAAAAAAAATCCTTGTCTGATGTAAGTGGATAAGCAATATTTATTTTTTCCTAAGAAAAACGAGCTTAAGGCTGCCTTTAACGATTTGGGTTTAGATTCGGACAAAGGGTAAAAGCCTAAATCGGTATGTATATTTTTTTTTCCAGAATAAATCTTTTGTGCTTTCAATCAATTAAACTTTCATTATCTATGGAAAAATGTTAGTTTAGGGAGGGCAAAAAAATTGTTCAGGTTTTGGGACAGGGGTGGAGGTTCTATTTAAGATGTAACTATAATGCTGAGCTGGACCCTTAGTGTGCACAGACTCAGGGCAGACATATGTGCACCCTCAGGCAGGTCTGCTCAGCCTCTAGTGCTGCAGTTATTGTAATGATTTAAAGAGGATGTTGGGTTCAATATTAAGATAATAACCAAATTTAGTTTTACTTCATTGGGAAATAATTTTTCTAAAACACAAAAATTCATCTTGACATAATTAAAAATGAAAAATGAAAGATTGACTGGAAAATTTTTTACACAATGGAAAGCCAGTTTCGCACAACAGACAGGAAATTGAGGGTCCAGTTCAGCATTATAGTTACATCTCAAATAGAAACCCCCACCTAAGACCAAAATTTCTTTTCAAAACTGATACTTCGATACAAGTAATAAAGCTGAGTCCTACATCTTGGTAACAGATCCATTTTTTTGCAAACAATTTTTTGCACTTTCAATCCGTAGAACCTTTGATTTCACAATTTATCTTCCCTTTGTTATGATGTAAGCAACATTTCAAAGTGAACTTTCAAATTCATAGCAAAAACAAGATAAATAGTAGATACACTCCAAAATAGTACAATAAATAAGGTAAAAATTATTCAGAACAGGAAGAAAGTAGGAAGATATAAGGACAAGTAGATTTTTCTGCTTTATCACATTAAAACAGGACAAATGCAATCTGACCACCATTGCAGCCGCCATCTTGATTTCAAAATGACTGTCTAAAAAATTGCAACGTGAGAATATCTACGACTGGAGAAAGATTCATCGGCGCAGATACTGCCAACAAAAAGTGATGGTCCTGCTGCCAGCAGAGTATTTAGAAATTTCCCCAGTATCTTTGCCTCAGTCAGAAATAGCATCACTTGCTTCAGTAGGGCAAAGGCAAGCACAATCAAGAGGAAAACTCTGCCAGAATTTGTACTGAAAAAGGAAAAACTTAACCAAGAGGACTCTGCAAAATGGTCAACTTACCATGCCAATAGATGACTGGAACCAGACCAGTATCACATGCTGCTCTAATGCCTTTGCTTGCAGAGCCAGCACACACTGCAGCAGCAATAATACATACAACGAAGCTAAGGCAATGAATCGTTTGCACATAAAAAGCTTCTTGTAATGACAATGGATTGGCCATTCTTTTATACTGCTAACTGCTCTGTACATTCTACGGATATCTGCACACCAAAACTACAAGAGATCTCTTCCACCAGATGTTGAAATGTTGGACTTAAATCCTGGTGCAGTGTCAGGATAACAGATAACCCATCTGCTTTGATCAAGTGCATTACAGCTGATCCAAAGTCACTCGGATCGTTGAGGAGTTTGAAACTTTTTTTGAAGGTAAAAAACACAGCAGTGTTATCAATTGCATTTAACTCCTTATGCATGGAAAAATATGATTAAACATTGTATCAATAGATATAAATGATTGTATCAACTAAAGTATACCTGGCAGTTTGGTGAAATATTGCAAATTTTTTTTTTATGGTGGCCATTTTGAAATGCAGATAACGGCTACAATTTTGGTCATATTGTGTGCATGCTGTTTTTATATGAAAGAACATTAAAAAAATCTTCCATTATGCAAGTTTTCACACTTTACGCCAATTTTCAACAATTCTTGTTTGAATATGAACTAATCTACTATTCTACAGTGGATTTGTTTTTCATGACAGACAGTATGAAATTAAGAAAACAGCTGCAGTTTTAATCAGCTCATGAGTGTTCTCTTTCTATATGAAAGAACATTAGAAAATCTACCAGTATGCAAGTTTGTACTATAGCTCAAAATAGTCAATTTCAAAAAGGGTCATACTATTCATACCTGTTAGCCTATTATCTCCTCCTATGTAAGGGAAAACAACTCCTCATGTCAAGTAAAGATATGTTTTACCATTAAAATGCATGTCAGCTTAACTGAATAATGTGCAAGTCAGAAAGGACCTCTAAATAACCCAGATTCTAATGAAGATGTCAATGCTTATATATTGGAAGCCATAAGCATTTGATAGAAATATCTGTTTTTGAGGGATATTTTAAAGCAGTTAGCGTAAATAAATGTTTGTCTTATGAATTTCATTCACACTTTTAGTTAAAAGTGTCAAATCTTGTTTGAATGGAAGAGTTCATTGTTTTGAAATGGTGGGTACTAGATATTTCAATCAGCAAAATGGTTACCATTAAGCGGAAAAGATTATTGTTGTGGACAGAGAAACCAAGAGAAAAACCACACTTCATTATATAGACTAGCTGACAACCCACCATATGTTTTTTCAGTAAGTTCCTGCAGAAGGCCTTTAATCCTAATGAGACATTGAAAACTGTTTTTTCAGGTGGGTAAATTCAATAACTGACTACCATGCACCATTTTGGCAACTTAGAGGTCACATAAAGATAGATGGAGTCAGACTTTTAGTGTTATTAAAATGGATAGATACATGAAAATCAGATCATGATAATTAGAGAGAGCTGAATGCAGATCCCATATACACACACATATACATATATATATATATATATATATATATATCATCACTACTCACATGGTTTGGATACAATTGCTGGGTTTGGGTTATTCGTGTGTTCTGACATCAATACGTAGTATGTAGTTATGCGTCTGGACTTATGCCCAGCCCTAACTCTTCATAATAGAAACCTGAAATTTTACACATACACACACACACTTCAATGCGTAGGCAAATTTTTTTTTATTTTTTGAAAATTCCCTTCCAAAATTGTTTTTTGACTTTGTAGTGATTACCACTCAACAATAGCTGAGAGAAGTAACTTATTCATCAATCACCTCTTTCATTTGTCAAATGTCTGTGTATTTAGCACAAACTTACATTGTGAATTAAACCTACCACTAACAACTTCTTGTGGGAGGGGACCAAAAAGCATCATGCCAAAGACCTGGTCCTTGGTCCCAATAATGACTCCAAAGATTTGGCGGCAATAGCTGAGGCAGTTCTTGAATTTTGCAAACACAGTTAAAAAGACATTTGGTGAATTTATGGTAAGATGAAGGCGGAAAAAAAGCATTGTAAGTTACAAAAAGAAAAAACTTACATTTTCTCCCGGTTTAAACTCTGATATCTTTGCCTGGTGAAAAATGACAAATTCACATAGTCATTATACAATTCTGCTTTAAATGATATCTCCACTAAATTAATTTTGAATTTTAAAAAAAAAAAAAAAAATGGTATTTTAAAATGAACTAAACTTAACTTAGCTTAGCTTTGTATGTCGCCCAATGGTTTGTGTGTGGTGGGGGTAGTAAGTTAAAAAAAATTGTGTTACAACAAAATTGGGAGGAACCTGCCTGACTTGATAGGAAAAAAAACAAAACATTAGAAATACTGGTTTAACTCAAACACATATATGTATAAATGTAAAATATACAATATGGGTTATTCAGCAAGTATATATGATGAACAGCGTGATTCTTTTCTGTTTGTTTCTTTGCCAATAAAATGGACACCTCGACTTCAGTTTTGGTAACATGTCCTTATGTTAGGATTATGAATACATAGAAAGAATATCTATTCTCTGTATCATTCCAATTTTAGGATATGTACAGCAATTAGATTCATTGAGTACCATCATTGGCAGTATATCCCTAAACATAAGTGATCAACATCTTGCTTAGTGTAGTTCATTTGTATATATTTTATATTAAATACTGAATAACAGAAAACGGGTTTCAGAAATAAGATTAGACATGATTTATCAAACGGTTGGTTTTATCAACTAATTTTTATCTACCATCTGTTACACAAGTGAATTAATCAAATATTGACGACAAAATTGCCGACAAAGAATATTATTCATTCAACTAAAATTCACAGAAGACAAACAAAGTTGGATGATTAAGCAGGCGTCAATATTATCAGCAGCAGTTTCGGTCATGTTCTTACATAATCTCCATTAGTAAGAGGATATGCTAATAATCACTTTTAAAAATGTAATTTCCACTTGGCTCTAAAGGAAATATTTCGTTCTTTTTGCTATCCTTTCCTTAAGCCAATCCTTTCACACCAGAGCCGTAGTTTTGTATGATGGAAAGTCTTTTGACAGCACGACAGACTGAGGAAAGGGTCCAGTTTAGTATTATAGTTACATTGTGAATGGAACACCCTCTAATACTTTGAAAAAAAAAATCTTTCAAAACTGTAAGCTCAATATAGAACATCAAAACATATCAATTATCGTTGGAATGGCGCAGATATCTCAAAAACTGTAGGAGAAGCAGCATTAAAAATTAGCGGAATAAGAATATATCCATGAAAAAACCATATTTGCAAATTACTATGTTTAATTGTATATTTATTTAGTAGTGCATCCTGTCTAATTCCTGTCATAATCTGAAAATAATGACGTATTGGTCCATGTGAAATAGAGTAACATGGCTAAAATAAAAAAGAACAAACGGCTGTAATAAAATGAGATAGTTTGTTGTTTGTGACATCACAGAAACACTCAAGACTATACGTCAGATCACATTAAAATAGCTTGAGTTGAGTTGAAACTTTAAGAAGAAAAAAAAATCAAAATCAGGATATCTTAATAATTAAAAATAAATTGCCGAATAAAATAGCTTTAGGCTCCTTGGTACCGATCCATACATAAATAAAACTGTCTTTGTTTACGGCCAGATGCTTGTAAATAAATAAAAAGGCTAGGCAATAGAGTGTTTGCGCATGCTCAATCAAACCAATAAATAAGTTTCTGAAAAGTGATAGTTCTGGCGACATATTTTCTCCAATGGGCAGAAGTAAAAGTAATTTTGGTCTCCTAAAAAACTGCATGAAAACAACTTAATCGCTTCATTTTTAAGCTTTAATAATCGAATATAAATAGGTAGATTCCTAGTTTCTATGCGTGCGATAAAAATGGAGACAACTCATGTTAACCTAAAAATGAAGTATGGATTATCTCCCTCATCTAATTTGGTGATACTATACTTTTTCAACAACAGAGAAAAAAGCAATTCCATTTCCATACAAACTTAACTTCAATGTTTCACACACTCGCTCACTCGATGTTAAAATTGGCTCAAAATGAAAACAATTTAATTTATCAAAACCAATGACAATACAGTGAATACATTTACTTGTTTTTCATTAAGTCTCTTATTTCTCTTTATTTGTGCGCTGTTTTTACAATACAACATCAGTTACACCTTCCCCATTGACAGCCTTTTAGGATGATTTCATAATTCTATAATAGTAAAGATTGTGAAATTTTTTCTTCTTTCGTATTATCTGTATAATTCACATTTTAGTTTTTCTTGCTTATCTAGAACTTTAAAAATGGCTACTTCCGTTAAACTTTTACGGTTTTAGTTATGATGACATATTGTTCACTGGCGGCTAGGGTTATGAGTTTTCTTTCCATCAAATTATAATTAATTAGTCATATGAAGCGAGACAACTTTTATGATTATACTTATTGTCTAACATATTGTCTAGTGTTACCGATAGCTAGAGTTATGAAGGTTTTTTTTTTTATTACAAAAGTTTTAACTTTAGAGAAAAGCCAAGAAAAACAATTACTAATCGTTGCATACGAAAAAATAATTTTATTTTCAAAGTTATCATAAAAATTACGAACCAAAATTAATATGTAATCCATATTAAAGATTGAAGAAAAAAAAATTATTTCATTTTATCGCAATGAAAGGAATAAAAATGGTACAGAAAATGTATGGATGCGCCTCAAAAGTTAATTAAAACGACCGTACCGAAAAAAAAAAGTATCCATATTGCTAAATTTGGCCATTTTATAGCTCACGTTTTTAAAGCCCCAGATAAGCAAGAATAACCCGTGTTTTCAATTGTTTTTGTAATGCCCTCAAGGAGCGCAATAATTTGGGACACATAACTATCTTAGCGTCAAGATGAAATTAGACGTCGATTCCGAGATAAACAAAATTGAAGTCTACTAAGTACTAAGTAACAATAACATCATCATTTTTTGGCCTTTCAAAATTCGCACTTCTTACTTAAAAAAAAAACAAAACATTATAAATAAATCAAATGAAAATAAACAAATGCACAAGAAATTACAAAACTTTGAAGCAAAACGATGGAAAAATTGAAAAGATTCATTTTTGTCAGCGATCAGGAGTGAAACGTGTAAGTTGGCCGAATAATGCATAAAAGTCAGAAAAACTTACCCAACTAAAAAAAATTAGGAAGGAAAAAAATGCGCAAACGACTAAAAAGGAAATAAATAAGATCCTACCTAAAGAACCTAGCCAAGCAAGTCCAAGAAACGACATTTGTGTATTTTCAAAGAGGAGGAGTTTTCAAAACATCTGGAAATGGAAGAATCAATCACAGCAGAAGAGGAAGAAGGGCGGAAACAGGTCGAAACATGGTTTCTCTGGGTGCAGCATTTTTTGGTTCCTTCACATCCCACCGTGTCACAAGGCAACGATTAGAATTTTATAAGTGTGTGGAGCACACGAAATAACAGAACAACTACATAGGAAAATTTCTGCATTAATTCAACTCAGAAAAATACTCGTTCAGTAATTTTAATTGACAAATAACAAACGAATGAAGAGAATATTAACAAGGGAATGAATGAACACAAAGAGAAAAACCTTGAAGTTGTTAGTGTTTACATACCAGCTGTGGAGGTGGTGATAGTAGCTGTATTGGTAATACTACCGATAGTAGTAGTTGTATTAGTATCCTGCCAGTAGAAGTATAATAATAGTAGTTATAATAGGTATACAGTATACACGAAGAGGCCACAGCAACAATATTGTTGTTGGTGATGGCCCTAGAGTTGGTCTGACGTGTTGTTAATCGCTTGTTTTTGTAGCGAGTAAGAATTCCGGTTTACCAGATGGATGAAATTAACACTTCAATTGCTGTTGTTGTTGATGGTAGTAATAAAATTGTTCTTCTTGACCAGTTCCAATATTTCTCAATTTATCTTTGTTCTACAGCTGTGTTTGTGTTCTGGTGGCGGCTACCAGTTAATACCACAACCAATACCCTGCTTTCATGTAGTAGAATGCATAGCCGCCACAGTGAAGAGGGATCTTCATTATTATTCTTCTCTTGCAGATTCTCCTTGCAACCGTGTTGTTGCCATGTGCAGTAATAATAGCAGCATTGATGGTGGACGATAATGCTGACCTGAATGTTGATGATATCCTAAAGGTTCGTGCTAGTCAGTTAGTAAAAAAAACAAAACAAAACAGTAGCTATTAGTTAGTGTGACAGTGTTGGTACTCAGTGCGCTAGTCTGTTGACTATTAAATCTTCAAAAAAAATTTTTTTTCACGTTAGAAAACAGTAAACACTAAGAAAACAAAAAGTTGGTAAGATGTTCTTATTGTTTTAATGCACTGTTTTTGAGTCACTATCAACAACTCACAAGTAATATGAAATCATTCATAAATTCCAGGAGTTGTGATCCGGGTTTCGGAGTAGTTAATAATGTCCTAGAATTAATTTAGTTTTGAAAATTAAAAAAAAATAGGAACAACTACCTACTTATTCTGTTTTCTCGAAGTTTAAAGTATTGTCTGAATATTAATTGTAGAAGCTGTAGATACAAAGCACTTAACACGAGTGATGTGATCGTGAGAGAGTGTCACCACAGAGAGGGAACCTATATCGTGACAACAATGATAGTGTATATCTGAAACCGCCTTTCTCTTTATCAAATCAGTGGTAAACACAATTCTTTTTCATAATAGATATCAGCTGATTGTATTGCAGGGATAGATGGCGACAATAAATCCTTATTTCACCAAGAAATCATTTGCCTCGTTTCTATGTCGAGCAGAATTATACCGTCTTACTCCCCATCTGATATTATTTATTTTTTTATTTATTTCTATTAACATAGCAGCAGCAGCAACAACATGACGTAGTAAGGTAAACACACTTCTTTGTTCGTGATTTTCCGGAATAATAGCCTACATTTCAAACTTATCATGATTCTTCGATTTTTATATCATAACTTTTTCAAATTCCATATAGAATTGATTTTTCACTCTAGAATTATAAGCACTTTCTCTTCATATAAAAATTATTACTAACTCTTGGTACTCGTTACTTTCCGGAAACGAATAGCTTTTATTTTGTTCAGTAGTAGCAAGCATTGCACTTTAGCAAATAAATTAGGTTATTGGTGATATAGACATATTTTACTAAAAAGCTCAGCATTTGTCCTCCTACGAAGTACGCCAGAAAATGAAACTAAAAATATGTCTTGAATATCAGAAAGTGTACTGAATTTGACATAGTAGTAAAGTGTAAACATGTGTCATCAAAGCATAACTCTTAATTGGAATTGGACATGAAACGATTTTTAAAAACCATGTCTCGATTTCGAAGATGTTATTGTTCGCTAATGACATTTTTTACGAGGTGTATGCCTTTTCTTTCTTCACTGTGGAAAAAATGGTAAACTTGAAATCTTAGGTACATGTGAACCAAGACCATGTGCCACTGATAGCACGAATTGGACTCAGTAATTTTTATTTACTTATTAGATCAGTTAAATGATAGTAAAATCTAAATTTAGAATTACTGATAAAACTAAAAGGACAAAATTAAAAACAGTTTGTGATTTCTTTTTCATGTTTTGTCGTTAAACGATTTGCTTGAAAGAATCGATTGATCTCGTAGATTTTTTTCATCTTTTGATCAAAGACTTGTCATTATCCCTGGCAGTTAGAGTGTTCAAGACACAAGACTAAAGGCATTTTTTTTAATTTGGAAGATCGAGTGAGATTGTGCAGTTGAACTCAATAATGGAATTTTTGTGAAACTTTCTGTGTTACGTATTCAAACTTTTTCTATAGGTGCAAAAATGAAAAAGATTTTGTGCTCAACAAATCACGGACCTCGAACAGAAGAACACAGATGCAGATACTTGAAGTAAAAAAAAGATCAACGACTTTATGGGTTGATGTCACAAAATTAGCTTTGGATAATTAAATATAATGATAACTGAAGAAATGATTTCAACCTTCCACCAACCTCATCTATTAATTGTTTTATATCAATTGTACTCCTGATTACAACAATGATTTAGGGAAGAATTTCTCTGCTTTTTTAATTTTTTGTCTTTTAGCTTATGTGCTTGACTCTAAATTACAGACCTGCCAACCTCTGAAGAATCTTGGTAAAATCTGGATATTTTTGGATGATGCTAAAAAAATAACTGAAGCATTTAATTCTCAAGGTTGATTCTTTAATCAAAACACCAATTCTCATGAGCATTATTACAGTTGAGTGTTGCATTCTTGTTTTTTGTCATATGGTCATCATCTGGTTGCCATTTGTGACATGAGATCTCAAACTCCTTGAATCTTGTAGCGCAGTCCATAGTCATATAAAGTATTTAAAAAAAACATATAGGAAATAGCCAACAATATCACATATAACATAAATGCAAATATAAGAATGTTTTAATCAAATGAACTGGTCACAAAAGAACTGATCCAAAGTTGTTGAAATTGTTTGAAATCGTTGTTTTTGAAAGTTTAGAAACAAAAATGTTAAAAATAGTGTGAAATGGATAACGAATCATGAGATCTTGAGATCGAAGTAAAAATCGTGTGACACACGACAAAACCGTGAGAGTTGGCAGGTCTGAAATCATAGCTACAAGTACTTATTTTCAATTCATTGTTAATTGGCAGTTAAGTGGCCTAAAGGGTGAAGTTTTCTTGCGTTGAGGTCAACACTGGAAAGAGTTTCTATCTTTCTTTCACCAGTACTTAAAATAACTGCTACAGACATAATTTTAAAGTGTTTTAAAAGTAGGAGCAAAGCCTTTTCTTCTTTAAAATTGCTTTAGAAGATGACTTTTTTTTTTAACGAATTATAACTGGAAGCACGTGCAATTGGTAAGTCTTTGGTAAAGGGGGAATAGAGGGCTTGGTTTGCCTGAAAATTAACACAGTTTTGTCAGAATTATACTGATTTGCTTATAATTTTACGGTTTTACCTGAATTTGGGAAGAGACACTTGACACCACCACCCTAGCTTATATGCTCGTGACTGGAAGTGTAGAAATCTATGGTTGCTATTATGGAAATTGATTTTATTTTTTGGGGACCACTCAAACACAATTGAAAAATATTGTATAAAATAGGCTCAAGAAGTTAACCCCCAAGTTGTAATAGAAGAAAGTTTTTAAAAAATGAATTAAACAATACATTGATGAATAAATGACAGGCTAGCCTCCAGCAACTGAAATTGGCTGGCTGGGAGCTACCCAGTACTTGATAAAAGGAAACTGGCACACGTCGCGCAGAAAGTCAGAGACAAAAGTCAGTGAGACAGTTGGCAAGTTTGCAAGAAATCTTTTGAAGTGTTCTCCACATGAACTCACTAAGAGGAGGTGGGTGACATTAGACAGTACACACTCATCAATGATTCGATGACAATTGCATGTATAAGGAAATTATCTTCGCTCCGCACATACCTACACATACTTATTGTCTAGTGGGTACTTTCCCCAATAATATCCTTATGAGTTTCAACCCTTCAAACTACATTGCAACAACTACACTCACGTATGCAGTCTTATATTATTTCTAAAAGACTTACCTTCTCCCACACATACTGACATATACAGTCCTATATGAACATTGAACTGATCATTCGACTGGATACATTACAGACCCTTTGAACAAACACTTAATCTTACCATCCACACAAAAAGGAGATATTACCTTTGTGATTTCTTGAATAAAAATTATATTATCATCAATATTCACTTCTTTGTCAAATGATTCATTTAACTTTGAAAATTCTTTGTATCATAAATATTTCATTGGTGCGTCTAGCCGTACAGGCACTCCACAACTGACGGAATTATAAAGCTTTCTAAAACCTACTTTAACATTAACTATTAATTATCAAGTGTTTTCAGAACTTTTTGTACCCAAGCAATATCCTCTCAAATCTCAAATACGAATCATTAACCATTATCATCATTAGGATTTTTTAAAGACAACATTTCCCATTCCTGCATGTGTGCCTTTATATACATTCTTTATCATCCTACTGTGTCCCATGTATTTAGCTGTTCATGCCTTCATGTTTCTTTCTATCAGATCTTTGCCTTTTATTCTCCCCACATATTTTTCCTATCCATTTTTCACCATCCTTCATCATATATTCATGTAACAGATGATGCAAATAGTTTGTGGGACCATCCAACCAAAGAAAACTGAATTTCGTGAAAAACTGATTCTCAGAGCAATAATGATAATTGCCTCCAAAAACATAAACCACCAACCCAAAAATGGTTCCATCGACAAATATTCAACCAATGAGAGGCGGTATTAAGGAAACTAAGATAGGCTTGCTTGGAGCCTTCTGTGTGGGATAAAAGGGAAGGACTTCACTGATAAAGACAATTAACTCACTTAATATATCATCTCACCTATAGAATATATGTGTCAATAACGACACTCCTACTTATGCACATAACTGTGAGCGACTGAGTTCGACGTGAGTACTTTGCCTGACACGCTATTTTGCATGTACACTCAAACCCACAGACCCAATCCTCTTTTGATAATTCTTCAAAGAACATTTAAGCCTTAGACGCATGTACATTTTGAACCTTGTAAAACTATACTTGATTCATCACAAACTTTTTCATTGTTCAAAAAGATATTTTGTTGAACCTTGACTCTCACGAATGAACATATACATCTAGAACCAAAAAACTACTTTGGAAGCAAGACTGAACTTGTCATGCCAGTCAATAATTGAACAACTATAGCGTCAAAATTTGAAGTCATGTAAAAAAAGTTCCCTCAAAGAATGAATGTGGTCAGAATGAATTCTATCTATGATATCACTGGCATTTTCCATTGAGAAACATTTAAAGGAGAGTAGAAAAAAAGCTTTGGAAAGATCTCTGGAGAATCTAGATGTTATTTCTACTGGAAAACATCTAAAATAGTTAAAAAAAAAAAAAAGCATCTAGATTCTTCAGAATCTAGATTGATCTAGTGGAGTACTGATGCCAATTTCAAGTCTGAAGACAAAACAGTATGGGAAGGAGCAGTGGAACATACAAATACAAGTATAAAAAGGGATAGAATCTTTAGCCACCTTTGGTGGCTACAGTTGTTCAATAGTAAACAACAAAATGTAAATTTAGTTGGACATTTGCTTCATTGGGTTGTGTGTCATGGAATGCAAAAATTTTGATAGGTATAATTTTTTTCCATTGCATGTTGTATGAATGTCATAAATGCAACACAGACACTGAAAAGCATTAGTGTGGTGTACCCATGTGCAGTGACCAGTGATGTTTTAACAAGTTTAAAAAGGGTGACTGATCAAATCAATCATTATCAGCATCACAATATATTTGTTATCTTTTAATAAGCCTCACTCTAGAAGACCAATCACTTTGGAAATCACTTTGGATAAAAGTCTTTTGAGGGCATTTGTTAAAGCAGATCCTTGTAAAAATAGCAGAGACTTGGCCAAAAAGACCATATATCCTTCAAAGTGTTATTCAGACCATACAAATTCATTGTATTATTTTTGTTGTAGCTTTAACATTACAGCTGATCTTTCCTATAGCTTTCTTCTGAATGGAAAGAGAGCAGTTTCTTGACAGAAAAGTTGGCTAACGGAGAAGAAATGGTGGCTAAAATACTAACTTTGTTAAGATAGTTAACCACATTGAAATTCACTGTTGATGACAACAAGATGGGTATTTCTTTTATCAGTTATACCAAATGATCTGAATTCTTCTCATTCATTGATGTCTTTTAGAGTGGTTTTAGAATATTAGCCAAGAAGTGGCTCAAAGAGTGACATGCTGTGTCAAGGCAGTTTACTCTGGCTCCAATTGGGATATTTGGATATTTGACTTAGGAAGGCCATACATACAAAAAAAAAGCATTTATTTTACACAGCAGATATTCATTTTTCAACATCATCTCCTTCCTTGTCAATGCACTTGTTCAAAGGCCTCTCCATTAATCAAGTAGATTGAATGTTATACAGTGAAAATTTTTTATCAAAATTTGGCTAATAACTGTGTAAGGCTATGAACTTATTGATTCACACTGGTGTAAGGTAGTTAGCTATGATGTTGAATCAACTGTCAGTGCACTCGAGATGTAAAGTGATCCTTGTTCTTCTTTGGGATCAAGACTGTTATCTTTCTATAGATAAGGTAGGACAAAAATGTACATGAAGATGATCATAATAGGGTGTGGTAGTTACAAAAAGAGTCACACCTTCTTTTATAGAGGGATATTTGTCCCTATTTCTTTTTTTCATTACAGATTGTATATCTAAAAATGGCTGTAGAATGGATCAACTGAAACATTGTGGTTATAACAAAAGTAACAAAGAATGAGTTCACTGGTCCAAATAATTATTGGAATGGTAATGACTCTTCTCAATGTTATGGTCAGAAATGGCAATATGTTTAACAATACTTAAATATCTATATCATAAAGCACTAATGTATGTATGTGTGTTTGTACTCCAAGATGTTGAGAACCGTGAATCAAAGAACAGAAACAAAGGCATACCTGATATCAGCAGGTTTATAGCACACATCTTTTGGTCAAGGGGGGTTCAATACTATTTTTCTATTGTCTTTTTGAGCAGTAATTCTTAGGTTTAAGATCATGGTAGCTCAATAGGAAAATAGAATTAGCAGACAAAGTTCAAATTCTATCAGGGAAAGTTTTATATTTTTTCAAACTATTTGAGCTTTGAAACTCATGGAAATTTGTCAGTTTTGATGAAATAATTTCTCTCAGGTTTTAGAGGGGGGGGTTCTATTTACAATGCTAAACTGGGCCTTCAAATCAGACATATCAAAATCAACTGCTCACTATTTGCCTATAGCACATATTTTGGGGTCGAATTTCACATGAACAAGTTCCTTGTTTCTATAGAGTCTGCGTTCACACTCTCAGAAAAGAAATCCGTCAAAAATGATTTTCTTTATGTTTTTCTCATCTAAAATTTCTTCAAAACTGTTGGAGACTCGATTGATAGAATCAAAATATATGTATATTTTGAATCAGCATCATCTAAGGATTTTTTTTTCATTATTCGTTTTAACGCATTCACATGTGTGGGGTTCACTGCTTAAAAAAAAGATTAAAGAATAATTTGTTATTTCTATTGATATTCAAACCATCCTCATCTTTGTTGTTTTTCATACAACGTTTCGGCCGTTGCACTCTACGGCCTTCGTCAGGTATCATCTGGGAGATTTGGAAGTAATGAACCGAACCCTTTATTTATCCGACGGGGGTATATTGACTGTACTCCCCTCCTTAGCATTAGTAGTATTGTTATATTGTCTCACACTAGGATTGAACCTAGAACCATCAGATTACTTAACAGTAATTTGTCTGATGCTGCAACCACTGCGCTATGTGTCCATGTGAATTTTTCCTATAAGTGCAATAGAAATAATGATAATACCTCATCTCAAAAATTCCGAGATATACTGAATAATTTGTTGTTCCTAAGTCATAGTGGTGCAAACAGTGGAGTGCTTAAATCCTTGGAAAATAGATATATCCCAAATCAGCAGATCACAATTTACCTGTAGCAGACATTTTAAGGTTGATTTTTACTAAAACATGTTTAGCACTTTTTATAGGGTCTCCATTCATGCTTTGTAATCAAAACAAGGACAAATACTAATGTTCAGACAATCAAAAAAGACGTACATTTAATGATTTCATAAATGAGACATTTATGAACAATATGTATGAAGCTGAAAGGAAAATACATGTCATTGATCATGATTGAAAAAGCCTATTTAGAATAGATTACTATGGAGCATCTTTATAGAGAAGGAGAGAGTTACTCATTAGATTATTCATATATATTACAAAGTAATATAGGAAAAAATGATTGGTTAGGGAAACCCATGACATAACAGGTCTAATGTTGTTAGGTTTATCTATCGAATAGAGCCTGATTAGTGGTGCCTGTAATAATGAGTGGTAGGTTTGATCAAGCTAGGCCAAAAGCCAGTTGATTCAGTTTTAGGCGCAAGGAGTGAAAAGGGGCAAAGTATCAAGTGAATTAATTGCAGTGTTTGTGTTGAGTCGCCATAAAGCTTTTATGGATTCTCACATAAAGAAGATTGGTAACAGAAGACGATATATTATAGTCACGGTCAAAGAAAAGAACTGCACCAGCCAGGAAGTTTGAGAGTAGGAAAGGAAGAGAAACAGAGGATGTAACTGACAATAAAAGCTGGGACAAATGAGTGCTGGTGCCTGTGGGCCCAGATTTTTTATTGGCAGTAGATAAAGGAAGTGATGTATCCCATATGTGGCTAGATTTGAGGTTTCGTATCTAAAGCTAATCCCTCTTTATTTTCGTATTGAATTTTGATGAAAAATAAAGGAGTCACTACAAGACCTTCAAATCCTCTAGACATTTGGCTGGTTTGAGAAAGGAAATATTTCAATTTTTTATAAGAGGGGATTCTGTTTACATTAGAGCTATAATGCTATACAGTAATCTTCCATTCATTATAAGTGACCATGGATTCGAATTTCTTCTTCTCTCAGTGATTATGTCAGTTTGCTCAAGTTATGTGCTACCCTGCATGTGTCTGCCTTCGAATGTGTGCTGGCCTCACTGGTAAGGTATCACAGAGGGAAAACAAAGACATTGTTCATGCTCATATGATAAAAACTAATTTTAGCGTTGGAGAAATCAGTGAGAGCAACACTACACCAGTGTTTAGAAACATGGTAAATACAATTAGTAACTCAAGTTCAGATTCGTTGGAGAAGATTTTACTTTTTTCTTTTCAGTTCCTAGTGCTTTCTACTCATTAGATATGCAAATTTTCTGAAAATCTATCAGTTTTGAGAAAGGATATATTTAAAGGTTTTAAAAGTGGGGGTTCTATTTATAATGTTGCAATGATGCTGAACTGCACCCTTACTTTCCATTCATCATAAGTGACCATGGACGTGTATTTTTCCTATAAGTGCAAATACCAGTTTACCAGAATTATTACAAGAATCTAACCTTAAACTGGCAATAAAACATGTTTTTCTTAGAGCAAAAAATGAGAACCCTAATCTGACTTCAATCCAAATCCAAACTTAAAGATGAATTATGAGCAGAATTTCAATCCTGTAATCCACTTTGACATGCAGACTACTAACACAAAAAAAGATCAAATGAATTCTCAATTTTCAGGAAAATTAATACTCGAAGATTGAAGAGGGACTAAGCATGCCTGACTGGCATTTTTTAAATCTTTATAAAATATCATTTGCTTCTTAGTGTTGTCATCTTTACAGATTTTTTTCCCAGGCGACACCAGATATTTCAGCTAGTCTAAGTATGATTTGAGAAATCTGTGTGTGTTTGTTTATGCACTGAGATAACTTGATGACCGGCCATCATATAAAGTTAATATGTACCATATATGTTGAGGCATGCACTAGACATTGCAGTGTCAAGTTTGAAGTCATTTGGGTCAGCACTTCCTGATATGTGGGGGTGCTCGATTTACAATAAACGATCTCGAGTGGAATGAATACGTACTATGCGATCACAAAAAGTGACGTTTTTTGATGCAATCTGAATCTCAAATGATCTGGAGGTGGTTTTGGAACAGAATTGAGCAAGAGAGAAAGGGAAAGAGAGAATCATGTTTTTTTTAAAGATTTTTATCAAAGTCTTCTGGTTGAATTATTTTTTTGAATCTGTGTAATTAGCAGATACATAGTGAAATATAAAAAAGAAGGAAAAAAGATTTAAATTTGTTTTTTTTTTATAAATCCTCAATTTGTTTAAATACGTTTAGATTTTTGATTCTTACGTCTGTAATTGGTTGCACATGTCTTCAATGTGTTTGCTTGCCATTTTGAACAATATTTTTTGAATTTCTTCAAATTATTTCCACACAGTATGTTTAAAGATTTTCTAATGGGTTATCCTCTGGTGAGTGTCAGTAGAAAGAAGATTTCAAGAATTTATTTTAAAAAACAAATTGAAAATTTTTTTCCTCCTCTTTTATGTTCTAAAATGATGCATGTACAGCCTTTTTTGCTGCCAAATTTTCTATAAAATGTGATTAAATCAAATTGTAATTAGATGACGTAACAGGATTTTTAAAAAATTTGGTTTTGTTTGTTGTTTCGATTAACAAAAATTTCTGTTTTGATTGTTGCTATTAACAACATCATAAATATATAAAGAACAGTGTCTCATCATTTCAAGTTTAACCTCCTGATGATTTTTATGAAACCAGATGTACCATTTGAATGCGTACACCCTGGTCTTGAGCAGATTAGAAAGAAATCAAAAGAATTTCCGATGAAATCTCACCAACGTAACAATCAACCCTTTGCAATAGCTTTGCTGGCCAAGAATGAAAAACTCTTTTTTCTTTAGTGAATCATCACAGAAAATGAGAAATTGGTTCAGCATATTCACAAAAGCCCTCAAAAGCAGTGGTTATCACAAAAGCCCTCAAAAGCAGTGGTTATCACAAAAGCCCTCAAAAGCAGTGGTTATCACTCTGTCAAACCGATTTCAACACCGAAACTAGGACTTGATCCTCACAAGATTTTGTTATGCATCAGGTGAAACATGACAGGTATTGTCCAGTTGAGGTTACAGGATCTTTGAGGAAACCATTACAGCAGATCTTTCTTGCCAACAACTTGATTGTGCATTACCCTTAGAATATGCTACTTAGGTAAACATGAAGGGGGTCATCATCCAACCTGACAAACCCCAAAGAAAATAGAGTTATTTGGCTAGGAAGTTTAAATTTATCCTTCATACTCACCAGATCTTGCATCTTCAGATTGTTAGCTGTTTCAATTACTTGAGCATTTTCATACCAGGACCAGGAGCAATATTTTCCATTTGTTTTTGACCCATGACAGATAAGCAAGGTCAAATCTATTGTGAGACAGGCTGTGTAGACACGTTGACTCCAAACAGTACAGACGTCAGTTGTGAAAACCCCGATGCGATAGGCTCTTGCTTCCAATCATTCATATACAGCACTACTAATCTTGTATTGTCTCACAAAGCAGTTGTGGCATTGCATATATCCAAGATAATCAATTCTACTTTTAACTCTTTCATCATGTTTTGGAAGGGAAGAGCAGTTAGTGAAGTGTGTCATTTAGTACAGAAAAAGTGGAAAATCTTATACTCCTTTGTTGAAGTGAATGGAAAACCATGTTTGATTCTTATGCAACATGTAGGTGTAAAAGAATACATTCAAAAGCATTATATAACCACTTGCGCTTGAAGTATGATGAATACAGTAGAAAGCTACTCAAATTCAAGGAGTTGAAATTTTAAAAAAAACAGCAGTCAGTATTTAAACAGGTTCTTCAAGTCAGTGATATTGCAGTTGAGAAAAGGTATAGGACTGTCCATAGAGTAACTGACATCTGAGCCATTTTAAGAAGGGAACCTTATAAAGAAATGTACGTTGATGCCCACTGAAGATCATCATCATCAGTCTTTTAACGTCCGTCGTTGGATATAAACCTTTCCCAGGATTCGCCACACTTTCTCTATTGTGGGCATTGTGGAGCCAATACTCTGAATTTGTGTAGCTGGTCTTTCTATCTTGTATTCTGCTGGCCATGGTTATGCATGTGATTTCTAGGGATCCATGTTGTGATGTACATATCGGTTGTCTGCCATTCTTGCAACATGACTAGTCCATTGCCTTTTGAGTTTTTCTAATGGATTCTATGATGTCTCAGACTCCTGTTTTCTGTCCAATATATTGAGCTGTCTTGTGATTTCACCATGTGAGGTTGAGCATGATTCTTTCATGTGCATGTTGCATGTTTCTCAGTTTGAAGATCAGTTTCTTGGTTAGGTTCCATGTTTCAGCTCCATAATTGACTATCGGGAGGATGGAGTTTTTCAAGTTGCAAAAAGAATTGATGTATTGTCAGTGAATCTCAACTTGAACACTCATAGACAAAGTTTAGTCATTTACAACATTTTCTAATGCAATTGATGAAAGTACAAATATATGTAATGTAGCTCAACTTACAGTTTATATACATGGTGTAGATGAAAATATGCACACAAGAAAAGAGGTACTGGTTGTCATAACTGCTGGGCAACAAGGATTACATGCTCTATTTTTAGATTCACTCCCTTGCTTGTCTAGACTGTTTGACCTTTAGACAACTTTGCGTGGGAGTATGTGCAAAAGTCAGTGTTTACGATTTGCTGTGCTTTTTTTCAAATCCAGACAGGGTTTGAATCCTTATACACCAAATAGGTCTCTACTACAGTGTCTTCTTGCTACAGACACATATAGAGAGAAAGTCCACTATTCACTATTACTTCTAAATCCTACTTTACTTCTTTACTATTTCTCTCCTGTCTTCTTATCAATAGTACAATAAATACAAAACAAATACTAACCACAGAAACGGAAAACTCACAAAAGAACTTGCAAACCTCCAGACATTTACCCATGAGATGAACAGGTAGATTTTGTTTTCCTGATAACATTCATTCTTGATTTGGCTTCCTTATTTCTTTGAAGTCCAAGTCATAACTTGGTGACTAAGCCATAATATAATTAACGACAATGTCATAACACTGGTTTCAATGAAGGGGACAGCAACAGCGGATGACATCTTTGTGAGTTTGGTGGTGACACTGGATAAAATAGATGCTCACTGGGTACAAACCTTGTCTTGTGTAGTGCCCACCTTTCCAGCTAAAAATAAATTATTTATACACGGAGTTATCTGCCCTTTGAAAAGGATCTACTTCTAACCCCTATATCTCTAGAAACGGTTAATTCCTTGTTCCCCTTTTTGACGTCACACAGAACTACAAATCAGATAGCTGATTCTTATCTTTACCATATTTAAACTGTGGTGGCAAATCTCTCACCCTCTCTGTGTTCCGACTGTGTCGAGGTAAGCTCATCTCTTCTCCTTTCTCTCTTTAGTTACGATAGTTAGTACAGTTTTTATACACACTTAGTTCTTATACACGCATCATCACATCTTCATCTCAAGAACACATCCTAACCAAGTTAAGCACTACCATCGTAGTTAGGACGGACTTCCTAAGATATCTTCTAAGTGGCAAAACTAGGATCTTTGTATAGACTCTATCTCACATTTACTCAGTGACATCTCTTTCCCTTCATCTTTCCTATCTCTACATCTTTTATCCTGGTAGATCCCTCCACATATTCGTGTTGGCAGAAACTCCGGTCTTTGTTAATTTTAATTCACTCACGAATTAAAACTAGCACTGTTGTTAACTTCTTTGTTTGTTCTTATTTCCACGTTTTGTTCACAATCTAACTGACAGTTTACTAACCTTGTTTTTGTGCTTAAGCAGTGAACACGCTGCTTCCCAGGATTTATCTTCTTAGATCAATTTTGGGTTATACACGTATTAGGGGACTGACATATTAGCAACCTTAAATCAGCCCCCCGACATGACGCTTGTTACAGATGGAGTACCACAAATGGTTGATAGAAAAGCTGTCAAGGCAAGAAAATCAAAGGAAAAACAACTAATTATGAAGTTGAAGCATCAATTTTATAATGTTCATTCCATTATACATAGGGAACTGTTGTGCAGTAAAACATCCAAGATGTCATGGACGTTGTTATAAAGACAGTGAGCTTGATAAACATGTAAGGTCTGAACCACTGACAGTTCAACTGCTTATTGGAGGAGAGTCATAATAAACATGGACTGCCATGTGACTTCTATGTTTGTTGGTCAAGTCGGTGAGTCATCTTGAAGCAATTTTATGAATTGCGACGTGAAATATTGATATTTATACAACAGAAAAGATGGGATTTGAAGGGACTGAAAGATGGCGAAGGGGTTCAAGATCCAGCTTTCATGGAAGAGGTTACAGAACCTAAATTACTTGAATACAAAGCTGCAATGATGCAATAAATTGGTAACAGATTTATAGGACTCTATTCATGCCTTTGAGATGAAACATTCTTTTTAAATGTCAACTATCAGATGGTAATATTACAGACTTTCCAACCTTAAAATTCTGGCAAGACTCACACTCATCTCATGCTGATATCAACACTGCATCATTATCCTAGGATTAAATGTTCTGCTTCAAAGATTATGTCAATGTTCAGAAACACATATGCCTGTGAATGATTATTTTCTGTGATGAACTTGAGTAAGTCTCGACTTTGCTCTCGGCTTACTGATAAGCATCTCAATTCAATACTGAACGTCGCTACAGCTCTGTCTTTGGTGCCAAATTTTGACTGGTCCTCACCAAGTGGTACCACATATCAAGGGACAGTAGTCCAGGATTTAAGACTGAATAATTCAAGTACATAAACACTTGATTTAGTTTTGTATTTTTCAGAGCTCCATACAAATATGAGAGTAGAATAAATCCACATTCCTTATTTTTAAACGACTCACCTGATATGTGATTGTAAATTGCTCATAGTTATGTTATCTGACCTGCATACCATGTACTCATAATATACTTGGCCCACCATTATAAATGAGTTTGACATCCCTGGCGTATACAAATTCTAAATTTCTCTTCAAACAATCTATTTATCAGTAAATTATCATGTTGTTTGATAGAACTCTGTTTTTATGGATACTATCCGTTGCCAGTTAAACTGGATGTTTATATGTTCCTGCTATTATCAATCTATCAAAATTAATTGGTATCATATCAAGGAATTTGGCTTCAACAGTTTTGTTCTAGTTATTCAAGATATAGATTACTGAGTGAAAAACACTAACATCAAGTGAGAGTAAGTAAAATATCATGTATTGGATTGTTGAAAAAGTTTGTTTGTTCTTTTTTCATTGTTAGATGGCATTAGAAGCATCTAGTTTCAAATAACTTCAAAAACATTGCTTTTGACTCTATTGTGAAGCTAATAGAGACATTACCATGTACCTAGTTCCCAAAACCCATTTTATTCACTACCTACCAATATTAAAACAAGATCATGACTAGAGGAAAGTAAAGATCAATGAAGGAAATAATCTTACAATTCATCAAATGACCATCTATCAGTCAGTCTATCTATCTGTCTGTACATGACAGCCTACTGCAAAAACACTCAACGTAATCTCATGAATTCTCCTCTGCGTACTACTTAGACCCGGGTGCAGGTTTTCAGTAAGTTAGTTTTTGAAAATCAAGCCCCAAAATATGTTATTTTGGGGAGGGTCGATTTACAATGCAAATCATCATGCTATTTTTTGTACCTGCTTCTCAGATGAGAGGCCTGCCTGCTGCCTACCTGTTGACATTCTCAGTGTGAGTGGAGACTTTGTATCATTCATGAAGAGGCGGTGCTGAGAGCAAAAGGGAGATATCTCACTAACCACCCAGCAAAACCCAATGAAAATTTCTGTGTGTACCAATGTGACCCTGAGACATTTTTAGCAAATCAGTTTTGACAATCTAAAAAAAAAAGGCGGGATGGGAGGCTTCAAATTACAATGCAAATTCATGTCAAAATCAACACGTTTTTTTTCTGTTGAGTGATGTTTTTCTGATACGGAAGAAAAATCTAAAAGTAAAATAATGTCACGTTTTAAAAACAAATTAAATTAAACACAAGCTGATATCCATCTAGCTATCCATTTCATTAATTCTTTCATTATTTGACAGCAATTTAAACTGCCCATTAGGGCGGTATTCATCTAGTGATAAATTGGAATATATCTATAAAAAGATTATAAAAGGGAATCAAATGCACGAATTTACATTGAGTTATCTCCCTTACTATTTGGCTCCACCCTTTCAAACTGACCATGACTGTTGCCTGCAGCAGAATAATGAAACTATCCCTCAATCAAAGAAAGAATTCCTAGATCAGCCTCAAACTTTAATCAATTCTTCATGAGCCCATGGCCCACTCTTCCACAAAATGTCATTGAAATTTGTTGAGAACTTTTTAGAGATATTGTGCAAACAAACAGACAAACAATCTTTTTAAACAATGTTTGTATATATACACTGTTGACCCGATATAATGTGGAATCACTTATAATGCAGTTTGAACATGGACCCCAATTTTCAAAATGTTAGATTTTACTCTCAAAATAGTTAAGTATAAATGCCTGATATCAACAATAACTTGAATCTCTAGCTTCTGGTGAGGTGTCACAAATTTACAGCTGACAACAGCTTGACTGCAGGGGCTACTTGAAGGATGTCTAATTAGGCATCAAACCACCTTAAGGGGGCTTTGCTCCCTAGTTTGGAGTCAGAGTTGTCCTAATTCTAGACTGGTTGCCTTCCCTTGGCTAGAGAAACTAATCTGCCCTGCTATTTAATCTGTAGCTAGCATATGGATTCATACCTTCCCCAAAGATATTAACTTGAGGTGAAACTAATCAGTCCCAAATGGAGTTTGAACTCATGTTGCTGATTCAATTATCCGAGTCATTACTGACTATGCCAAGTGCACATATCATAGACCAGCAAATACAGGACATTGAACTAAAATTTCATAAAAGTGGTAAAATAGTTGTAACTACTTGCAATGTTTGCAAAGCAATTAGATTATTCTGTCCATAATTCAGATAGATTTAATAATTCATTAGATATTGAATATTTTCCAGTCAAATCTTCCTTTATCACAGGTCAACACAGTTATTTGAAAATCATAAGACAGGGTACTGGGAATTTGTTTGAAATCCCAACAGGGGTCAACAAGAGGGTGGAATCCATTTTTTTCTGTTCTCACATTCATGATACTAACATGAAATTCTGATACTCATTCTTATTTTCCATTAGATTAAGATATTCCAGTAGACATAATTGTCTTGGATTTTCCAAATTTTTTAGATAAGCATTATCATTAATAATTTTTTATTAGTTTCTCTTTCCATCTCATTTTGTGTTTTTAAAATTTTTTATTGCAATACTCAGGTAATCAGTAGGATGCTGCCCATGTCAGATGGGCTTTCATGAATAGAGGATGCAAGTTCAAATCCCACTTGAAGCTAATTCTTCATTTCCAACTCATGCTAATTGCTTAACTGTGATGGAATGTAAAAACAATCTGAGCATTTTTATGAAAAAAGAAACAAAAATAAGATGACTAGAAAAAAAAAAAGAATGATGTTCTCATTGAGACAGAAGAAAAGGAAAAGTACTGAACAAATTCTTCAAATTTCATTTTGTATTTTTTCCTGTCAGATGCAGCATACTCTTGAGAAAAGCTGAAGAACGTTTTAGCTGAGCTGTTGCTTTGAAAAAAATGAAGATGAGGATGATAGACTGAAAAACATGGAATAATGAAAATACATTTCAGAACAAGAAAATAAATGTATACTGTCTTGGGGGCTAAATTTGAACTACTACTAGTACTGGCCACCCAAAGTTTCTGGAGTTGGAGGACTTGAAAACTTCAAATAGGGTTGATTTATACAAGATGCACGTTGAGGGGTCTTATTTAACAGAAGTAATCAAACATCACGAAGATTTACAGTGATCACTTGCTCAGATTATTTCAACAAAAATCGTTAAACATAAACAGTCTCCTCTTTAAATATAAGGGTTACAGCATTACAAAGTGTAACTGTGGAAAATCGAATTTATTGTCCTGTACTACTAACCATATACTATATTTCTGTTGAAATTTTTTCTCAAGAGTTTTCAACGAAATTCATGAAACCACTTCAGAAAAATATATAGGGTTATCTTGATATTGGCACAATTTAGTAGATGTAATATCAGCATCTTATATACTCTTTAAAAAGCAATTTTTAGCCTCATAGATTTATATCCTATTAAATGTTTAAAGTCCTCAAACTTCCAAAACTTTAGGTGGCTGATATTTTGGAACTGATTAACCGAAATTACCCCCCCCCAATTGGAAGAGTTATAATATAGGCTACATTTTTAAATGAGGGATATACGGAACTGGAATCAGTACTACCATCCCAAAAGTATTTACACTTTATGTTCATGTTCTAATCTATGAAAGTATGGATTTGGTAGGACTTTTAAAATTCATATATTGTCTCAAATTGAGTTTATGCTAAGATGGCCGATAAAATCTCCCAATGCTGTTTAAAAATCCATCTTAAGCCAGTTGATCTAACAATACGTAGGCATTATGTTTGGAATCGCCAGAAAAATATCAAGTTTCTGTAGGCAAGAAAGAGTTACCTCCCTTCCCTTGATAATCCAATTATTTTGATTTCTCCGAGAAACACGCAAGAAAGTTTCAAATGTAATAAAAGGCAAGGAACGAAAAAGTGCAAAAATCTAAGAAATTGATGTAAAAATAATATATTAAAACGATGGCATGCATAAGCTGGAAGAATTAAAAAAGAGTTTAAAAGTTTGAACAGACGAAAGAGAATCATTTCTCCTCAAATATCCCAAATAAAGTGTCGTTTCTTGTTGGAATAAATTGAAGTCTATCCAGCCAATACTGATGGCAACATAGAGAGTTGAATAGGTATTAAAATGTAATTTAAGTCTGTGAGTAAATGAATTGAATTATACAAAAGGTTTGCATTGTAATTTGAATTGCTAAGCATATTGACATTCAAGGTCAAGGTTTCTTAATGTTTCCTTTTGGAATATTCTGCTGTAAGTCTTTAGTTAAAATAGTTCACAGTATGAAAACATTTCAATGTCCCAGTGGAAAGATCTAAGCAGAACATGTGATCATATAAGAAGCAGTGTTGGATTACCTAAATATGCTATGGGCCCCATGCCAAATGCTTGCAAGCTAACAATTCAGATTCAGCATTATTGCTATAGTACTATACTGCCCTCAAGTTTTATGAATGACTTGGTGTTTAAAGCGGTTATTATTTTAACACAGTTATTGATAGAAGCCTGGTATCTATGTGATACATATAAGATGCAGAAATCTGAAGTCATAGCCACTGCACAAAGATCAAACTGAAAAAAAAGTAATATTATCATTGAAATGTTGGAGATATTTGTTGTATTATCTGGCTCTACGACAATTGGAAAAATCAAATATTTTGCAAGTACAAAATGTATGTGTTTTAATATTTACATTTACTCAAGAGTATGTTTTTATAACATTTACCAACGGCCCCACACTAGCTTGATCCAACGCTGATTAGAAAGTGTATGTGTGAAAATTAAAAGAATAAAGAAATGTACAAAACAGTTTTAATTTCTCTGCATGGAGGGCTCAAATTACCTTACCATGTTGCTGGTGAGAAATAGGTGAATAATAGGAAAAATTTGCCCCTGTCCAATACATATATATATATATATATATATATATATATATATATACATATACATATATATATATACATACATATATATATATATATATATATGTATGCATGTATATATATATATATATATATATATATATATATATACATGCATACATATATACATGGATATATATATAGATATACATATATATCTCTATGTATATATGTAGATATATATGTGTATATATATACATATGTACATATAAGTATATATACATATGTACATGTATATAGATACATATATATATATATGTATATACATACATATGTATGTATATATGTACATATAAATATATATGTACATATATATATGTGTGTGTGTGCATAAATGTACATATATATATATATACATATATATACATATATATATGTATATATATGTGTGTGTGTGTATAAATGTACATATGAATATATATATATATATATATATATATACATACATATATATATATATATATACATATACATATATAAATATATATATATATACATATACATATATAAATATATATATATATATACATATACATATATAAATATATATATACATATACATATATAAATATATATATATATATACATATACATATATAAATATATATATACATATACATATATAAATATATATATATATATATATATATATATATATATATATATATATATATATATATATATATATATATATATATATATATATATATGCATATACCACCGTCCGTGACATCACTTCATCTGGTATTAAAACTTAATAACGTTTTTTCGATCAAGTATCCCAAAGAAGTTTAATTGTAATCTGTTGAACTAGTAAGAATGACCATTGTCATATTTGGAGCACAACTCTCTCATTCCATCAGGACATTTGAGACTAAACCACCTGATGTAAGATGGAATTTACCTTGCATTACATAGCATATTTTAGTAAGATGATACTTTCCCATCCAGAGAAAACCAAACACATACATACTTTTGTGTTTGACATATAGTAATATTTTTTTTTTTTCTAAATTATGGATGATGCCATAAACAGGTTTTAAGTAAATTCTTATTATGAATGAAATTTGGTTGAATTTGTGTCAGTTCTGGATAAATTACCAGAAGCTACCTATGTATGCAAGAAGACAAATACATGTTACTATTAGCTTTCTTTACCTGTATCACTAATCCGCATATAACATAAATTGGGTAGAGTAGTGCTGAAGTTAGAAGGTGTCAATTTCAGCAGACCATTCAATACGATGACCAATGATTTTCAAGAGATTATCCAGCAAAACACATTAAGCCAGCTGCCTTATATCCAACACTGCAACTGCTATTTTCTTTTATTACCCAGAATGCAACATTAGAAGCGGTAGATGAACTGTTTGAACTGAAATTAAACAAATCACAACACCATTAAATTAATGATGAAAGAAAAAACTCATCTTGGTTAACAAATGAATAAAATCTCATAACATTTAACAAATACAGATGAAAGAACAATTTTGTAAGAGCACAGGTTTTTGTAGAGACTGTTTAAACACACATCATTAGTTATACAACCTGAAAGTAATAGAAAAGTTAAAATGTGGAAGAGTCGATTTTTAGTATCCAGTATGGGACCTTTCGATAAACCTTTCTAAGCAAGCTCTTTGACAAAATCTCTTCATTAGCCTTGAGGAAGCAACAAGTTCTTCGTGATTAGTTTTGTGATTTGCAGGGTGAAAAGTAAGTTTTGTAATTTTCAATTATTGTATAATTTCTACACAAGTACTGAGAATCTAAACTACCAACTTTTAACTTCCTAATCTTTCATGAGTTGTGCACTGTTGGCCGTTACTTTATTGTGTTTACACTTTGTGTTCTATGTGTATTTTGCATGGAATGTTGTAATGTTGCAGTGGTAAAGATTTAAGGTTTTGGATAGATTGGATTACTCTGTTTAGCTTGTCCAACCTGCCCCATGGAATTTTCTTTGTAAAGCTAATTTATACTCAGCCATTTATGTGATGCTACTATAGTTGTCAATGAAAGCATTTGATATACAGGAACTACAAGTCGATTTTATGTTTAAAAAACTTAGTCACTTAGTCATCAGGTGTAAAATTTCTTTCAGGTAAAAATGGTTAGAAAATATCAATGCAAGACCAATTGTGAAACGTATAATGGTATTTTGATTCAACATGCATTGAAAGAGATTGGGAAAAGAAAATCTCCGAGAGATATTTTGAAAGATCTACAGATTCCCAAGATAACACTGATATTAATCAGAAATGTTGCATACCTGAGAAGCAACATTTGCTTGAGCCATCGATTCAAAAGTCAAACAAGACCATGAGGGAAGGAGCATTGAAGGTATCTAAGAATATAATGCAAGAGACGGCCTCTACTGATGATACTAACCTATAAAATGAAGACAGTTTTCAAGGGGATGACAGCTCTGATGCTGAAAATAATGCAGACGTATGTCTACACCCTGATTTTGATGAAGATAGAGTGCCAGATATTGGAGACTGTTCTCGTGATCTTGGTTGCTGAAAATTCAGCTAAACAATTTCACAGTAGCTCAAGTAATTGACAAGGATGATAAACAGTTTGTTGTTACTTATTCAAGGCAATCCAGAAAAATCTGTGGTAAATTTGTTACCCTTCAATGTCGACATTTCTAACAAAGAAAATGTTATTATGTGCCTGCTTCTACCCATCTCAGCTGGAGGTAGTAAACATGCAAAGTCAGTTCTGTATTTTTCTGTTTACTTAACAGCATTCAACTACCAGTAGGTTAACAGAGAAATCCGGGGTAAGCCCTACTTTGTATAAAAGCATAGCAACCAACTCATACCAGACTGTACAAGAACTTTATAGTCAATAGAATACCAATTGAAACCAGTTAGCTTCTGTGAATTCCAGTTGTTGTGTTGAAATATATTTTAAAGGTTACAGAATCAGAATCGGTGATTTTCTTTCACTCTTTTGTCACTAGTCCAATCAACCCCACATGAAGGTCCAAGATATCCCCCCATCCCCCGAGGGCACGCAGGGCCTGTTAAGAGACATTTTAGAATATCAATTTCCCTTTCTACTACTCTATTCTGAAAGGACTTGATACTGGCTAACATTGAGCAAGATGTAATACTGTCATCCAGTATAAGAATTTGGGACTTGGTCACAAGAGCAGTTATCTGACAGTCAAAAGTTTGAAAAGTGAACCAATGTGCCCCTCTCTCTACCTACCAGAGAAGTCTTTTGTCGAAGTTTTTGAGTACAAAAAAGGTACACTTGTTCCACGTTGTGTGTTTGTGTATGTGTGAAAGGTGATGGAAGGTTGTTCGTTGTGAGCCCCCCCCCCCGCCCAGAAAGGCAGATATCACCACTTGAGAAAATGGGTTGGTGACTGTTATTTATAGAAAAATAAGGAAAAAAAAGTGACTCTCAGCCATGGGTGTCAGCTAGAGGTAGGGGAACAGGGCATTTGGCTCCCACCCCCTTGGATCAGGCCTTCTCACCTACACTCATATATGACCAGGAGCACCCGGGGACACCCATCCACTCACGGATGCTCAAAAAGAGAAGAATCTACACACAACTTGACTGGTTGGTCAGGCAGGTCATTTGTGAGGCTACAGTAATTTGATATAGGATGATAGTACAGCAAAATGGTTTTATGTAATCTCAACTTAATTCACCTAAATAAAAAGATGGTATTATTCTATGCTGGTAACAGGTTTGCTGCTAAAATATATTCTGAACATATGCTGTGTGGTGGTGAGCATCAAAGACCAAATGTGCAGATGCAATGCATCAGCCAATGAGGGTGCACTAAGGCTGTGCATTGCTAAGTGCATTGGGAACCTATAGACTTATCCTTGGGTTCTCTTTCTATTACTTGGCTCCAGCTGTGGCAGCGCTGTCCCATTGCACTAAGAGGGACAAGTCGGTCACGTTCTGACGCTTTTGGACCTTGGTTGCTTTAGCAATCACAGTTGCTTTGGCAACCACAGTTGCGTCAGCTGGAGCTGTTTTTCATGGGTTGCTCAACTTTTTCCCATGTTAAGTTTGACATTGTGTCACATTTTGCTCCGGCGGGAGAGCAAATAAATAGGTACCCATGCTCTCGGCAAAGAATGTCTGGAGATACCTATGGCTTGATCCGCACATTTTTATTTGAAACAGATGGTGTGCATCGGGGATCAGGGAAACAGTGGTAAATTGCCCCCCATGGAATAAAAGTGAAAATTTTGGGGGTGATGAAAGCTAGAGATAAAAATATGGTTGAAGTTTTTTCTGATTAGGACATGGGATTTCAAACTTAATTTTTATAAGTAGATATTCCTTATGATGTGTGCATTGAGTGTGACTGATGCCATCTGGTTGAAACATTCGATGATTTGCCGCCATAATTCTCTGTAGTGTCTTCATTATTTCAGAATGTAATTTTCGTTTAGATAAGTGCAAATATTCTAATTTTGTATCTATTTCACTGCCAAGTTGTAGAACAACTTACTTCCAAATGTTAACAACTGTACATATGGAAATCCACAAAAACATTAAAAATCAATTTGTGTGTTAGAAATAATATGTTTAAGAGCACTTTATAGCTTTGCATTGTACCATTATGATAGTAGAATTCTATTTCAAAGAATAACTCATCATGACTTTTTGCAGCTAAAAATGTATGAAATTCATGATTTTGCAGATTAAGTTCAGGGATAAGGGTAAATATCATTATATACAAATAGATTTTGGGTAATACCCAAAAAAATACCCTGACCTCTGGTGTACACTAAGGTCGCTACAAGTTTAACTAGAGAGTATTCAGAGAGCTCATACCACTGCCAATGCCATTGTCACTAAAAACTCAATGAAAATCAGTTCATATATATCTACGATGTAAGAATTTCCTGGATCCACGGCAGAATTTATTCAATTCTGCCTTAGCCCATGGCCCAACCTTCGAAAAAAAAAGAAAAATCTCACTGAAGTTCACTGAAAACCTTTGGAGATAGACAGGAGTGAATACATACACTTCCTCCAAATACATTGGCAGAAATGCCACCAAATTTGACAATTGTTACCTTTCCTGTTTCAAAATAGCCACCGTTCCAGTTGCAGAATAAAAGATGCCAATGAGAAACTAACACTGACCCTGAAAGTACTAACTTCTTGTAAAGGCGGCCATTTCAAAAACGGAAAAGTAACAATTGCCCCAAAATTAACTGCCTCAAACATTTTGGTTAATACTCTAGAACAACTAAAAAGTTTAGTATCTTCTTGTTTTAAAGATCATTGGAAGACTATATCCATACGTTCATTATCATTATACAATTTTATTGCAAACCAAGGTCTATTTCCAGAAACTTGGATTATTTATCTATTCATGTTTTTCATAAATTTGACATCCTTAAATCAGACACCTGAAGTCTTTACTTTCAGTATCTTTTTTTTGGGTCTAACTTTTCTATTGACTGTTTCGAGTTGAAAATATTTTCTTGTTCACAGCAATCATTCTTTTTCAGTATTTGTAAAATCCTAAGGTATCATCACAAAATTTAAAAAAAAAGATGCTATACGTCTTTGTTCCAAGTATACAAAAAAAATCTTAGGGACAAACTTTCGGTACTAACTCGGTTCAAAAGCGTACTATCGAAGAAGCACATAAACCAATGATGTAATAATCCGAAGTACACACTATGTGCTGACATTTACAGCACGCCCTATCGGCCATCTTTGTTATCATCGTAGTTTGTAATCATATATCGTCTTTATTCCTTCATCTCTCTCATGATTCACTCCAGGCTCCTCTTTCTTATATTTTTGTGCTACTACCAATTTCCTGGAGAGAAAATCGTGTATTTGAAGAGGTTATCTTTACCTCTCTTGTAGTGTGACAAACTTACGTGAACTCTGTTAGTTATTGTATTATAAAAAGCTGTTTTTGTTTTGTGTGTAAATTTGGTCTTACTTGTCGAGTCAGCTGTGATTTTAAAGGGTGAGACTTTTTTTTTTAAATCCCCCATGGACGATCAGGACATCCTCACCACCCTCAAGATTCTTATCATCGGAGAAAGTGGAGTGGGGAAATCAAGGTAAATATTTAAAATGCTACCTTACCTTCCCCCCATCCCTTTTTGTGTGTATTTATCGAAAAAAGTTTGGATTAAAAAGATATTCATTTTCCTTGACCGTTCATTTTTGGTCAATGGTGTTCGTTCGTTAATGTCAAAGTATATGTACCTTTGCTTTTAGTCTTCCTTGTCTTCTAGTTAAGCTTATACTAGCTCAACAACAAGTAATAAAGTCATTATAAAGAGTACCAACCGAAAATACATCGTTTATGCAATAATAGGGGTTGGTATTTGAAGTGTGTCTTAGTAATGTTTAGTTGTTAGTGTGGTAAAACTTGTTTGTTCTGATGATGGGTTGTTTTTAAACATATTAATTGAGTTCACTGTTTCGTCTGACAAGGAGTCCCAGTATGAAAGAGATCTAAATTGAGGAAAATTAATGCCAGATTGCATAAATACTGAACCAGAATTGTTTATTTGCTTTTAGAATTCTTTATTACGCTTAAAACTAGCCCAACAACAACTAACAAGTAATGATAAAGTGAACTAACGTCAAAAATACATCGTATAAATACGGGACAAAAGTAGTTTTTAACTTTTTTAATCGAAGTGAACGGCTCTAGTGAGTTCTAAACCGAACTAAAAAAAAGTCATACACGTAAAAAAAATCCCCCAAAACATTGGACAATGTTAAAAACATTTAATTCCTTTATTTTCCAAAGACTATACTCTCATTTGGGAAATGATTGATCTGCAATCTCGTCATAAATAAATAAATAGTCTGAAGGGAAAGAACATAGTAGATTAATCTGTAAATTATTTTTTTAGCTATAGAATAGGAGGATTATGGAATTCTGTGATCTCGAAACTGGGGGTCTGCGAACACTTTTGGGGTCCGTCAGATAATGGTTGGGGGATCTCCGGATGAAAATTCAAATTAATAACATGAATTTGAAGTAAACAGCTCGACAATATACCCATTATCGATAAACATGAATGTACACAGACCCGTGTCTTAGGATTCGAATAAATTTAACCCGTCTTGAATTAAAAAAAAAGATATTTTTAAAGGTCAAAAGTTGCTTTAATTGTAATTCATTGCTGCTTAAGAACTAAAAGCTAAAAATAGGTGTCTTCTAGAATATCTCCTTTGTAAATAGGAATCCTTGAGTTTTCGAAACAACTCGAATTATCGGAACATGTAGTGCTATCAACAGATGTAAATGAGTTTGAAAACAATTATGTTTATTACCCCACCGTTAACGCCAATTTAATGACTCATAAAAATGTGTAAAATACGATTATTTCATGAGTGCTTTCTTAACCTTTTAAATTGTATACTTCCTTTCTCTCTGAACTAAATGTTTAAAATATTTCAACTAACCGATTCTACGTTGTCTCAAAGAACAATGTATTTCTTAGGGATTACATCTTTTTTTCAAGTAGTAACTGATAATTTGATTTAAGCCTGATACTGATGCAGCATTAGTAAGAACTTTGTTAATAAGTTGAATTTAGTTTTTCTTCTACCAATCGTCCGATGTCACGTTCCTTTAAAATACTTGTTTTAAATGTTGCTTTGAAATAATTGTTTTAAATGAATTTTTACTTGAAGACCGGAGAACATAACTGATAAATCAACCGCGGTTTCTAAAAACAACCCTCATTTGCTTAGCTTGGTCGTAGTTTTTGGCATGAATTTATTTTGTTGTATAAGTAACAGGTGTATTGTTCATACTACTACGAGTATTTCACTTTAACCTACGATTTGTAGGTTAATCTGGTGAACTCAACATTGGCCGATATTATGTCTGATTTTTTTTCCTAAGAACTTTTTTGCTGGAATCATAGTAAAAGCAATTGTAAAAATACAACACTAATCGTACATTTTTGGGTTAAGATTCAAATTTTAACAGCATGCATTTCTTCCAGAAGAAGATATTTCACTTTAGGTGCTTTCAATCGAGTGGCCCAGCGGTTACCAAACACAATAATACCCCAGTGGTTGTTTTTAACCTTTTTTTCAAGGTGGGCACCCCTTAATCTTAAGGATAAAATATTGAATCTAAAGAAGGCAAAATTGATGTTAAATAGTGTAATAACGAAATATCAATATTCATCAGATGTTAGAATTGAGTCTCTATCAAGATAAAACCAGAAGAAGAAAGAACAAAATTTGTAAACATCCAGCAGAAAAAAAAAAAAAAAATTGCCACCTCCTCGTACCCACCAAAATTTCCTAATGCACCCTAGGTTAAGAACCACTGCATTTTAGAATTTCGAACCATCCGGAAATTAGTTGGTTTGAAAAAACGTCGAGGTTTTATGAGAGTATATATTTATTTACTATGTAACTATGATGATGAAATGGACACTCTCTTCCCGTCATTTGTACGAAGATATAGGTACAGCTTATAGGGGTTATCTCATTGTGAAAGTTAAATTCTTTTAATGGTATAAATTTTATTAGGGTGCAAAGGTGATCCTGATAGTAACGTTTAACAGCCTCGCTCAATCGATGTGAAAAAACGGTGCCCAAATAAAAAGTTAATTTATTCAAAGCAATAACAATATAATTTCTTTTCTTTTCTTTGGTTTTTATTTGTGTACCGCCTTTTAAACGAAGGTGTGAAACTTCACAATTTACAATCGGGACCATCCTCCCTACACTGTGTCGTGGTTAGGGTTGGATTTGATTGTATTCAAGAAAGTAACTGGAAGAAGTGAAGACTATTCTTGTTAAGCCGTATCTTCGTAAACCTGGCAGAAAGTATGTGCCCACTTGCAATATAGTTACATTGTAAAACCACTGAAAAATCATTTTTCTAAAAACTAACCAATTTCGGTATGGTTGTAGGGTCTAATGGATTGAAAGCACCTGAAATTGAAAGAAAAAAATTCTTGGAGAACTGCGTCCTGCTTAAAACCGAGTCTAACCATATTTTTTAAAACCCCACCATGTCCTGTGTACGTGCCAGATACTTATATTTAGTACTAGCAGTAGCAGCCTATATAGAAAAGAATAACAGTCAAGCTTTTATAGCAAGTAGCCTAACAAGAAAACTGTCAGTGATACTGTATTTTTTTTTCTCACTGTATTCCTTACTTTTGTACTTACGCTTATGACTTCTATCACAATTTTTTTTTGTTCATGTGAGTCAAGTTGGTAGGTATGTTTCTTAATTTAAAAAAGAAGTGTGTTATAGTGCAGGCCAAATTCTACAAATATTGGACGTTGTGTGCAATTCTTATTATTAGCAAACTCATGTGTTCTCATGAAAGCCAAGTGCCCAAGGATTAGAAAATAAATATATACCGATTTCTTTGACCCTGCCCTTGTGTATTTTGGGGTTGAAAGGGGCAAAAACACCCCTCAAATGAGCTCTTTTTGCTCGTAATAGAAAAATGCCATTAAGTATGATACATGAATAGTAATATGAAAACACCAATGGTTACTGCAGAAAACCTCTAATTTAGGGTCTATGGCTTAAAATTTTCCCAACTGAAAAACTTATCATTCTTTTTGGCAGAAAATTTACCTCAGCCAGTTAGTACTAACTATGATTAGAAATGATGTAACACTGTTGGTTATGGTAGGAAAGTTTAAGGACTTGGGGGCTGAAAAGAGGCAAAAAGTACTCTAAATGAGTGTCTTCTCATAACTCGAAAAAATATGTCATTGCTTATGGCAGAAAAGTTACCAATAAGTGTGATCCATGATGAGAAACAGAATGACACCGTTGGTTACTCCGGGAAAGTGCGGAGGGTGGACTAAATACCTCTAAATGTTTTTTTTTCTTAAAGTTGTGCCATTATTTTTACTTGAATCTTGCCAGTGCGGAAAGGTTCTTATTAGTTTTTTCTCTTTCATGCGGGGGGGGGGTAAAATTGGCAAGCTTACACAAACTTTAACAATATTTTTTTCACCTTTGATCTCCAAAACTTTGCCCAATTCACTCCTGTTCATTTGCAGCTGATGAATGAACTGAAATCTGATAATCCTGCCTCTTAGAAGTTCATTTCTCTGTAAACAAGACCAGAAAACTGTTTTAAGCAATCAGGCCAGATAATGCAATTAAACATAAGAACATGGCTATGAAAGATGACATAACAGAAATTTGGAATAAACTTTCTGCCTTGGAAAGTCACTTTCTTGTGATTTCAGAGATGAATAATTTTATTGGAGATTTCAATGCAACTTTCGGAAGAGAGAAAACAAAGCAAGAAGTGCACTGTCAGTTGACCAGACGTACAAAGTCTCTCATTGCAACATATTTATTGTGCATGAGGTGAACTCTGGAGAAATCGTGTTCTCAATATTGTGATTGAATTTGATTTTCAACAAAATTTTGTTCGATCTATTTCTGATAATAATGGAGGAGGGTAAAAGGTTGTACAATGCAAGGCTGAGTTAAGAAATATCAATCTGAGATCCAATTCCTTGGAGGAAACTTTGTACATTCTGTGATTATCCACAGGCTATCAAACTTGAAATCCAAGATCAAGTTGTTAAACTCGGAGAAGAGTGCTGTCCATTAACACGACCTGTGATGGTATTCTGAGAACTACTTGAAATAGACCTTCCAGCTTATCTTGGGCCGTACAAATTTTCCATTGCTCCATGATCTGTTCTCTCGGGATGGTACCATGTACTTTACACCTGTTACATCATCAATCGTGCATGGAATCAAAAAACTTGTAACAGAATGTTGTAATGAGAATGAGGATTCTCCTGATATTCTATCTGATGGAAATGTATGCAAAGTTATATATGATGAAATGACACTAATGAATAAAATAAAGAAGTCTACAATAATGAAAATGTCTCAGGACTTTGCCAAAAAGGTAAATTGCGGTCTTGATACCTCAGTTCTTCATTGAAACCTGAGAAGCAGAATAAAAGAACAAAAGGTGTGAACAAGCAGTCCAAAGTAAAAGATGACACAGTTATTGAAAATGTAAAATAATGAAGTGTCTCTTATCTTATGTAGAAACAAAGAGACAATCAGCTGTGTAGTTCAGCTATGAATCCATTGCCACCTGTGAAAAAGAAGAGAGAGAGAATATGAAGTTGTATATGAAAATAGGTGGAAGGCAAATGTACTCATCTTGGATTACATGGGTCTCAAAGAAGTTAACACTTTACTGATTTATTATGGCAGTAATTCTCAACCTTCTTCAGCCCAATATCCCACCCACACCTATGACACATATAGCTACACGTCACCCCCGATCCCCTAGTTTAAATATTAGAAGTACTCAACACAGATTTTAGAGACGTGGTTGCTTGTCATTGAGTATAACATCAACCCTGAGTTCAAAGGTTTTTATTAAGGAAAAAACTCATAGTTAGTATATCAATGAATTTCTAAGCAGATACCATCAAACATCATCCATTTGTAAATCAGAATCCGAGATGTTTATCGAATCTCCCCCCCCCCCCCCCGCTAGCAGCAATCACCAGAAGGCCCCTTTGAAAGAAGCCATCTTCCCCCTCACTGCTCTATGGGATGTGCATAATCAGAGCTGATCCTTTTCAAGTGTTGTTTACTCTCTAGTTATAGATTTGCTTGTACTTCTGATTTACTTTTTAAAAAAAAGTCATTGTATCCAAACTGTTTTTTGTACTGGCAAAAGAAGTAATATTCGAGGCATAGATGTAGGTGCAGCTTATGAAGCCCTAGGTGATGAAATCTCTCAAGCAATCTTAGGATTTCAGTGTTTTACTGGCTGCGACTGAGCAGCTAAATTTTTCAGCAAATCAAAGCTGTCTTGTTGGAACATGAAACTTTTATGAAGAGTTCAAGTCAAATTCTAACAGCTTTTTGTGAGCTTGGTGGTTATGTTGATATGAAATTAGATCCAATGGTATCGATTGATTTTATTCTTAATTTGTATTGCCCATCTCACCCGAAACATATTTCAGATATTCTAAGCTTACGATGATATCTTTACATAAAGTCATGTTGAATCAGAGCATTTACCACATATACCAGCTGCACTTTAATTCAAAATTAAATGCTGCCGTTTCATCTGTACCGGTTGACATAATTCAAACTTAACGATGCCTGAAATCCCCAACCCAGAGTTTCTTTGTTGGACTGTTGCTGGCAATTCGTACAAGCTGATCATGACAGATTGTGCCAGAGGTTGTCATTGAATTAAGTACTTGCAGATGCGCAACAGGATGTGCAAATTTTGAAAGAACAGCCTTACGTGCACTGAGATGTGCTTCTACTACTGCTGTCCTGACGGGGGGGGGGGGGATAACGCAGAAATGGTGATGGAAGATGACGATTCTGATGATGATTCCTATTCATGATTCTATCAAACCTTTTTTTCAAAATTTACATCTTATTGCTTCAGTTATTAGTTTCTGTTAAGAAGTTTCTCCAGACATGAAATATTAAGTCTTTCACTGTGAATTCAAATTCTGAGGCTTATATGAAGTTTGCACCAAAAGATACAGAAAGACATTTTCATAATAAGTTGTCTCTTGTTCCTCTCTTTATCTTGCATTGTTTTGATTTTAAACCTCATACTACTTTAAAAATTAAGATAACCAACAAAGATTAATGTGACCCTGGCGAATGAAGCTTAAGCTGCAGGAGTTGGGGGCATTTTGCACTCCAAATCTTAAATTTAAATTTTACCACAGTAATCAACTATGTCATCTTATTTCTCATCATAGATCATTTGTATTAGTAACTTCTTAGCCATAAACAATGATATATTTTTTAATTATTAGTAAAATAAGCTTATTTGAGGCGTTTGTTGCCTCTTTTAGGCCCCAAAATCCAAAATTGAGAACTTTCCTGACATAACCATCAGTATTATGTCATTTGTAATCATAGATTGCACTTGCTGGCAAATTTCAGTTAGAAATAATGACATATTTTTCTATGTTTTTCTTAGATAGTATCATTTTTTTAAATAAATTAACTAAAGAAGTGAATGAATAATGAATATATATTGAAATCAACTCATCTTATAATTCAGCAAAAGTCCCTCGGTATGTACTCATCTGCCACAAAAACTACTCTACATAAACACATGAAATTTTCGGTGGTTACGGTTGATTTTGAAAATCAACTTCCAAAATGTTTTTACAGTACTGATTGAATGTAACTCTTCGGTTAACTGTTCCCTTATGTTTTAATAATTTTTTCTCTATATCAGCCCCCTTGTTTTTTTTAACATTGATGTTCCTTTTTTAATTTTAGCCCCTCTATGACTGCTCTGTGATATCAACCCCTTTTTTACTTTAACCCCCCCCATTTTAGCATTTACTCAACCCCACTCTCCCTTTTTTCCAATTTTGGCCTCCCTTTTAACTAATAGTATAAAGAAAGAGTGGTGTTTAATTGATTTTAAAAACAAATTAAACTGAAATCTGAAGTTATGAAAAAGAAATTCCATTGAAGAACAAATATGGTCAGAATAAATTCTATTTATGACATCATTGGCATTTTTCTCTGGGAAATATCTAAAATAGAGTTTTAAAAAATATCCATAAATATCTACATTCCAGAGAATCTAGATGTTATTAATAAACCTGTTAAAATAGTGTCCCCAAAAGGCCAAAAGAGCCTTTTCCGAAGATGGAAAAAATCATTTTCAGAAAGGGTGTAGAAGAGTACTGATGCCAAATCTCAAGTTTTTAGACAAAATTGCATGGCCAAGAGTGTTGGAACACAAACATATAAATAAATACACACGTATATAAAAAGGATAGAACTCTTCGGCATCTTTGATAGCTATGGTTGTTCAACTATGTATTCATTTCGAATAGTATTGTTCATTTGTTCTGACCAAGTTTTCAGTATGGGAATGTTTTTTATTAGATGCATCCAAACATCTCTAGAAGACTCTTTTCAATTGGTCTGTTCCTAATATTCTGAAGAATAGAAAGATGAAGGAAGTAGTGTGATTCATTCACCAGTTGCTGAGATGTCAAAAGAGAATGGGTGATATCATTAAGAGAACATTTATTTTGATCTATTTCGATAGTAGTTTCTTTAACTTTTAACTGTTTGGATTGAAACTGGTCATGGGACTAGAAAACCTGTTTGTTGAAAGTTTTCAGGTGCGTCCATGTATCTCTCTAAGACTTTTTTGATTTGTCGATCCCTAATATGTTGAATATCAATTTTCTTGGTTGTATCATGTTGGATTGATATGAAACTCGGACCAGTTGAACCTTCCTTGTCCTTCTACTAATACCACATCCAGTAATGCTAAACTGACTTTCTCGTCTGTATCATGTTGGATTAATGTTAAACTTGGTCCAGACTTTGAGTGAACCATCCTTGTCTTCCTTTTCCTCCTACCACAACTAATAATGCTAAATATCAGTTTTCTTAGCTGTATCCTATTGGATTGATATAAAACTTGGTCCAGATGTTCAGGTGACTCATCTACATTTTTTTCTCCTTCCTTCTACTTCTACTGACAGTGGACACATTGCTGAACTTATGGTTCTTGTTTCTTTTTCATATTCCTACTTGATTCATGAGTATGCTTCATATAATTTACATCACTTACTTGATCTAATTTGTTATAAACAGAATTGATAATCACTTTGAAATCAGATTTGTGAAGAGATCTTTCTTTTATTCCTTGTTAAGAGAGTTTGTATTGTCATTTATCTCACAGAAAGCAAACTAGACTATTAATGAACCATCTTGTTATCTTGACTATTCTGAATCTCCAACTCAGTAGTAGTCAGATGCAATATCTTTGTGACCTTGATAAACATGAGACATGGACCATTTAACGTATCAAAATATTGTACCTCTGTGGAGAAAATTGTGAAATCCTTTTCAAAATAGGTTATTGAAGATCAATGATCAACCAATACTTGGGCTATTACATCATGTTCAAAACGTTACAGGAAATGGGAGATTTCTGAATTTGGATCTTCAGAAGAGGGAAGCAGGAGGAATGCAGCCTCTCTCCAGATTCATCTAGTAATAGACACTGAGCACACACACACACACACACACACACCTACCTATCTACTTGGTCTCACATTTTTTTCATTTAGTATCCTTTAGTTTCTATCCTTTCCTTCCTAGAAGTAAGGCACTTAGACAGTGGTTTGAAATGTAGAGAACTCATGGACCCCTATTTTTAGCATTTTTTTTTTTTTTCAGGCTATAATTAATGAACTACGATGATAGATAATTTTTGACCTCTTGAAAATCCTACTTGTTCTTAATCTAATACATGGCACTAGTCTGTGTACAATAATTATGTTTTTTGATAGATGTGAAATAGAGGAAGTTGTTTTCCTGTCACAAGATTAGTTGTGTCAGGTTCAGAGGGAACATTGCTTCGAACCCTAGAGCATCATTTGTTGAACCTTAATTTCAAAACCACTGCACTAAGCTACCAAGTTGCTGGTGTGCACTGAAAACAAACCCCTGAATACACACACACACACACACACACACACTCTATTATGATTGTTGACCAAAATGTTTGCTTAATTTACAAACCTGAATTATGACTTTGTTTTGGATTTGGGCTGGGCAATATGGACAGAAGCTCATAACCAGGTAATGTCAGGCTGCATACTGATATATGATTTATATCCTGGTATATTCCCAAGTTCAAGTCAAAGCAACACAAGATTTCAAAAGAACTTTTATTGGAACAAACTGATCAAAATTATGATAAATAAAATAAATGGTAAAAGAATGTTGCTTTTTCAGCTATGACGAGAACATAATACTATTGAAATTTGAAAATGTAAATGGAACAAAAAATGGTTTTCCAGCGAGGTAGACATTTGAAGGAACGTGAAGGAGAGAATAGAGGGTTTGGCACGTATACGCAAAAGAAGGGTGGGAGTGGAATTTTGTGGACAATTTAGGATGGGGACAGGCAAGCCCAATAAAAAAAGATCTAGCTCTAAAATAGCTAAATTGGTATCATTGTAGCTATATTGATCTAAGTGGTATTGATCAATCTGATAGTGTGTTTGAAAATATACTGGTATATTGCGCAAAGTCTATATACTGGCAAGCCCCCCTTGGGATGAAGAGATATCTCTCATTAATAAACAGAAGCAAAGGCCTACAATGTTTTTCAAAATAACCAGCTGAGAGATTCCTAATTGTATATCAGCTACCAGGTTGAAGTAGTCAGTATGTTTCAACCTGGAAAGGTGTCGACAGTTAGGGTTCTAGATAACAATTGATTAAGCAGTTGATTAGGAGTGGACTTTGAACTGTTACACATACTCACAAATACTATTTCTTGTCTGATTGTTTTTCTCTTCAACAAGATGTTTTAATCATTGTATTTTGATTCATTCAGACTTAGTTTTGTACTTGATGGAAACCTCTAGCACTACTAGAATTTCAACATTGCTGTAATTAGTGGTCGAATAGCAAAAGCATGAATAAGTTGAAGAACAAGTTTTAAATTTGTTTGCCTTTTGTTGTTGAACTAAATCCTGGAGACTGTTTGATTGGGTTTCACAAAAAACCAACCATTCCACACAGATCAGCCATCAATCGAGATCATTTGGAAAATCCATGTAGTGCTAAGGCGTCTAAAGATGATTATTTCAAAACCATAAATTTTGCCTGATAAGTTTTGCCTTGGTATTCCAGAGTCACTTCACATAAAAACACCCCAGGAATCTGGTACTTGGCAAATGGAAAGTTTGTTTTCACACTAAAACTGTTTTAAGTAGACATCATTTTTAAGCATGGTGTATGATCCAATCATCATGCAAGTTACTTACAATGCGTAACTCTCCTTCTTGTTTTATTTTAATTATTCACACAAAGCATACTTATACATTTAAACATTTTTCTGACAAATTTTTTTTTGAGAAGTATCAGTTGGAAAGTTTTTTTATACAAAAGAAACTAAAAACAAATTTAAAACTTGTTCTTCTACTTATTCGTGCATTTGCAATTCATCTGCTAATGACGGCAATGTTGAACTTTTCTATCACCAAAAGACTTTTCTACTAGAATTACCTGTATAACAATTACTAACTTAGCAAAGACAACTAATGGGTGACATTTGTGACTTGCATGCACCAAGTGATTTGTGGGAGTCTGACAAGCTCCAATTGGAATAAATTTGTCTTATTTATGTATATAAAAGCCATACTTGCAAATTAATGTGTTTGATTATATATCTATTTGTATGTTTTATCCAATCCCTGTTATAACCTAAAAGTTATAATGGATTGGTCCATATGAAATAGATTAACAGAGCTATTAAAAAACATTATGGGATTGTAAGAGAATGAGATGGGCTGTTGTGACATAACAATGAAGAATATATTTCTGAATCGCTGAACGTTTGAAGAAAAAGAGTTTGTAAGTGACTGGAAGAAATATGTATGTTGAAACTTTAAAAAAGAACTTATAATTAGGATGCTTGAATTATTAAAAAAAAATTACCTAGAAAATAGCTTTTGGTTTGTTAGTGCTAATCCATACATAAATAACTCTGTCATTTTTTATAGGTATTTGCAATTAAAGTGTGTAAAATTTAAAAGTAAAGGAGAAATATTAAAACCTCCACTCTCTCTCAAGGGACTATTATTTCAAAGTACGTCAATTTGACTTCAATTATGACATTTTTCTTTCAGTTCAGCCAAATGTCAAATGATATAATTACTATAAATCACTACCAGCCCAGAGGCTACAAATTTCAACAATGTTGTCTGGTTAAGGGGATTCTTATATTCCCTAGTATTTATCTATATATCAGCCCTAGGCACAGACCACTCTGTTCATTGTAGAGATTTTAAATTTTACATAAGTACACCCCTGAGGGATGAGGGAAGATGTTTAGTGTTTTGTTTTTTTGGGTTTTTTTTTTCAAACTTCTTGTCCCAATAGGGTTTTTCAGGGGGGTTCAATCTGTTTATCCTAAATTGATCCCATAGTTTACATGCAATCGAATTCTTGTTTGTTTTTTAAAAATCAGACTTTTTTTTAGTGATTCCCATTTATCTTCTATGTATCTAGACTTGGCAAAGGCTGCGGTTGTGGTTTTTATTTATTTCATTTTTTTCTCCTTAGAAGCCATAATTTTCAGTCTTCTGTGTGGTGGTGATTCATTAATTCTCTAGGAACTTCTGTTTGTGATATTTCAGTTCTATTTTTTTTGCACGGGTGCATGCAAACAAAACCTCTGGAATTGCTGGATTTTGAAGATTCCTTTCTAATTTTTCAAATTCATGTTGAATCCTACAAGTTGACTTGAAAAATATTTTTTTTGTAGAAAATTTACAATATATTCTTATAAGATTATTCAGAATAAATAACAGGGTTTTGGCATGAATTAATATTTTCCTGGATATTTTTCTTGCAATTTGTTGATCCTACAGAAAATTCCTGTATTTGTTGTATGGTAGACTATAAAGACAAAATTACAATGTTAGCAGAAAAGAAGTGCTGGTAGCTCATTATTGGTGTCAATTGCTGAAATCAATGTTAACAAAAGAATTGTCAACTTGAGTATTATAAATTTTCTCAGGACTGAAATTGTCTTCAGTGTATAAATTAGAAGCAATCCAGTCGTTAATTGAGATCTCTTTCTCTTTTCCTTATCTTGTCATCAACGATGTTTCAATCATTTACCAGGTTGCAAAAAATTGATACAGTTTTATCCTCAGCTTAGGGATCCCTTTCTAATGTGCATTTTTAGAATGATTTAGGGTTAAAACATAAAAACCTGCATAACTCTATGATTAACATAGCTTATTTTTTAAATTGGTTAATTGATTCCTCTTCAGTATGAAAAGCTGAAGTTAAATGTTTTTTTTTTTTTTTCATTTGGTGTGATGTTTTTTCTTAAATAGAATAATATTTGGGATAGATTTTCATATCCTTATTTTTGTTTGATGTATATGAGTAAAAAAAATAGAATTATCTCATGAATTGAATAGTGAATACAGACACCTCAATAAAGACTCACAGAAGCACACAAAGTAAGGGTTCAGTTTAGTAATATACTTAGATTGTGAATTGAACCTCTAACTAAATTCACTTTTATTTTAGAATTTTTTAACAACTTGCTCAAATTTTTTTTTTTTTTTCACTTTCGACACCTTAGAATGGAAAAAGTTCCAACCAATTTTGACACTGGAAAATGAAAAACAATTTCTCTTGGATTTTGATTCCTAAAAATAAATGGAAAGTTTCCACTGGATGATTTTGATTCCAGAAAGTGGAAAAAAAGCCTTCCCATCAATTTTGACCCCTGAAAGTATGAAAAAGAGAAAAAAAAGGATTATATATAAAATAAGTAATATTGTTAATGAAATAGATCTCAATTGAGATGGTCAATTGACCAGAACTAATTGAAAAAAAAAATTATGGACTTGTGACAAGATTATTAATGCTGTTCATACTAAAAATGAAATATCCATATTGGAGCTAAATGAACATAAAATCTAATATTTACATGCAAAAAACAAAATAAAACAAAACCCAACCATTCACCTGAATATCAAGTATTCAGTTGATGTTCAGAAAAAAAATAGCTTCTCATATAATCAATAAAACTCTCATGAAAGAATTCTGCATCATCTAAATTACAAAAAAAAAATCCAAATGTAATCGATTCTGTTTGATTCAAGAGAAAAAATGTATTATGTCTACTTATAAAAATTCTTCTTTACTGGTTATCAAAAGAATCTTTAACGTTATAGTCCAGGAGCCAATCCAACTTTTGGTACCACCTAAGGTGACCAAACATAGTTTCCAGAATGATTTGCTGTGTTGCCCTAGTCAGAATTTTAAAAAAATCAAATATGGCCATATTGTAAAGCATTGGAAAACAAATTTCATACTGAGTAATGTTTACAAAAGAACCATTTGCCTCGGAGCAAGTCATTTTGAGCTATCTACAACCAAATGTCATAAACCCTTGTTTTAAAAACACTTGTGGACATTTGTGGACTGATTGCTATGACAGAGGGGAGGTAAATATGCATGGATCCATTTTTAATTTTAATCACTTCTCCCATAGCCTAATTCCCAGCCGTCTACAAAATTTGATCGACATTCCTCGAGAATCATAGGAGATATTGTGTGGGAAGACAATTAGCCAGGACTTAGGGGAGGTTGTTACCTCCTTCAGTTGAGGTTTGCATCCTCCCAGTCCTTTTTAATTTTATATGGGTGGTAAGATAGACATTGTTATCATAGCCAGAGACATATGATCATCAGCCTTTCAACATCCGTTGTTGGACATAAACTCTGTCGAACGCAGAAAGGAATGTGTTGTTTGATTCTGTTTTCCAATCTTCAGGACGAGCAACCTACATACCAAGCATCACAATAGCATGGTGTGTAGGTTGCCAGGGTTTGATGCAAAAACCGCCATTTCACAGGGATCAGCTTAAAATGGATTCAGCCATCGGCCAACATCATCTGAAAAATCCACGTTGTACTAAGACATAAAAAGATGATTATTTCAAAGCTGTGAGTTTTGCCAGATCTTCATTTCACCCTGGTAGAATCACTATACATCAAAAAACAGGAAACTGTTACTGTGCAAACAGAAGATTTATTTTCTGCTCTAAAACTGTTTCAAGTATACCTCATTTTTAAGTGTGTTTGATCTCCAGTCACCACACACGTAATTTACTGCATGTAGCTCTTCTTTGCATCTTTATTCTGTCTTACCACATTTTCATATTTATTTTATTTGACACACAGTACATTTATACAGTCAAAAATTTTTCTGACAAATTTTCCTTTGAGAAGTGTCAGTTGAAAAGCTTTTAGGATTCATTTCAACCATGAAATAGAAAAACAATTTTGAAACTTGTTCTTCAACTTTTTCACACTTTGCTGTGCATTGACTAATTACAGAAATGTTTATGATTTAGCTAAAAAATTATAATAAACAAAAGAAAACAGAATAAACACTATCAAATTGTCTTTTTAATGTTTTTTTTTTGGTATTATGATGGATAAAAATTAACTTTTCACTGTTTGCTGTCAATAAATGGTTTCTTATTCTTCCTATCAATTGCTTGATTCTGAGAAAAAGCCTCTCAGAGTACACAGTTAAAGGTGATGCAGACAATCCTGTCATTGTCCCATCATTCTAGAATACATTTTGAAAAGATCACCAAAAAGCTCTGTGAGAGTTGCTACAATGAAAATAGGCAAAACAAACAATGAATTCATTGCATTAATGAAAGAAGAAACACAGTAATTCATTTTGATTAACATAACTCATTTTGAAGAAAGGATTTTATTTTATTTTAATTTTTTTGGTATGATGTAAGGAAAAAAGTCTAAGAATATGGAAAATATATGGATGTGCCCCTGAAGTTTATTAAAGAAGAAACAATGTAATTTATTTCAATTATGTTGAAAAAAATCTAATTAGTGCTGATGCTTCTGGCTAACCGAATTTTAAATTACTCCTAATTATTATTTATTATTATATCATCTAACCATATAATAAGCTTATATGCAAATTTTTCTGTTTATCTGTTTATTTATATTTGTTTGTTTGTTTGTGCTTTGGATGATCTTATTGGTTGATTTGCCTTCCTATTATGACAAAACAAAAGAAATTATGTTATAGAAACTTTTAAGACTCTATGTCTGATCACTCATTAAAACAGCTTGAGATAAGTTGAGACTTCATAAAAACTTGGAATTAGGATACTTGACTCATCAAAAACAAATTACCAAATGAAATAGCTTTAGGCTCCATACATAGATAACCCCATTCTTTTTGAATGGGTATATTCTAGTTATATATATATATATACACACATACAGAGATAAGGCCCGTTCTCAACATGTAATGAACTATATTTTTTAATCTCTCTATTGTACTTTCCAGTTAACCTCACAGGTGAACGAACTTAGCAAAGCAAAAAGTTACGGATATGATTATAAATTGCATTTTATTTTATAAAAACTTTTATTTGAAATGATCTCCCATCATTACACAGTGAATATGTCACTTTGCCTTGACAATGTAAATAAAATGAACAAATTGAGAAAATGGGGCTACTGCGGGAATCTACCCTAGACCTATAGGGTAGCCGCTTCAATGTAGCGTTGCTCTTACCATTGAGCTAAGTAGTCGCTGGTAGTGCAAAAGCCCAAGTAACTATTTTTACTCCAAATTCTCATCTTGTTTATCTTAGGTTTATATCTGCTCTATTCATTTCTTTCAATATGACACTTATGTATTAAGAAATGGATATGTGATTTCACAAAATGATTATAAATTGCGTTATGTTATATAAAAACTCTTTTTTGAAATGATATTCTGTCATTACGAGGTTAATGTATCACTTGGCAGCCCCATTTTCCTTAATTGTTTATTCTATGTTGTCTTGGCCAAGTGATACATTAACCATGTAATGATAGATCATTTCAAATGAGAGTTTCTATATAATATAAAGCAATTTATAATCATTCTGTCTTATCATATATCCATTTCTCAATACATACAGGATGTGTCGTCTTTGAAGTATGTATGATGAGAAATCTATTGTTGATTTCCACTTAGTCTGTCCCTAATCATGAGTCAGCTGAATATTGAAAAATGTAAAAAGTGAAAGTTCTCATTTTCCTCAACTTGGCTAGTGTTCGAGAAAGCTTTGAAATGCCTGAGAGAGAGTGGACCCAGATGGCTGAGTTAAATCTGACAGGCTTTTTTTTTTAGTTAGAGTATTTAAATTCATCAGAAATTATTCAGTAGTACAATAGTTATATACTACAATATCTATTGTTTGTTTTTAAAATCTGGTGTGAGATATTCAACTGGAAAATATAAAGTACGTTAGTTTTATTCCAGGGTTCTCACCAACGTTCAAAATTCTGACATTTTTCAAATTTCTCAGACAATAGATAAGTCAACGTAGGGGTAATTAATGGCCTCCTCCCCTCCATTCAGTTACCCTTAGCCACTTTTCTATACAAACATTCTTAAAAAAACAAAAAACACATTGTCATCTACCTGTAATTACGTAAAATACGTTTAAATAAAAAAAAAACAAAGCTGCAATACACTTTTTTAAAAGACTTGCATTTTTAAATGTCCTTCCCTCAATTGAAAAATAATTTCACTCAGCCTCACTGAATCTTCGTGGACTGGTGGACAATAGACTATGGTACAAATACCTCCCTACATCATATTATAGGTCCGAACCGTATTATATTGCCAAAAGCTCATGTCTGGCCATATGATATCTCCGAAGGTTCCCACTGAATTTCAATGACATTTTGTGGGAGGGTGGGTAATGGGCCATGAAAGAAGTGATTGAATTTTGGGGCCAGATCAAGGCATAATTAATTCCTCTATCAATGGTGTTGGCAGAGGTATTCTTATGTTAATAATTTTTTGTCTTTTTAATGAATTTCCACGGAAGAGTTTCAAATGTTTTTATATCAAACGGACAATCCAAACTGCTTCCATTGATATCCCAGATTTGATATTCACTTTTCTGTGTAGAATTGTTGCTAAATCTCAGTTTTCTGATGGAATTCCATCAAATCAATTGAGTTCCTTATTTTGGCAGTGCAAACAAGGCAGTGCGAAAATTGCTAAATTAGCACAGAGGTGCTTGAACCTTTTGGCAATCTTTGGCCATTTTAGCATCTTCTAGGTGTTCGTTGGCCACTTTTGGCATTTTGGACCCATGATATAGTGACAGGAAGTGTCTCTGTATAGTACCTGCCATAAAATGCTGTCTAGTGATTGCTATGATGCAATTCTATTCATAGAAATGATGCTACAGTTGTGCTGGGAGTTGTCAGATCTCTCTCTGATTTTCTTACTCGAGTGGTGAGAAAGGATGCAGAAGAAGAAGGAATGACAGTTGATTTATATAAATATATATGTATACATGTATTTGATAGTCTTGTTATCAACACATCAGTGAGGTTTCATACATTTCATTGTCTTCTTACTCATTTGGTCACATGACAGATTTCTCCATAAATAGAACAAGTTTTTCGTATGTACTTGGAGGTCAGTCTAAATAGGATCAGCTAGTGTTACCCAAGTGGTTTGGCAACATTAGTAAAAGTAGCAACCATAATGGCAGTAATTGTAACAGTGATAATAACTAATAGTTCTAGTACACCTGCTCCCTGACTTGTAACCATTTGTGCATATGACCAAAATATATGGATATTAAAAATTCATGTTAATGTATAAGTTGTGCTTCTAAATTGAAGAAAGAATTGCTTGGTTGTATGGATCTGTAAGAGCCGTATAAGTGCAAGAGTGTATGAAAATTACAGTTGCACTCTGAAAACCCCATTCATACCTTGTAAATACCATGAATATTACTCTTTGTTGTATATATGTATATTATTATTTAAGAGTATTTGTATAGAGATTACCTTTTCAAATTTAAAAAAAAAAGTTACATGTTGTAAAAGTGAAATAGACAACTAATGATCGTGTTTTGAAAATGAAAGACAGGTAATAAATAATAATAAAATAGTAAAATATTTGCCCTACTTACAACCATTACGAGATACAACCTGATGGAACCAGGTTGTAAGTCAAGGAGCAGGTGTACTTGCAATAGCAAACTGAAATAGTAGCAACTGTGATTTCTTATGTTTAGAGCCATAAAAAAACCTTTTTTGTTTAGTTTGAAACTAATTTTCCTTCATTTGTTACTATTTATATTTCAGTTTGGCAAATATCTTTGAATGTTAGAAAAGAATTGAAAATAATAGAGAAAATTTGTACAAAGTTAAGATGATGGATAAGTAAAAAAAACAAGAACCTTACGTTCAATGATGTGTCCACCATCTGTGGTTCTTGTAGCAGAGGAGGAAGAAGAGCAAGTAGTCTTTCTTTGAGTGAATTGATTCTCATAGTTGATAAAATATTGCGATCTGGAAATATTCTGCAAGTATTATTTTCAGTAAGAATTGTAAATGGCCGTTTTGGGGTCTTTTTAGACTTTTTTTCAAAAAACAAAATTGTGGACCTTGAACATTGAATCATAGCATCATTAGCAGCTGGTTATAAAAAATTGATTGGTTTAGATTTCTTTTAATGATGTCACACCTTTTATTGATATCACATTTCTTCCTTATGTTGTTTAACGTAACTGTGATCGACTGACTGAAATGCATCTAATAGAATTGTTTGAGCACATCCATAAAAAAGTTAACTATATTGTTATGATTATGTAAACATTCTTTGGATGAAGATTATCTTTTGCTAAGGTTAGTGGTGGTTTATTTCACTTGTGTTCCGCGTTATTGTAAAGTATCCACTTTTCATCATCTGTTACAATTTGTTTAAAGAACGGAATATTTTCAACCTTTTCACATAGAAATATGGTCCTGTAGTTTTTTTTTCTGTTTTTGTTTTCTCAATTTAAGTGAAAGCTATCAAAGTGACATATAACTAAACTGGTTCAAATGATTTTCAGTGATCGATCTGGCTATTTTGAGTGTGTTGCCGATTAGGCCGATTGAGTACAATTTGATGTACCTGACTTGATGTGAAAACAAGCTGACGACATGTTTATGTATAAAAACTACAAACCTCTTGAAATTTTGCTGTTATCGCCAAAAAAATATGTGGCAACTGTGAGAAGAAAGACTGGAGAAAAATTTAAATATAAAATTATCAATGTAAACTATATATTTGTGTTTTTAAATTTATTGTGTAGATTATATATTGACGTTTGAAAACTTGCTTCATTAGAAAACCATAAGCCATTTCACTACAGATTTATATGTAAACACAGTTTTGCAGTGGAAACAAAATTTTAAAAAAGGTTATGTCTTCGGTTCTATACAGTTTGAGTTTTCCACATATTTTTTGCCAATCCTTCCTCTCTCTCCAATTTATTTATTTAACAAACATGTCACTCTGCTTCCTTGCATGGGAAAATCCAGTGGTAAGCCAAGGTTTAAAGAAAGGACACCTCTGGAATACTTACAAGGAATAGCTTATAATTATAAGTAAATCAATTTCACTGTCAAATGCCTAATCATTATTCTTTTGTTGAATATGCTTCTTTTATTATCATATTTTAAAGTAGTGTCAACCATCATTAAAATGGACTAATAGGGGAGGGGGTCCATTTCAACCGATTGTCAAACTTATTAGAGATTATATACACTAGTTACTTGCCAAGTCTATTCTTACACTCTTTTAAAATGTATTGTAATGATTAAACGTCTTCTTTGAAAGTTAATTTGGATCATAATTATAAAAAAAATAGCATTTAATTAGTCGTAAAAAAAATAAAAATTACTTTTGTGTACTTCTGAGCAAATCAAGACTGTATTCATGTTTTATTGACAAAAATTCCATTGGTTCAGCCATAACTGACAGGAAAAATAATTTTCTACAATTTTGTTTCAACAACACAGATTATTAAGATAAAATTTATAGATTTCAAGTTACATTTTTCATTGACACATGTTGCTTTTTACCAAAAGTCTATAAGATATGCTAATATACTCTGAACACAATACATTTGTATAAAATGTCAAGTCTCCATATTCACGTTCTAAGACAAGTAGGTGATGTACTGACATTAAATGTATTTATTCAGACAAATTACATGTTTATGTAAGTGTCCATCCTATTCACTGATCTCAAATAAAACTAACAGAGTTGGCTTCTAACAAACACAGCGGCATCTGGTGCAAGGGCCTAACTATGGTATAACTATATTTTTCATGTTAACAACTCTTCCCCTTTTTCTCTAGAGGTGAGCAGTGTTATTAGAATAATGAATAGAATACTTTTTAAAAAATAAACATTTTTAGGCCAGGATGGGGGGGGGGCACTCCGTTCTTGGTAAGTGAATCGGCAAATTGGTGAGTTGTAGGTAACAATAGAATGTCTGACAGTTCTTTAACTATTAACATTTGCCATTATCACCAACCAGAAAGATTACATATTCTCTGTTAGCTCATCTATTGTCAGCATCCTGAGCTATATTGGACTGTTAGTTGATTTGTTCAATGACTTCTGGATTACATTTGAGATGACATTCAAATTCATTTATGAAGGTAAAAGGTGAACTTATATGAATGGAACAAGCATTCTTTTTTTAGCATGAGGAATCTCAACTGAGCAATGAATAACTTTATCTCAATCATATAGTGAAACAGAAATACCAATTATTAAGGATATATGTCAATTAAGTTTCAGTCCATCTCTGGACATATGACTTTCCCCTGGGTTTGTGTGCCCAATATAAACAATAAAGCCTTGCCATTTCTTTCAAAGTTTACTCCAAACAACTCCTTCAATTTTTTGTGTAATCTGGCTAACCAGTTCTCTGTGCGAAAATGCTCTAGGTTCATTTTCAAAATTGCCTCTTTTGCAGTGCCATTCAGGGCAAAAAACTCAGACACCCTTTTCCAATTTTCAATGTTAGTTTCTGTTTCCCATTGATTCAATTCCTAGTGAAATTCTGAATAACTTTTTGGCATAAAAATCAGTATCTCTTCCTCCATTTTTCTTTTCTCTTTTTTGCAACTTATTCAGAATAAACATTTCTCCATTTGCATAAACTTTTCTGTCTAATCAATAAGTGATAGCTTCAACGAATCTTTAAAACGTCAGAATATTTACTTTTCCTTTAGAAATGGCAACCTGACTTGATTAGTTATAAAATACAATAATACATGCAATTATTTAACTTTTATCTCAGTAGTGACACAAAACAGATGTAAACAGCTCTGTTAGTCATTAGTCAATAGAAACTGTCACATGGTCAATATCTTTCAGCTATAGTCTGTGTTGAAATATGTAGTTCATAGAAAAAACTCTCAATTTCACCAACATATCCAAGTGACGTACCTCTTTTTCATTTTAAGAGTTTCTATTTCAAACTGTAGAACTTTTTTCCTTTTTCTGTTTTCTTAATTTTTAGCATCTGTTTTTCTGATCATTGAATTTCTTTCATACTTTTTTTTTTCTTCTTTTTGGTTTCCATGTGCCAATTCAATTCAAAAATTTCCACTGTGCCACCATTGTTAAATCTCCATATTCACATTCTTAGACAAGGAGGTGATATACTGACATTTAACATATTATTTAGACAAATTACATGTTCATAAAACTATTTTTTATATTGATACAGAATATATTTTATGAAGTTATTTGACTTAATGAGGTTAATTTAGTTCAGGTCTAATTAATTGAAATCTGATTCCTCTAAAAATCCCTAAACCATTATGTTTGTTTACTTCTGAGTGTGGAGAAGTTATTGTTGTGGTAATTTTGAAGTGGTCCAGTTATATTAAGTTTTGAATAATGATGGTCTTTCCAGTTACTCTCTTAGCTCAGATTTTATCTGGTATCTGGCTTAATGAGGTCCATTCTAACGCCTTAATTTGTTTGCTATCTTCTCAACTGTTCAATGAGAAAGAAATCCCCAAGAAACCTCCTTTGGCATATTTGATTATTCACTGTGGAACCTTTACCATAAACTACACAAATCTTTTTTGCATTTGCATCACGTACATAAATGCCAAAAATGTTGCTCCCTGTTTTTTTTTTGTTTTTTTTCATCAGTCCACAAAATTATTTTTTTATCAATTTTCACAAAAATTAGCCTATTTTGACTACTGTGCCAAAACATAGAAAAGTGATCTTTGTGAAAAACATTAGTCAAATTTAAACACTCCTAATGCCATCTAAGAGCAAAATATATATTTGCCATCTCTGAGTGTTGATTCTATAGTTATGCTCTTTCTTTTTCATGCCAATGTAACGGATCTCACTTCTTAGATGTCATTTGCGCACAGAATGTTAACATTTTCATTAAAATGACTATTGGGATCCTAGTATGTTCTCCAAGATATAGGTTAAATTCCAGTTTTCCTTGAATCGCAAATAGGACCTCATCTATTGGGGAACATGGGTGAATAGGCTCAAAATATCAGAGCTTTCCATCCGGTTGGACTTTATAGGAGCATCTTCATTTCAACAAAGTGGGCTGATTTATGTGAGATGAACATTTATCTGTCAGTGTGTTATACAATTAGTACGTGACAAGGAATGAAAATCATCTTGATGAAATTTTACTAGTTTGCTGTAATAACAGCTTGTGGTTAGGCAAATGAAATAAATAATAGATTGGTTGTCAAGCCCTCCACTTCAGAGAGTTTGAATTTTAAATAATGAGAAATGAAGGCCCAGGAAATGTACTCTGACTGATGTAATGTTGACACATTGATTCAAAAGATTATTTGGTGTCAGGATTGAAACAAAGGATAGAGAGGACATCATAAAGGACTGTTTATGGCTCTAGGAAGTGAAAATGATTTTTTTTTTTTTGTTGCGTGTCTTGGGAACACGGCTTATCAGCCAAGTACGATTGATCTATTTGTCCACATCATCACCATATCGGTGGCTGAGTTCTAAATGTTGGAAGAGACAAACAGATTTCTTTTTTTTTTTAACGTTGCGTGGAAACCTGATTTATTTCTTTCTTCTGTATCATTATACATGGGGCTGAGTTCTAAATGTTTGAAATGACTGATTTGTCACTGTACAGTTTGTCCGTGGTCATTTTGTTCCAGTCCTTATTTTGAGTTATGCATGTGACAACTTTATAGAACAATCATTCAATCAATGTTCTACCAAAGAACTGATCCAAGTGGGGTTCGTAGAATAATGATCGAGTCTTCACAGCGGTGTTCCTTCTGTACACAGACCTGTACCATGTATTAGAATTTGAATAAATGTAATCCATTCTAAATAAGTATTATAATCAGGGGTCCAAAATTGCCTTTTTTTTTTTTAAAATTATAGTTTATTGATCAGTCTAAAAAGTAAATGATGAAAATGAAGGTCTGCCAGAATATTTCCTCTGTAGCAAGGATCTTTGAATTTTCAAAGTTTTGAAACCACCGGTTTTAAGCAACTCAGTTTTTAATTGAACAAGATATAATGTTTACATACTAAAGGATAAAGATAGAAACATGAAACTGCTGACAAGATTTGTTGAAAAATAACTAAAAACTTTTCAGTTTATATTATGGAAAAAAGGCAAAAAGAATCTAAATAATGCATGGTATGTTTGGAAAAACAAGGCACTGATACAATCTATCATATTCCTTCATTGTTAAATTTATGTTCTAGCTCACCATCACAGTCAATAATTGAGCAACTGTTGCATCAAATTTTGAAGTTGTGATAAAAAAAAGAAAAAGAAAAAAAAATTTGGTCAAAGAATAAATATGGTCAGAATGAATTCTATTTGTGACAACACTGGCGTTTTACTGGAAAACATCTAAAATAGAGTGGAAAAAAACAAAACATCTAGATGTACTATATGAAGTCAAAATAAGACTCAAAAAAAGTTTTGTTTTTTTTTGTTTTGTTTTTTTTCAAAAATTGAAAGAAACTTTTTTAGATGAATTTTAGAGGGCTAGGGGAGTGCTGATGCCAATTTTTCAAGTCAGTAGACAAAACAGTATGGCCCAGAGTGCTGGAACAAACAAACACATGTGCATATAAAAAAAACTTAGATAACTATGGATGTTCAACATGGTTGGTTGCTGCAGGGTCAAACTCCACTCAAACTTCTATTAGCTCAGTCACTCAGACAGCCTCCTGGCAATCAGTTGGTTGAGAGTGCAAATCATGGTAGGGGATGTGAATTTTACATTTTGGTTTACACCCTTAATTTTGGTGAAGATTATTCTTGTTCTGGTAGAAAAACAAAGTCAACTCCAGTTTCGGAGTCCAACAATAAAAGCAGGATACATTAATCATTACATGAAAATAATGAATGATAATATTTGGGGATGATAGTGATTGAATATGGTTGAAAACGTATCTCTTATTTGAGAAATCTATGTGTGTGTATGAACCCAAGATAACTTGAGATCTGGCCATTGTACGAAGTTGATATTCACCTTATATGTTGGTCTGTGTATCCGACATTGCAGTATCAAGTTTGAAGTCATTTGGATTTATGATCCCCGATATGAGGTGGGCTGCTCGATTTATAATAAAAATCCTCACTGATATGAACACATATTTTGTGACTGTAAAAAGTGACGTGTTTATGACCTGATGTGTCTCTCTAACCATAGTGGTTTTGGAATTGAATTATGAGAGAGAGAGTCAGATTTTTTTTTTTCTTTGGCCAAATTTCTCTATAGAATGAGATTAAATTAGATTAAAGTTAGATGATGTAACAGCATTTAAAAAAACATTTCTGTTCTGATTGTTATTACTATTAATGATATTTTACTGTTATGCCATTTTACATCATCATTAAATAAAGAACAGCGTCTTATTATTTCAAGTTTGAACCTCCTGAAGATTTTGATGAAACCTGATGCACTTCTTGCACAGGCATACCCTAGTTTGCTCAATAACCAATGCTTGAAACCGCTTTCTTGATGTCTCTGCCACAGAATGTTTTTGTGGATACCACTATTGTCAAGAATAAGAAAGATTGTTTTTTCATCTGAGCCAACAAAAGGCCTTTTCTTTTTGTGATTAATATAATAAAGAATGTTCATATTGATGATGTGTGCACAAAAATGAGGCTATGTAACAATTTTTATTTGGAGGAATTTTCCACACTACAAGTTAAAAAGGTTTTGTAGATCATAGAACTTGAAACAAGGTATATTAGTCAATGATTATTTATTGCAAAAGCCTAAAAATGTACTTGGATAAAGATACCCAAGAACATCATCAATACCACGTATATATATTATATATATATATGTATATGTGTGTGTGTGTATATATATATATATATATATATATATATATATATATATATATATATATATATATATATATATATATATATATATATATATATAATATATATATATATATAATATATATATATATTATATATATATATATATATATATATATATAATATATATATATATATATTATATATATATATATATATAATATATATATATATATATTATATATTTATATATATATATATATATATAATATATATATATATATATTGATTTAATCTAATTTGTTGATTTGGGAATAATATTTCCTGACATAATTTTCATTATATACTATGATGGAATTATCAAGGGTTTTGATTGCAAGGAAGATTTTGTTGAAGTATTTTTCTTTATTCTTGAATAAGATCTATTTTTTATATTTGTATTGCTTCATGTTAGATATACCTATCCAATTAAATTACTAGTTTTTAACTTGCTATGATTCCTCCTTGAGTGTACACTATTGTGGATTTTTCCCTAATTTTTCTATACTAAAAAAAGGTTTTAAATTTTTTTTCAGTTTGTTACTGAGATTCACAGATGATACTTTTGATCCAGAGCAAGCTTCTACAATAGGTGAGTATTTTACAAGGTTCAGTTATTTTCTGATAACCTTATAATAATCTGGTATAGAATTATCCGCCTCAATAAGAGTATGAATATTTCTATACAAACAAATCTCTTAATCCCAAATTGTCCGTAAACCAAGAAACAAGAAGAGCATTATTGTGATGTTAGCCGTACAAGGTTTAACTTTGAAAAACAAGTTGACTGAGTTTCAAAACCTAAATTTAATTGATTATTATTTTAATCTATATTGTTAGGGAAAAGGGATCATTGTGAATTCATTTGAAAAAAAAACCCTTTCTTGGCCAAATCTGAATCAAAGTTACTTGAAAATATTAGTTTTCAAATTATTTTGATTTGTAATTTGATATTTTGGTGGATTACTTAGAGAAAAATAAAGAATTCAAGTGGATATATTTGCATGTTGTTTTATGCAATTAAGCCTTCATAGAGAATCTGTGAAAAAACACTAAAATACTCAATATATTTCAAATACATTGTGTCATACCCTTTCAATGAGGTTACCCTATTCTATAACAAATTTAGCATGAAATTATTTAGTAAACTGAAACCTTCACTAAAAATCCGTTTTGGGGGAAGGGGGGGTTTAACAAAACAAAACCAACTGTGAAATGTATTAAAAGGATAGGCCTGTGTGAACTTGGTGAAGATCATTCAAAAATTATGTTCACACACACACACACACTCCCACGCAGACACACTCAAAATGAATAAAAAGAATGGAAATGGATTCAAACCCGAGTTTTGTTATGTACTTCATACTTGAACGATATCATATATTTTTGTAAAAAATACATAAACATTGGATAATTAAAATGATTTGCTTCATGTATCCTATACTTGCGTAACTGTTATAATAATATCAATTTTAATTCTTTATTTTTTTCCGTAAAAATTCATTCCTTTCATCCTTTTTCATTTATCTTATTCGTCTTCTAATTGTCACTTTTGCAATTCCATTCATTTCCATTTAACATTTATTTCAATGAGGAAAAAAGTATCCAAATTGTAGATACAAGCATTTATCATAAAAATGATATTCACACAATATCTTGGGCTTTGAACCTTTGCAATGGTGTAATAAACATCATTATCCTTTCAAAAATCATTTATGTCTGTGGATGGCATTACATATTCTGCTAAATTATTCCATAATCATTTTTCTGTGCTTCAAAACAGAAAATTTTTCAATAGTAATAAACTGAAATTCAATTCAAACAAAATTCCAAATGTTCCATTTGTGAATGCTGCATTCCCCAATAAAAACAGAATTGGAAATTGAAAAAATCTGTCCCCATGTCTATGTAGACTTCCATTGGAATGACAGTAATGTCATTTTGAAACTATGGCAGAAACCAGGGCCAAGTTTTATGTTATAGGTATGTCCAATATAGAACTCTCCTCTTAAAACCTGAGAAAAAAGTTTTTTTCCGTAGAATAAGAAAAAAGTACTTTGAGATATATTAAGAATATGTATCCCGTCTTACTTAGGTGAGAATCGGTGAAATCAGCCAGCAGGAAATTACACCCTGCCAGTTAGCACACACAGTTTTGGGACCCACTAACAGGAAGAAAAAATGAATAATGTAACTGAAGAATTTTTACCACCTCATGTTTCATGCTTGAAAAACTTGCATGTTATGCACCTTCATGATTTACTGTTCTAACTTGAAAGGAAACTACTTTCTCACTGTTAATTTTCAAATCCAGCATTGTTGTATAATAAAATCAAGAATCTTTCCATAGATTTACATCATTTCAGATTAGAGAATTGTAATTTGAATGATGAACTCAGTTGAAAGATTCACACTTCATGTACCTTCATGGCATTCTCTATTTCAATCTGAAATAAAAGTGCTTCGACCACTGACTTGGTATTGACAGCTGTTCAGGTTTTATGGCATTTTTTCAAAAATAGTTGCCGGCTGTGTTAGCCATCTTGGAAAGCAAGTATGGAAGGCTGAAATTGACTAGAATATCTACACTATTTATATATACTTATTTTACAAAAAATATTAGATTATTGAATTCATTTAGGTATTAAGGAAGAGATTGAATTAAATGAAGTATAATTGGTTAGAGAAGACTAAAAATCTGCATTTTCTGTACGTATCTTATTTTGATAAAATTCCCATTTTCTTTGGAAAGTAATTAGAGCTATTCCCAGATTTCATTGGTATGTACATTCCAATCTTTTCCTTGAAATATATTGCAACCAGTATTATACAACAGATGGAGATTTTTTTCAATTTTCTTACTTGACACCATTGCACATTTAATGTTAACAAAACATATATAAATAATATTTAATTCATCATGTCTCCTAAATAGTCCAGTAGGAAAAATAGATCCGTGCCCCCCCCCATTGTTTGATTTTTTTTTTTTTTTTCCCGCAACAAAAGGTACAGAGATAAGGAGTATTTAGATTGATGAACGAACTCTTGAAATCATTTTAGAGACTGGCGTAAACAGGTTTTTCAAAATAACCATAACTATCTGAGTGAAAATCATGAATTTTTCTGAATATTCCATTAAAACAAGGGTCATTTATCTATTTGGCCATTTTTACTATGGAAGATCATGTGTGTAAATATCTTTTGCTTTCAAGAAAATACCTTGTTTTTTGACAATCTTTTGGCGTGGAAATTAATTATATATTTATCAAATTAAAAATACGTTCTTTATTTTCTCTAAGAAAAAGTTGAAACAATTTACAATTTTAATAATTAAATACCTAGTTCTCAGGTTTCTTTTATTTTGTTTTTTTTTTCCACAAGAACTAAAAAAATACGTTGTTTTAATCTGATCATATTGATCAAAACAACAAAAGTTTATGTAATAATCGAGTAAAATTGAACTATTTTTATAAAACAAAAGAAGTACATAATTTTTCTTCTTGTGAAATATGCAACTTCACTAATTTGGCATAACGTTGAGCCAACATGAACAAAACAATGATTTAAGGAAATTACTTACATATATTTATTCATATATATTTAAATCAAATTAGATTTTTTTTCCCCCCACCTTTTAAAACCAAAAAGAAAATGAATTTCTTCTCTTCTTTGTAGAATAAAAATATAATTGATGAAATCCATCTGGTATGTTCACAAAACAAAGGATTGCCAAATATCATTTGAGATTGAAATAAATCTTTTTTTAAATTTCATATGATTGGAATCTTAAACCGAAACTTCCACATTCAAACATTCCAATGAGAGTAACAGGAAAAGCTATATGGACTACATTGACCTGTCTTAGGATGTATAGAAGGGTTTAGGCAAACCTGCCCGAGGGTGTGCAACACCCGTACCAAGATGCGATCTCACAACCTACCAGTCAGTCAATGAATACGTTCATGTTTTGGCTTGTACCAATGATTGTGTTGTTAAAGAAAATATAAAGAACATTATATTTTCTCAAAGAACATAATCATGCAGGCAGGGATGGTACAAGCCAAAAAATTGTTCAGTTTCTGTATTGTTTAATGTGCAGTTATTTCTTCTCCAGGCAATGCCAGGTTTCCGAGAGAAAAAAACTTAGATAAAAGTCCTTACAGGGAATTCTGACAGAGAAAAACACACCTCAAATCCGACAACATTAGCCAGGAAATGATGTTTAAAAAAACTCTATGCATGAGTGTGTATGGGCTGGGTTTGGCTGGGCACTGCAAGAAGTTATTTGATCCCCAGGTAACAAAAGGAATCCCTGCTAGTAATATATATATATATATATATATATATATATATATATATATATATATATATATATATATATATATGTGTGTGTGTGTGTTAAAAATTTTCAAAAAATAGCATTCAGCATTCATGTTGTTATTAGACAAGGCAGATATATTTAGGTTTAGTCATTGTGATGGTTACAAAAAATTGTGTTGTATGAATCCTCAATTCAAAATAGTCCTGTTTCACTTTGTTTTTCTCATTTTCCACGTCTACAGTTTGTGTATTATTTAGATATAGAAATCTGACTATGTTTAAGTATTATGACATCTAAGAAAATTCATTTTGTATGTAATGCTTTTTTATTTGATTTGAAAGAGAAAAAAAATGCTTTCATGTATTTTTTATTGATTATTAGAGTTGGTAAAAAAAAAAGTATCGTATCAATAACCAATTATATCTCAAATGTGACAATATATTCAAAGAAACTGTTTAAGGTATCAATCTAAATTTTTATTTACTTCTAAATTGGTCTCTACTGTTTAAAATGATTTTTTGATTTTATACATTTCATCTCAATTTCATTTTTCTTGGAGTGTTTGGATTTTTGTGATATAGTAACATTCTCTCCAATTATTGATAAATCACGTAAAATATGAGCCTGTAGAATATACTTTGGACCATTTTTGTGCTTACAGGCCTTGTAATATAAGTAATGATCCAGTGTTACTAATAATTCCTCCTTTTGCCTGAAAATTGCTCAATTTAAGCTTCCATTGTGGTTAGTAATTTTTGGTTAGAAAAAAATGCTAAATTCAATCTAAAAAAAACGATTTTTTTTTCCTGTTTGCGAAAATTCATGTAGCCGTCCTTCTTTCAGATTGAATGCAGTTGACAACCCTAAATATATTAGATTGGGATATCCGTGTTGAATCTTATCAGGTCAAGATGTGTATTGAAGATGCCAATAATGAAAAGTTAATGTTGTGGGATCAACATTGAAATGGATAGTGGAGATGAGTGGACTAGTGGTAATCTCTTAAATTGAAAATCTTAATTTGCATGAAAAGTCAACGGTCCAGCCCCTCTCGTGGTTCACTGAACAACAGGTAGGTGGGCAGTGGTGACTTAATTAGCATATCAATGCACCTGCACTAGTGGACTGTAGACGATCTCGGATATAGGTCGTGTTAGATCATGACCCCACTTTGTCTGACACCGTGTGTCTTATGTGAGACACTTTGAGACACAGCATCTACCGGTCCCTGCTTTACTTAGTTTGTGATCGGTATCTATATTTGGTATCGAGTAGAAGCTGACTTGAACATTGGCTATAAATAGTGTGAACGTCTTGTATATTCCACGCGAATATGACCATGTCACCATAGTAGAAAAGTGTTTCTTTCTAGGAGCTCTTTTCCATGTATAAGAATTGCAAGAAGTATCTGTTACCCAAGATGAAGTAGTACACAATAATCACTGATCAAGAAACACATACAAAAATAAGGTACAGTTACTGCGTACTCTGAAAATTTGAGATATTGTTGCGTGGAGATGTTGAGAAACTTCTGAAGAAGAGAGGAGACTCCAGTGAACCTCCACTCTGCTATGTGACCATAGAGGATATGTTTGACATCAAGTTTGTTCAGCTTTCTATGGCCATAATGGGCGTGTCTGTATGCTAAATAAATTGCAACAAAGTATACTGATACCACAACAAAATACATTGAAATTTCCAAGTCCTTCTCTGAATATAAAAGGAAGAGAAAGAGGCCATTAATGAAGGGTGTAGTAGTTTGACCAATCCTAATCAGAGATTTTGCTTCCAGAGATCAAGGCATGGTGGAATGTTCTAATTGTGACATAAAGGATATGCTGGCTGCATGATTGTCCGACAATAATTCCCGACATTGAACTATTAGAATAAAGTTTGTTTGATTTCAGAAGGATTCTTCCCATCATTCTGAGATCCAGGTTCCACCCTATTCAGCCATGTTTGGCAGTGGAGCTAAAATTGGTCTTGCATCTTTAACTCTCCAAAATGAATCTATGCCCAGCATAGAGAGTGAAGTCAACCAGCATATGGTGTTTGAAGACAATACTGAAGGTGAAGCAGCCATCATGCAGTCGAATTGTGATGCCAAAAATATTGATGGCTATATCATGTGAATCACACAATGCCAACATGAAATTGATAAAATGGTAAAGACAAGGGAGCTATTTGAGAATATGAAGTGCTATTATCACCAAACATAATACCTTTAAAGGATGAAGGCCATCCCTAAAGACCGCGTGATCCTTGTTTCAACGGTCAAGAAGTTTTCTATGCATGTAAAATCAATGAGAGAAATCTTTAAAAATTGGTGTGAAGAGTGAGAAAACATATGAAACTTCCTAAGAGCTGAAGGCTGACCTTGGACAATCTGGAGTCCTGGTTTCAACATGTGTCATACACTGCATACCAAACTAAATTTTCTGTGGACAGACAAAACTAATACAGAGCTTTTTGGCAATGTACCCCAGTGATTTTTGAAAAAAAAAATTCTTCTCTTTAGATGACAAAATGAAATGTAGAAGGAAAAGTGCCACCCTATGTACAGTTAAGCACTGTGCCAGAGGTCTTGACTGTTTTACCAAGGGATTTTAGAGCCAAATGTGCTACCTAGTCTAAGAAAACTAGCTTTGATGATCATTGGTTCTCCAGTATGATAAAGGCCAAAAGGCACACAAGAATGGTTGAAGAGGAAAAAAAAATGGACTGTTTTAAAAATTTCTGGTTCATTTTCAGCTGTATTTTTGATTCATCTCAAGTCCAGAGGCATAATTGGAAACAGTGATTTCTGGTTGTTAGTTGTCAAAACAGAAATAATATTTGTCATTGGACCTCAGGAAATCTATCTTCAAGACAGAAGTAATATTCTACTTACTCATAATTGATATATTCCTAACACTTTTGATACGTCTATTTAGGAAATTTGATCTTTTTACCATCTAAACTGCCTTTGTTTGTTTCCCAACACTAAGGTAGAACCTTATCTGAACTGAGAATGAACTTCACAGATTTCTTAACTGTTGCCAAATTGTATCGCATATTTATTTGTACTGTAAGCATAATTTTGAAACCATTACATGAGTGTCAAAAATATCATCTGCCAGTCTCAAATAGGTTTCTGGTACTTGGTGGAAAGATGGGTCAAGATTCACAAGTTGTGAAGTAAGTTATCTCCCTTGAATAAGAAGTTCTAATATGTTGAGAATATGTGCTCTTATTTATAAATTGAAGAAAATAAATCACTGGAAGATATTCAGAAGACAATGAAGAAAAATGGTGTAAAAATATCAACAATAAAGTACTGGTCAATAAATTTACATTACTTAGTTATTTAATTTTTTTAGCTCATCAAACAACTTTTCCTGTTGTTTATTAATAAATTTATTTAAGCCCAATACTATTGATACTATTATTACAGTTATTCACAAACTGACCAAATTTCGCAATAGTATTATAATTTTTTAAATGGTTGTCAGTCATTTCATCACTGATCTATCCCTTTTTGCAATTGTATAACTCTGTTTCCCTCAAAATACTTCAATGAATGTAGGCTTGTGGAAAGATTCTACATCGGGAACAGTGAGTTGTGGCCAATCCAATTGTTTGTTTACATTTTATATATATTCCTAATCATCTGTCAACATGCAAAAAATATTGTATTGCCGAACCAATAAAAAAGAATTATAATACAGGTCTTTGGGCACCTAATTACTGAAAATATATGATGTTTTCAAGAATTTTATAGTCTGAAATTCTTTTTAAAATCGGGTATCTCTGAGTTAATGGTCCTGATAAATAGTTAGTTACCACTCGGGTAGTTCAGCATACCACAGAAACACACAAGTGAAGAATTACAAATAACACGGCATGAATACAATATTCAAATATGAATTTATATATTGATGCAGTAAATAACCAGGACAATGAATTAATTTTCTTTTTTAAATTTCATTCTTTACTTAGTTGTATGTAAACAAACAAAATATCCTTTTGTTTGTATAAAAAAAACAAACATATCTGGCACAAAATAGTTAAATGTTGTCCAAGTTGTTCAAAATTTGAGAGGCACCTCCAAATTTTAAATTTTTGCTACATTTTTAAATAAACCCTAATTTTTACTTCTTTTTTTTGTTTTTATAAAATAATTTCTTAAGTATTCACCTTTTATCAATTATCAAATTCAAGTAATTTTAAATGGTCAAGTTTTCTGCATTCATTTATTCAGTAATGTACTAGCAGATGTTTTAACTATAACTGAAATTACGTCCCTTGACTAAAATCAATTATTGTCTCTTGAAATAGAAAAAAAAATGTTTCTGCTAATTGTATGAGTCTCAGAAGTTTCTAATGAATATTTTCCACATGCCACTTCTTTTCTGAGATGGTCTACATTTTACCGTTAATCAATCTAAATCCCTTGACCAAAAAGTGATCATCAACGTAAAAATACAGTTCATAGTGACCAACATTTCTGAACCTAATCCACTGATCAGAAAGAAAGAACAAGTTGACTAAATCTATTTATTATTAACATGTTAACATTGGTCATAAGTTTTGAGAAGGGTCATTAGCAATCAAATAGTTTCTTGGATGATTAAACTCCTCCTCCTCCTCGTTGTTAATGTTTCAACCAATCCTTTCTATGGTCTTCTTTGGGTGTACTATCCGAATGTGATGGAGGTAAAAGTTTCTCCAATAGTAGCAATGCTATAACATTAGATTTGGCTGATATCTTTCTCTTCCCTTGTTGAGGCTGGATTTCCATGCTTTGTCCCTGTTGAGTAGTGGAAGCCACAGTTTTGAGCTCTGGATTTGTCTGGCTTATACACTCAGTCAACATTTTAATGAAGGCTGCCTCCTTGGAAATCCATCACAGACATCAAGGAATTAAATAATGTGAAAAACTCTGTATTTGTTACCATTTATCAATGTTGTGTATTTAAAATTGAACACTTGTTCCCTTGTTTTTCTCTCCAGTGCTTTTATTGCTAAATTCCTTTTGGTGGAATAATTAATCTCCATTTTCAATCGAATATTTTACTTTTTTTGGTTGCTCTATCGATTGTGATGAAAAACATTATTTTTTTTTTTTCTTCCCAGGTGTTGATTTTAAAGTAAAAACTCTAACTGTTGAAGGAAACAATAAAGCTAAATTGGCCATATGGGTAAGTGACGAAGATTTCTTTTGCAATTTACTTTGATTACATAGTTTCGATATATATTTTTCCAATTTTTGAAAAAGGATTTCATTAGATAGGATATTATAAATCATTAAAAAATTTTTTATGACTGCTTTTTCACCTGTGATAAAAAGCAACTAATAAGATTAACATGAAGGTAAAAAAAGTAGTTATCAAAAAAAAAACTTATTCGTAGTTTTATTCTTTCGTGCACATATACTCCCTTAAAGCTTTCAGTTCATTACTTTAATCATGTTTATAATATTGATATTATTTTTATTTTACTATTGCTGTGATATACATTCTGTATTTCTTATGATATTAACTTCTTGGAAAAAGCTACTTTGGCCCTCCTGTAAGATCAATTTCATGCCTATACATGGTGGTCACCAATGCAAGGTTTCAAATATCGAACTATTGTATTAATAATGAAATCTCAAACAGTAAGTAACAATTATTTGTCTAAACAATGGATGCGCTTAGTTAAGTGTTATCTATTTGGAATAATACAATAGACAAGCCAATTTTTTACAATGGTACTTCATTATTTGCAGAATGAATTTTTGCTATTATAATCAGTGTGAAGCAATTGTAACTTAGGTGGAAAGTATTTTGCTTTTTTCTAATCATTGAATAAAGTTGTGTATTATGGAATTTCTGAATGTTAGCAATTCTTAATTTGAAGAAATCTGATGAATGGGCTGAAAGCTCTCATTGAAAAACTTCCCACAATGTTTAGAATAGTGATACAGAGAAATTTGCAAGGTGTTGATGTCTACTCAAAAATTTGAAACATCTGCATCAACAAAAATAGGGTTATTTCTGTTAATAATTCCTATTTTAAAATTTAAAATTAAATGAATTAATTCTTCATGCTTGATATCTGGACAAAGAAGTATTTTAGTGTTATCTTTTTACTTTGACATTTTGATGTATCAATATTTTTGTATGTCATTGTTGGAATTGCTGGCAACCTTTTCCAAATGAAAAATGAAAAAAATACGTAATTGATTTTTAAAAACAATCCCTGAAAACTATGTCTAAACACTAAATAGTAGTTGTTATAAGCTTAAAATTTAAAAAAAAAAATAATACATTATGTAACGGTACAAATCATTGGTGACCTTTTCTGAAAGAAAAACAAAAAAAAATGGCAAAAATTGATTTTAAAAAAAAACCTCCAGAGAACCTCATGTGAACAATTTTATTTGCAGCAGAATGCTGGAAAGATTCTGAAATACGTGTAACAGTTGTCTTCTGTGAAGAAGAATTCTGGTCCCCATATTATTCATTTGAAAGTTGTTTATATTTTCAAGTGGACTGCTGCAGTGTATGAAATGACTCAGGCTTCTGTCAGCAGTTCATGAATTTAAGTGTTAAATTTATCATTCATCACATTTTCCCCTTCTTTTCCCCCTTAGGACACTGCTGGGCAAGAACGTTTTCGAACTTTAACTCCAAGTTACTACCGAGGCGCACAGGGTGTCATTTTAGGTATGTATATTTATATGAATCCTCTTTTCCTCCTTTATTAAAATCTTGGCAGAAATTTAAGTGCTTTGTAAATCAACATATCTTGGAAATACCTTAATGTAATCTTCATCCAGCTATAATATTAAAGGAACTCTGTACATCGGTTTTGTTGGAAGTGAATGATGAAGAAAAAGATTGTCAGAGATTATTGTAAATTTTTTTCAAAAATATTTCAAGAAAAAAAATGGCCATAGAATGTTTTCTGATTCATTGATAATTTCTTTAGCAGAAGGTTTCTGTCAATACTTTATTTCAATGTTTCCTAAATTAGGTTCCACTAAAAAAATCAGGGATTCTGTGAGATAGTGTCTTTTAATAAAATTTATTTGATTGGTCTTCATTTTTAAGTTAGGTAATAAATGGAGTTGCTTGTAATCACCACTACCTACAAAAGACCATTATTGCTGGGTTAAAAGAAGTTTTCCTTTCTTATTGAGGGGAGCGTGTATGCAAAATTCCAAATTCTTACTATCAACGGTTGGGCTGGGTAAAAGCTAAGGTGTTCAAACAGGTCAGTTGTGGGTAGTGGTGATTATTAAACTATAAACATTCTATGAAAGAAAACCAGGAACATAATTCTTTATCAATTCAAAAATAGAGTTCAAAGAATTCAAAATTAAAGACAAAATAGATTTGAACACTTGGAGCAATTTAACAAATGGCTATTTAAAGAGAAATAAACTCAATTAAGTGCATAATTTTTTCTTTTCAAGATTGAAATGTTTATGGAGTGGTTTTACTGGTCATTTGGTCAGTCTCCTGGCTGATCGATCTTTGCTGTTGATAAGCTCTGGCCAGTTACTGATTAAGTAGTTTATGTATATGAAATTATGTAAAAGAAATGGATAGAATTTGTCTTTTGATCTTGGAATGGTCTCTACATTCTTTTCTGAATTTTTCAGTCTATGATGTCTCCAGTAAACAATCATTTAACAAACTTGATGCCTGGTTAAATGAGTTGGAAACATTCGCCACGAAACATGACTTAGTCAAGATGCTTGTTGGAAATAAGATAGACAAAGTAAGTATTTGCCAATTTGACATTTTCCTCTCAAAATCCAAGTGTTGCATTGTTTAGATGTTTGTATGTCTCTTATTTTATTTTGATCTCTTGGGAACATTTTTGGGGAATATTTGTCATAAAACTTTGGCTGAGATAAACAAGAATGCTAAAATTGAACAGATGAGAAAATGAATAGAAACTTTTTGACACACCTAAAGAATTTGAACTCCAAATGTTTATGAAGGACTAAGTTATCATTACTGGGGCATGTTTCACAATTATATATATCATTATGAATAGAAAGGTTTAAAGTGACATTAGTATACAACTTCTGTAAATAAAAATAATGACTCTAAAGCATCTTTGAAGAGTTTTTTTCCTTTTTTTTTTTCTTAGAAATTTATTTACTCAAAGATTATGAAAAAGCTAATCCATTTTTTTATCTGCTAAATTGTTTTGTTGGAACATAATTGGATGCTCATTATATGACTTGTTGCACTGTTTCCTACTTTGTTGAAAAAAATATCTGGCTATTTAATTGAAAAGGGTCCGATTTGAGAAAAAATCTCAAAGATGAGATTTATCCAGGGACTCTAAGTTATTGAAAATTAAGAGGATGAAGCAAAAAGTTTCAACTCTAGAAAGATCGTTCCAGTTGTTGCATTGTAATCAATTGATATATATATGTATATATATTAAATGCACTCAGAGTAAGTTAAGGTTAATTTCCTTTTCTTCTAAATTATATTCAAGTTTCAGATGGGCAGAAATGAAAAAAACTGCCTAAAAAATTCAAATTTTAAAAAATGAATGTTTGAGAATGCTGAATTCTCGATTTAGATTTCAATTCGAAGTAAATATTAAATATTGGATTGTAATTGAAATGAGAGTTTTTTGTGACCATCACCTGGGTAAGAGTAAAATATTGATAGGTGATTTGGTTTAGAACTCTCCTCAGCTTCTATCATTTATCAGTTGGGGGTCATGTATAACTATCAATAAATCTTGAAGCAAGTCAACCAAACTAGATGGTATTTATTTCAGGGTTTGGACTTTATATATTTCACCAGTCATGCTGATCTCTTTTGGAGTTTTGAAATAATGGCCAGTTTCCAAGTAATTGTGGTGTACACACACACACATACACACACATGTGCATATGTACACAGATTTCTTCAATTGTAGTTGAATGGAATAGTGAGCAAAAGTATTTTTGCAATGAATGCATTGGTTTCTCATTGCGATGAACTCTATCAAGGGAAATAATTCTTTTTATAAAGCAACACTGTCACTGTTGATTCGTCAGTCGTATTTAAGCCTCTGCTTCAACACTGAGACCATGAGGCCTGCCAGAGAATCAAGATGGATTCAAATGTTTAATTCAGACCACAAAAGTGAACTTCCCAAAAATGGTACAAAGCTTTTGTGTAACATTTAGCTTATTTTGAGAAATACTTTCACTCAAAAATGGATTTGTAAACAATGGCCTTCCCTACTATTATCTGTTTTTTTTTGTTTTTCTACTAATATTTACCAAACGCTCCTTATGCTTCACTGGTTGCCTGCATTTGCTTACAATAGTAGGATACAAGTTTTTCCCTTTGAACAGGAGATATTTCATGATATTCTTTGAGCAAAATTGTTCCAATTCTGCAAAATCAAATGGTGATCTGTGATGCACAGTCAGTTTCATTTCTCAATGAAGTTTTTCATGGAAAGGTTATTTTGTAAGTAAAACCTATGGAAATTGTTTTCAAGATGATCTGGTCCCAATGAAATTTCATCAATTCAATTTATTTTCTATAATACAACCAAGAAGAGTAATACAAATAAATCAAATTCAGCAGAGTTACCAAATCAGCCATCATTTCTTGACTAGATCCGGCTGATTTTGTTTCCAATTTAGTTGATAAAAATTACAGATTATATAAAAAATTCATGTAGTCCTAATTTATTGTTATCTGTTTATTCCATTTTTCCAATCTTGTAAATGAATGAATAAATAATCATCATTCCATACTGTTACGTTAATCAGTTGTTTGTGTCTGATTGTTTGCAAGTTTTGCAACCATTTGGCAAATTCAAGTAACTACTGTATTGTTTTGACTGGTGTTCTCAACAAAGGCAGATGTTTCAATGAATCTCAAAATGAGAGAGAAAGGCAGATGTTTCAATGAATCTCAAAGTGAGAAAGAAAGGCAGATGTTTCAATGCATGTGTGCATTTTCTTAGTATAGAGAATTTTTACAGACACTTCCAGAGGAACAGATGGTCTTGGCATGAAGCAAAATAAGTGAATAGCATGTAAAATTAATCAACAAAATGAGTGCATTTTTGATGAAGCTGTTTGAATTTCTTCTTAATAACATATGAGGTTTGAAATCCTATTGCAATAAAAAAAAAAATTTTTTATTGCTCTTTATTTTGACATTTCTGAGGGCAGGGCTTGTGGTATTATTTGTAGATATTTTTGATTATAATTTGTTATCAGAGCAATGACTTTCTTTGAAAAATTTAACTTCTGGAGCATTTTTAAATGTTTTATTAAACATTCTTTTTCTTTCTTTAAAGATATTGTGATTAACTTGAAAGATTAATGTTTAGCCTAGAACTTGAAGCATGAATTCATTGAAAGTATAAAATTTGTATGTATTGAATTTTTAAATTTGTTTTATGCAGATCAAAATATTATTATAAACTGGAGTCAATAATTCCCAATTTTTATCCAAAATACTTGTGAGGGTCATTTGCTTTTAATGGTGTCAGCTAAAGAATTTTATTTATGATTTAATTTCCAGTTCATTGTACTTTTTTGTTATCAAAAGTAACTTTTAAAAAGCTAACTTGAAAATAGTCGAATTTCTTGCATTATTATTTCCCATGGTTCTAAACACTTGAGTATTCTTATCAATGATCATGACAGGAAAGGAGAGAAGTAAGTAAAGAGGAAGGCCTGAAGTTTGCTCGGAAACATCGAATGCTCTTCATTGAAGCCAGTGCCAAAACAAAGGAAGGTGTACAATATGCGTTTGAAGAATTGGTGGAAAAGGTAAGTAAAATTTTTTTGTTGTACTTCAAAATGTTTTGTCTTCCCAAAATAGATTCAGTAAATGTAGAATTGTAATCCCACCACAATGTAAAAGTTGAACCGTTCTGTGATAATTGAATACTGGTTAATGACATTTTAAAGCTATATTTTGATAGTTAAGATAGTTTCATGATTACACCTTTATATATTCAGATGTTTCTTATGTATCGAAGATATTGTCTAAATTGTTGTTTTTTTCTTTTTACATTGTGATTTACCTGTATTTATCATAATAACAGAAACATTTAATTTACCAATCAAAATATGGTTATTTCTTATTTATAAAATGCTTTTTACATTTTACTGAGGTACATGACTAATTCATTTAAAAAATGTTCAACATATTCTTTCTTTTGTAAACAATTTGAATTTCAAGGAATTCATTTTCAACCCGAGCATTTTTTAAAGAATGTTGGAGCCAAATATTTTTAGTTGTATATATTAGCTGCATGCAATGAAATGATGTATAGATTGTTAGCTGACAAAAAGTTCTCTCTAATAGTATATAAGTATTTGTCATATAAAATGTGTGAAGAGTAATTTTCAATAGTGATGAGTTGATGGCTTGATAAAGATAGATTTATGAGCTGGGACCTCAGTTTAGACTGTTGTACTCATGATTAACTGTTGAGATATATTTTGATTTTTTAAATGAAATACTAATTCATCTTTTCTATATTATACTGTTATATCTACTTACCTTCCTCCTTATTTAAAGCGTTTTAAGAAAGATTAGGGAGATTAATAAGGGAGCAGAGAAAGGAAGGAAGTGCATTCCATAGTCATGGGGACACAAGCAGGCTGTTGTGTGAAACGGCAAATGCTGAATTTTAAAATATCTTAAAATTCTTTGTGGAGGGAGGAGGAGAAGGTAAAGAAAGAGAAGGTAGTAAGATGACTTTCTACTCAGAAAAAAAAAATTTAATTTCTTTTTTATTATATTGAAAAGGTTAATTTCCAAAAGTTTTTGCTATCTATAATTGAAAGATTTTATTTATCTTTTTCCTTTTTATTTTCAGATTATTCAAACTCCTGGACTATGGGAAACCGATAAACAGGGTCTGAGACTCTCTGAAGGTGCCTCAGAGGGCTCTTATTCTGCCTGCGGTGGATATTGTGTGATATGATGCGTAAATGTACAAGTGGCTGCCTTTTCTTTCTCTTCCTTGCCAAAACTATGTAAATAAAGAGAATTCATCACGGATAATTATAATATAACTGTTTATTACACATACACATACACACATACTTTCTTGGTTATAATACTGACTTCAAGATCTGACTGTGACCATGGCACCTTTATGATAACCCTGACATAGGGTTAGGTATATATGTATGTCCTTTCTCTCCGACCCTTACTGACTACTGGTGCTTTGTTGAACTAACAATACCTGCTCTCTTTGTTCTTTCTCCTCCTCACCAATGCCAGGCATCTTTTGACACAATCTCTTTGCCTAATGGCACATAAGCTTGGTTTCTGTGTGACATTTAATTGAATATAGAACAATTATTCTTGGCCCTCTTGCAAAAATCTTATGTTTCCTGCAATCTCTAGTTACTTATTTGGAATTTTTTCAAATGGCTTTTTGCCGATGCTACCTTTGAGAAAGATCACTTTTTGGATCCATGGTTCCCAAAGCTGTTAACACCCAGTGGTCACTGACCATGTATGGGAGGCGTTGATCTAAGTGTGTGTTTAACCAGAAATCGAAAAGTCAAATACATATAAAAAGGAGAAAGAATGGGTAGTAGATATTTTTGATTAAAATGTCTAATTCCAAACAAAATATTCCAGAATCTACTTTTGACTAAATAGAAATATCATCGATGGATGTCTGTACATCTCGGTAAAAATGTGAAATCGAATAAATTCAAATTTTGGGAAACACTGCTCTAGATTGTCAGGTGCACACATTTCTGAAGTCAATTGCTATATTTACTTGAATTTATGATTAGGAGAGCTCTACTTCAAAATCCTGGTCTTCTCTGTCCGAAGGATAATGATAATTATAGTCTGTATCCTTTAATTCCTTATTTGCTAAGCTCAACTACTATGTATTAGTGAGACGGAACTTGTACCTCTCTTCCCTCTCCTCAAACTAGTACTTATTAAAATTCTGTTTCTGTTTGGTTGCTGTGTCTTCTCCAATCATCTGGTGATATTAAGGAGACAAAGGAATTATGGGCACAGTTTTAAGAAAAACAACTGACGATAATATTAAAGATGTAAATAGTTGTGTTAATTATTGATTCTGTTTCACAAAATTTGGAGAGCATGATGACCAAAACTAATGAAACAAACGAAAATAAAGATAAAAAAATCCTAATGAAATTATTTTTTAATTTATGAGCCCCAAACATTTTTATTGAATCTTTTTCCATCCAGAAACATCACCAAAAATAATTTGCTGGAATTTTGTCTTCTTGATATTTTCATGTTTTACTTTTGTGATTTTATTTGCTATGAAAAATGTACTTTATTAGTTGACTCTAAAAGGTCATTAAGGTATGGTTGGTAGCAATCCCCTAATTTGCTAGTGTCCTTTTTTTTTCTTTTTTTTTTTTTTTTCTATCATTTAAGGGTTCGGTGATCTCGAGAAATATCTATGCTTGACTTGATTGTTTAATTGGTTCTGATAAAATACTGTTTGGAAATGGTCTGTCTAATCTATATGAATCTCTTATCCATTGATTTAAGTTGTATATCTGTGTGTCTGTCTATCTTGCATACATGTTTTGCTCTCCCTATATGCAGGGCCAGATTTAGACCTTGCGGGGCCCGGACACTTCAGGTTCGGGGAGGGGTTTCATACACAAATTAAAAAAAGACACTTCAAAGTCCGTAATTGGAACTGACAAGTTATACCTACATTAAGGTTAAATGAGTGGTATACATGTATTTACTTCAGATATATATGTAAATACAGTAGACCCAAATTACAAGTAGTAATTTCATCAATTTATTTAAAACAATTGAATGTGTTATAATGAAATGAATTCCCAGCAGTAATTGTTAATTTATCTATCATTGAGAAAACTATTTTTCCTAATTATATTATTTTTGTATAGGGGGGAATCCAGAGGTAATTGCCCCTTTTACCCCTTTTAAATCCAACCCTACCTTTAACCTGGACTTGTGTCTATCCATCCATCCAAATTTTTATGAGATCACATTTTCATAATTTTTCTTTTCTACTCTTGTTGCTTGAAATTGGTGCCTTTTCTCCCCCTTTTGATTAGCTGTCTCTCCCCCTTTCGATTGGCTGTCTGTATATCTCTCCCCCTTTCGATTGGCTATCTGTATATCCCCCCCCCCCACCTTAAATATATATCTCTTCTCTCTCTTATCAGCTTAAATTCTTACAGTCCAATGTTCATGAGCTGGCTTCTTATTTCTTTTTTATATGATCATTCTCTGTGATATAATTCTGCAAGAAACAGATTTAAGTCTGTTCAATCTTTTTGATTTACTAGCGTCTATTTTAGCAGTCTTCTTTTTAGTTCTGTATTTAGAGACTAAAATCCTTTGTTTCTTCCGCAAGACACTGCAGCCCATTTGTTGTTCAGCTGATCAAAACTTTTCTTTGTATACCATACTTGACTTCTGGAATCTTCTATGTAAATAATTGGATGGGGCTTGCTTTTTCCTTAGAAAAAAACCAACTGCTGTTATCATTGCTATTGCTACTGTATACAAAGGGTGTCTAGATGAAGCCTATTTTTCTGCTTTCTAACTTTAATATCTTTATTAACCAACTGCTGTTTTCATGCCAGGCCTGCTGAGCAAAAACTATTCATGGAGAACATTTTCATTATTGTGTTCATGTGAGATCAATAGACTAATCGTGCTGTGCTGGGCTGAGAGAACTTGAACAAGGGGAAATGTTTTTTTCTTATGCAGCATAAATTTTATTTTGAATAATTTTTTGTTTTTAATGAAAAATCACCTTTCCTCTTTTTCTAGACTGTTGACTTATTTCTTTTTTCTTTCGAGACTACTATGTCAGTTACTATTCCATTAAAATTAATCAAAATGAACTAAAATCTTTTTTCTTAAAATTTTCAAGTACACATCACTGAAAAATAAATGCATGCAATTTAATAAAGATAATAAAACTTCCTTTAAAGACAGACAGGAATATGAATAGTTCATTTTATTGTCCATTTAATAGTAACAAAAACAATTCTTGCTATATTGAAAAATATCATTGTCTTGAGTTTCTATCATTTTTAGGTTTCCTAGTATTATGGGAAACAAATAACCATGCTGTACAAAATCAAAGTTAACTTCAAAAATTAATTCATATAAAGATGCAATGAAATAAAGGTTCTATTGATGTCTGCTGTAGGTGATTCTGCTTATAGTGACTTTAGTTTGGGTTAATAGACAATCAAAAGTGCTAACATAATATCTCAAACGCATTAGGAAATAAATGTATTGCTGTTTTTGATATTTGATAATTCTAATATAAATTCCAATCAATTGTGACCTCTATTTGGTGAATACATTTTTAAAAAATTCAAGAAATTTTATGAAAGCCTGTTGAACCTCTCAAGACTAACTTATTAAAGTGCTTGAATCGAAATGTCCCTGTAGACTTCTAAAAGAGGTTTATGAGATATATATTCCAGTAGCCTTAAGATCCTTGGAAATTTACATGTTCCAACCGTCTTGAAAGGGTCAAGACATTTACTTAAATCATCATTGATCTTACTGATTTCTTTCAAATACATCTGAAATGTATCGAATCACTGTAGCCTGACAAATGGCCCAGCTGACCAAACAGCCAAGTAGGCTACAGATTCTTCTCCCATTGCTTGTTTGTGTGTTTTTCTCCGGGCGCTCCTCGTTACATTTTTGGGGCTACAACTTTGAAAATTAGCATGAGTAAATGACCAGGCACTGTCTAAAAATGTTTTTGTTTTTTTTAAAAAAGTGTTTTTATTTATTGGGGTCTCTATGGTCATTTTAGACCGACAACTCCCAAATCTTGTGAGGTATTTTTTTTAAAGGATAATTTTAGATGAAAGATCTATTTAAAAAGAAATAATTCTAGATTATTTTTTAGATATTCAGATCTGGTATACACACTGGCTGTGGTGATTCATTCATGCAAAGAATGTGTATATATATATATATATATATATATATATATATATATATATATATATATATATATAAGTAAATTGGTAGTAACAACAATTGTGCTAAGTATACAAGTTCAAAATGATTTGGATCAGAGAAAGAGCTAAAACAAACCTGCAATTTGTATTATTTAAGAATAATTGCAGGTGATAAACACGAAGAAAAATTATCTGCTTGAATTTCAGAAAATTTCGGGCATTTTTCCCTGAAATGTTGAAAAGCCTTAGATCATGAAATTGCATTTTTCTTAAAATTTTTTCTTGATATTTTTTTCCGCTGATATGTGTAAGCCGAGAGAAAATCAATGGAGATTCCCCAGAAACTATATAGCATTGATGAAAAGCCGGTATGAGTCACAGCAGTGGGAAGGGAGACAAAATGAAGACAAGGCAAGAATTTCAAAAAGGGAGAAGTTATGTAATTAACATTGTTCGGATACAACTTATGATGAAAGATTATCGTCTTAACTGCACTGAGACTGACACTATAGAAACTATCAACCAACACTGGCAAAATAGGTTTCTTCAGTGTTCAAGTTGGTCTGGCAGGCTGGCTATGTATGTATGTATGTATCAGGTGCACAGCCTGCACCAATGGAGCTAGAGGGCTGGCATTGTCAACATTTTACTCTTTATTGAGTCTTGAAAAAAATCAATTTTTGTTTAGATTCCCTTCCCAGGTGGGGTTTCAGTGAGGAGTTCAATTTTCAACGTAAGTTTATGCATAATTGGTCACTAGTTTGAGTCCACTTCATTTTTTTAATTTTTTTAATTCAGACTTTTTAGTGATCAGTGCCCAACAAAAGGTGAGAGAAGTAACTTATTCATTGATCACCCATTTTTCCTCAATGTTTTAATTGATCAACCCAACATGATATGCTGTTACATTTTTCTTTTCTACTGAATGATGGTGATCAACATTTGTCAATTGCCAGGAGCCCCACATAAACCTTATGCAAAGAAATGATATTGAGCTTAATTGTTTTTGAATTGAATTTTGATATCTCTGAATTTGATGATAGTTTTGATTAGAATTTTACTGGAAGGATCACTTTGAAGTTTTTCCTGAATATCTCTTGATTGGATTCAAACTGCCAGAGTTTAGTGATTGCTTAACTGATGTGTCATGGGTCCAGTCTCATTGTTATGCACTACTTTTTTATCCGGCCTAATACAGTGGGGTATGAATGTGAAATAATTGAATTTTTTTTCTAAGGAATTAGACCAGGATCTATAAATAGTGTTTTCTCTGTGTATATATGTGTGTGTGTGTGTATATATATATGTATATATATGTACATACACATACACACTCTACCTGAGTGTATATTACCTTCTACCCCACATACAATTTCCATTTAGCAATGACTAAGCTCTCTTGCATGTAATTTTGTATAAATAAAGTCTCTTAAGACTAATAAGCTTTTTCATTTCTTGTGACTTCCAACTATAGACTTATAAAATAATGAGATTATTGCTTATAAATTTGACTGCTCATTAGCATCTGACAGGATTTGTAGTCTATAGTTCTGAGCCCAGTGTCAATTTTTGTTACTGAGCTTTGTGCATGGTAATTGCAGTGATTGAAAATTGTGAAGTATTACCTACATTCTTTAATCTGACATTGTTGCAGACTAACTCAGTTCTACCTGTTGCATGATTTTTACACCTATATACTCTAAGGTGCTTACTTGCTGGGGTTTGAGGGTCTGACACTATTTAATAAGTGGTTGGGGTGGGGTGGGGAATTATTGGCCATGATATGATTTAGTTGGACCTGAATAAAACAAAGTCATTTGAGAAAGAGTTATTGTAGGGTTGGGTTGGCACATGGGAAGTAAAAACGTACAGTATTGGCAGGAACAAGAAAATTCTTTTGTTTCCAGAGAAAAATTTAACTGAAGTCTTTTGGTAGTACAGAATCTTAAATCAGCGGAGGAAAAAATTAATTAATGGTGGGGGTGTCTAATTAGAGCTGGTGGGTTGGAAATTTTTTCCAAAATTAATTAGTGATGATAGGGTAAGCAATTAAGCACCTAAGAGTACTCTCCTTGGCCACTGAACTACTATGAAAGACCAGATGTCAGCGCTTGACAACTATTCTAGCCTTGCACACCAATAACTTTGTCTCGTCTTGGGACTAACCAACCAATTGTCATATATCAGGAATATGGTAATGGAACAAGGTTTTGGTTAATGTTTTCTGATTAGTGACATCAGCAAAATTCTTATTCATTTCCCTGATTTCATTTTCTGAGTTATTAACAACTGCACTGATTTGCCTCTACCTACAGGGGATAGTTTTACGACATGGATATTGTGAATTTTTCTATAAAAAAAAAAACAAATGACCATCCTGTGAAGGGTTCTGGTATTGAATGTATTATGTTGATCGTTCAAGAATCAATATCTTTAAAAGAGTTACTACTTTCTTTTTTCTCAAACAATAACAAAAAGTCACTCATTCATCCTCTTAAAAAATAAATAGCATTTAGATTGTTCAGTTTCTCTGACAATTTTGCTGATGACATAACTGTTGAACCAGTTAATCGGCATTCACCTGATGATGAAAATTCAAAGAATACTTCCTTCTTTTTGAGTTGTAGATATGCTACTAATTCGAAAAGGAATTTTGGAGCAGTCCTGTATTAATGCCATTATCTGTCAATATGCAGTTATTTCTATGACACTTGATTTTAAAAATTTTTTCTCTCTCTCTAATTTTCCATAAAGGAAAAATGGTGATTTTTTTTTTTCGTCATTTTTATATGGCAAGAAAACTTCTTAAAGGTGAGTCAATGTAAAATCATATAAACTAGGTGTTATTATGTCTCGTGTGCATTTGGTGGGGAAGTCCCTATTGCTAATTGTTGCATAACTGCATCCTCAAAGAAATAATAGATTAGCTACATCCAAGTTAGTGCCACTCCTTGGTGAGAAGAGAAATTTCAGCAAACTCTTGGAAAAACATTTAGATATTAACCATTTTTTGCTGAGGAAAGAAAAGAGAGAATCATTGCATTTTTTTTTTTTTCTTCACTGTACGAAAAAAAAAAAAAAAAAAAAAATTACCTGAATCAATTCGTTTGGGTCGGGATTCAGTGGATCAGCAAAAAGTCGCTCCCCCAGTTGATGATTATGGGCTTTCATATTTATTTTTACAAAAGCATGGTTAGTATCTCCTGATAATGTAATTTTTCTTTTTCATTATCATCCCTGATGAAGAAATGAGAAGAACTATTTAAATGGATTTTCAGAAAAATCTGAATAAATCATTGTAATATTTTTGGCAAAGAAATTTACGAAAGCTGTGCTGCCACTCAACATTACTTTTGTCTTGAGTGCACATTAAGAAAATCTACACAGAGAATTGGGACATAGCTAACTGAATCCCCAGAAGAAAGAAGGATATGAAAATCTTAGGTTTCATCTAATGGAAGGTGATACCGTTTCAATATTGTTCCTGTTGAGATACAATTATGTGAATATCATTGGTCAAGAAGGCTGGATTGACTATGTTTTGTCTCGGGTTGAAAATGCAGGGTCATACTTAAGAGAGCATAGAAACTTCTAAAAGCAAGTAATGGGTTGCATTTCACATGATCTTGCTATGCTTATGGGTTGGTCAAATGCACTGATTGAAAAACAAGGAGCAGAAGTTCAGCAATATGTCTATCATCTGCGGTAGTGGTCGGAGGAGAAGGACGACGATGAAGAGCAAGTAGTGTTTCTTGAGTTAATTGATTCTCATGCTTGTAAAACATTGTGATATGGAAATTTTCCAAGAGAATTATTTTCATTAAAAATTGTGAATGGCCATTTTTGGTGATTTTTAAATACAAAAATGCCAAACTTGTACATTCTATTATAACATCACTGCAATTTGTTTCTTAATGTCAAACCTTTAATGACATCACACTTCTCCCTATTTCTATTGTTTAACGTAACTGGGACTGACTGAAAAGTATCCTATTGACACATTTAGAAAAAGGCAATCAAGTTTTCTGGATTCCTCAAGAAGTGAAATGTTCTGAATCAACTTATAATCAAGTATACTTATTTGAGATTTTCAAGTGAAGAATCTACCAGTAGATGGTTAATACAGGACATAAGTCCCACAATTGGTCATGTGGTTTCACTATTTCATTTAGTATTGTATTAGTAATGGAGATGAGATTATGCTGTGTGAAGGAACTTGTGGTAACTGAGAAAGAAGAAAAAAATCCTTGTTTCGGGTGATTCATCAATCATTTCAAAGTCAAAAGATAGTGTGATACTTCACGTGTTATCTACTCTTCAGTTACGTGAGAATGAAAATTAAAGTCCAGTAACTGTTGCGATCTTAAATAAAGTGAGCGGTCATCGTAAGCAAAGTACTTCGTCAATAGGAATGAAATCCTAACAAACTGTGGAAATACCATCATCTTTTATTGATCATCCCCACCAGAAGGACGTGATATGACAAAGGATGAGTGTCCACTGCCAATTTCCCTGGGAGTTGGGATGCAAAAAGATATATACGGAATATCTAATTAGCCACCCTGTTACCTGTGAAGAATAATACCATTTTTTTCTGATGAAGGCAGACAAAGTTGGGGTTACACAGAACAATTGCACAGCACCATTATGTTTAACAACTCTATCGTTTTAACTTTGAAACCCTCTCACCCTACATGAGAAGGCCTATTCTAGATTGGGCAAAAGCCCTGTTCGCACCTCGAGCGACTGCCCATGTTTATTTACAGTAATAAAAATTACAAATTCTGGAGTTTTAATTCTTTAGAGATGTCTATTTGAGCAGATTACTTATATTACTTTATTATCGTGAATAGATTAGATGAGTGGATTAAATTAGTTGTAATTTGCGGGGAATGAGATGCAAAAGCTCCCCTTATGGATATCTTCACTTATGATCTCTTGATGAATGTGATCTTGTTACCAGAACAATTGTAGTGTGTGTAGACTGTGGTTTAATCTCTTTTGGTCACTACAAACATATGTATATCAATTATTAAAGTTGAAATCAATAAATATTTCAAAAAATGTTTGGTATTATAAAGCTCAACTTCAAAGCTGAACCTTTTTCCCAAGTAAGATGCTCAGTTATAAACCCTTTCAAAATTGTGGAGCTTTCAGGTTTTACCGGGCTTCTTCTCTGTAGCATTTCTTACTTCTCTCTTCTCTAATTATGTCAATCAGCTTCGTGTAGATGGCCAGCTGCTACTAGCATGTAGGAAACGGAGAAGTGGTACACGCATGCCTCTATTATGTTCTACAAATACTTTGTGATTTATGAGGATGTTCTATGACTAAACAGCTGTGGTTATGGTAACTCAAACAAATAACCAGGTAGTGCAAAGAGATATGGGGAATAAATGTCAAACACGCATTGTAAAGAGGCAAACCCTTTTAATTGTGCTCTAATGGAGGGTTTACAACAAAGAGGGCTTGGAAAAAAAAAAAAATTCTCTTGTTGAAAGATATGCTTTTGGCAAGATGCGATGGAGATCAGGCATTAATGGGACAGCTATTTGCAAAACGCTCCAGATACAAGCGTGAAATTTTGCATGTGGCTCACCATTAGATTGCTTATGAAGAGAAGAACGTCAGCCACTTGAAGATCCAAGATGGCCGACAATTTGACTTCGCGAAGATGCTTGGGCCAGAAATCTCAACGTTTGTACAGATGATCTGATATATCACTGGAAAGAGAATTTTGTCAGCTCTCGAATGATGTATCTTGTCAATTTGTATCTGTTGTTGGAAAAAAGATACAGACGAAGCGAAGGTAGGTATTCTGGTATGCACTGATGAAATTTTCTTTCGAATATATTTATATATATGCAAAACCCAATGTTCATCCAGAGAACATGATATATCGTTGGAAAAATCAGAAACAAATTCTTGGATCCGCCCCCAAATTCAATCATCTTTTCCTCTATGAGTGCCACACTCTCCCAAATCATCCTATCTGAAAGTGACGACCCCAAAACCAGCACAACAATTAAGGTTTCACTGACATGGTATACATCCCGACCAAAATGCTGAAGTCAACAAAGTCCATGCTGAAGACTATGACTGTGTCGACGATTTCGTCGTGTTTTTTCGCTAGTGACCTATACGAGAGAATTCTCCAGTCCCTCTGAAATTAAATTGTCATCACTTACCGAGCCCACAAATGCAATATCATGTTTTTTTTAATCTCCAACTGAGGTGCTGTAACCTTTCTCAGATATCATATCAGGGCATGGTTGGATGCAAAGAAGTTACGCTTGATGTCTTGAGTGATGGGTACCGATTTCAACCACACCCAGTTTTCGCTCATCATCTGACAATTAGTTCAGAATGCGTTACCACTCGACGACACGTGTTGTAAAACGAATATTAGTCCAGGCAATCAGTGTAAAAATCGCTCAGTTGGTGATACAAGCATGAAATTTGGCACAAATATTCTTTGATAGGTGCTATTCATTTTCAAATATGGAGGCAATCTCAAAATGTCTGTTCATAGCAACGATTGCTAAGTAATTCATTTTTCAAAGCAACTGTGGTATGTACGCTTAGAATCCGCCTTTTTTGCTTTTTCAGTTCATTTCTTGAGTAAAACTGACTAAAATATTGTTCAAAGGAAAATATACAGACTTGAAATACGAAAACATGATAGATATAGTTCCTATCTTTTTGATAGAAATGCTGACAGAGTAACGAGTAGCATTCACTAGGCGATACAGTTACAATAGCAACTAATTGGTTGCTTGAAACTGATTTTTTTTACATCCAACATATCCGTTTTGGACATGAATCAAATCACCAAATATGTCCTTATTTCTGTCACTTCAACAAGACAATGTCAAGTGACAGATAACCTCTATGCACTTGAAATACAAGATTCACATGATTACATCATGAATGTTATCACTTGATTTGGTAACAATGGTTACTATCATCAAATTGATTCAGTATGCCCTCCCCAGCTTGAAAAAAGACAATTTGTAAATGTTGAGGTTGACAATATTGACCATAACTCCGTCATGTCTACAGGATCATTTCATGACTCAGTCATATCCCTGTTTCAGAATATTGCAACTGATACTTTGAGCAATGATGAAGGGCGTGGTTTCACCAGGTCCATTGGCCTGGTGATAGGTCAGAAAAGTGTAATAGATGTGCCCGTTGCTTACGCCAGTGTTACACGTGCAGAGCTGCCAAGAAGTGATGGTTATGTTCCAATAAGCATTAATGAACTGGCATCACAGTGTGACACCCTGTGTGAACAGGCAAAAAAGAATAAGATTGACTTGATCACGTTCAAAAATCCTATACCGGTGAAGTATCCTCTGAGTCCAACATGTCCTGGCCTGCTTACCATGCAAGTCTTTTACCAGAACCACTGATACTTCCTTCTATCAATGCAAAGTTACCATTGTTCCCCGATGAGGCACGTTCTCCAGCAATGTTGCACCACTGCTCTGAGGTGGTTCGGGCTGCTGTGCAACATCTGAATCCTGGTCAGTGTTATATGAACACACTGTATGGTGAAGATGGATTTCTATTTGGAGGTCTTCACATTGAGCTTAGCTCTTCTAAACTGTAAGGTCATCGGTTGGGAGGCAATGGCCAGGTAGAAAGCCTTCCAAGAAGCACGGCTCGCCACTGCAGGGGTAGCCCAAATCGTTTTTGACAGCATCTCGCATTACTCGCACAAGACATGCACATCAAGTTACTGCTTGTTCTCTGTGCGTTCTATTGGAGAGAACACGCCAAGAAGCACATAGCAAGTGACCCGGAAATGGTCATCCACTTAGCTTTGAGAATTGGTGCAAACAAAAGAAAGTGAAGAGTCCCGGATTTCTTTATTGATTCACATGCCTTGAGCTTGCACGTCTTTCTCTAACATTTGTTTGCTCTTTGTACAGAGGCAACTTGGACATGGAGGAAGAAACATTGACCAAACCGATTCCTTAGTTCTCAAGTCACAACCATAATAATTATGCTTGCTAGATGTCAGTTCATGTCAGAGATATGTGCAGCCTTGATACGGCCCATCCCAATGTTGTCAAAGGGTTTTAAAATGGAATATTCGTCTTGGCCATTTCCCAAAGGAAATTCTTTTTGATCGTCATTGATCATGGTATATGAAAATGTGACAAAATGAAAGATGGAAACGGATCCATCGGTTTAAAACAGGATACAGATGATCCCTTGCTTTGGGCAGTAGCTGAATCAGAACTTGTGTGTCATCTCTGAATTAGAATCCTCGACATTTGGCAAAACCCAAGAATTTGCTCAATCAGTCCACCATGGACAAACCAGAAACGTTTGATAATACAAATGAAATCACTTATAGCCTGGGAAGTCCGTTTGGAGGAGAAAGTGGTGCGCAGCTGAGATTACACTCGAGGGATATTATGGAGCAGACATCTATTTATTGTTTCACTGCAATAGGATTTCATGTACAACATCAGTACGGAACATTTGTTGTGGAAAGGCTTAGAGACAGGATCAAACCTATATCAGCCACAGTGTTATCTTTTTAATAAAAGTATCATCATCATCTTCATCATCATCATCATCATCAGTCTTTTAACGTCCGTCGTTGGACATAGACCTTCCCCAGGATTTGCAACAATTCTCTATCATGGGCGTTGCGGAGCCAGTATTTCCTGAATTTGTCTAGTTCATTAAGATTCAAATGTGATATTTGCACTGCAGTATAAGTATTTTATGTGTCTCATCTTACGCGTTAACTTGAAAATCCTATGTAAGGAAGGGATTGTATTTATATCAGATTAAATCTGATTGCACTATTTCCTGTTCGTCCTTTTTCTGTAATTTTTCATGAAGGTGCCTCCCGGATCGTCGCAAAGATAATATTACAAAGCCGATTAGAATTCAGGCATATTGTACCCGTGTTGGGTAACTGTCGTCTCGCTGAAGCTGTATAGCATTGCAAAGAATTTTGTTTCAAGAAAGTGGTTTCAAAGAAGTATTAGTGGAGACAAAGACCTTTGTTTTGAAGAAGCTGATATGGGAAGAGCCTACTATGTCATATCACTACGTGGATCACTATTTATTTCTGAGTACCGAGTATGAGACGAGAAGCATTCTGGGAATCAAGAGACCAAAGCAACCAAGAGCAGGACTTGAAACCGTTGAAAAGTTTGATGTATGCTTTCAAGATTAAAGATCAAGAACATTCACAATCACGTATTGATGCTTTCTTGCAAAATCTATTGATCTTACCATATGATTTTGAGAGTTTTGTCGAAATGCTTATAAGAATTCAGAACTTTGTGGGTATTTACAAACACTTCTGAGCGATATAGAGTACCTACAACATATGATTAGTGCAGACTGTAACTGGGGTCGGCATGCTCATCTACAAGCAGTTCGTAACCTTCTCCTTATATTTGTAGATTGTGACAGCATTAACTATCTGAGGTGTGGCTCACTGTATAGAGAATATGTACAGATTACCAATTGAATATTCGCAAATCTATAATGAATTATTAAAAGGTCATTTTGTGGTAGAGACATGTTCTAGTTCCTTCAATGCTGTTGCTATGGATAAGAAATTAGAGCAGACGATTCAACAGTCAAGAAATAGCACTAATGGGTTTATTGATCAAACACGTCAAAAAATTACGTCTCAGAGTGGGAGATTGTCTTCCACGAATTACTAGCCATCAGCCATGCCTTTCAGAGCATGACAAAATCAAATGTGGGCAATAGAGAATGTGATCTTCATCATGAACTGCAGAGAGGTTATTGTGCAATGTTCAAGTCATTGAGATGGTTGAATTTGCCAGAGCTCGTGGAAATCCTTTCTCATCTGCAGTGGGCATTATCAAGCAGCACAACTTCATCACATTTGCATCTGTCATCAAACAGAGAGAGAATTTTCAGCTTTGAGAAGAACGCCGAAGAGTAATACAAAAGCACCAGAAGAGAGCGCTTCATTGACAGATCGGAAAGGCTGACACAATTAAGAAAGGCAACTTCCTACATTTTGGTACATCATCGGAAGCTGACCCAAGCAAGGCTCCATAAGATGGAAAAGCTTCTGCTAAGGAGATTGGTGAAACTCAATCTCAGGAATAACAATGAAGGCACTTCTCTCGCGAGTCATCTCTTCGCACTTCTCCCAGTGTATTTTTTCGCCATTCTCTGAAGTTCTGCCAGCGAAACCTCTTTCTTACTTGCTTTTTTGTACAGGCTTCTGAGTGACCTCAACCCCTTCTAAGTTGGGTGATCCTGGCCTCTCTTCAATTTGGGTTTGATCTTTTAATGCAGCTGTCTGTTTGATGCTCTTTAATGTCAAACCGCTCTAAAGCAATGCTGACAAAGTATGCTCAAGATCTGGAGCTTTTAGTCCACTTCCTTTCTGGCTGTTGTTTGAAGGGATGTATCTACATCTTCATCGAAGCCATACAAACTCTTTATTTGCAGCAGGCAATCATATCCGTCGGTTCTCTGATGGTCTGCCTAAGTGAATGACTTGTGGCGCTTGGAGGTTCTGGGCACTGTGGGACATCTCCGGACCGAGCTTCCTCTCATCAGGTGACTTCACTGATACCGAGACAGCGCGTTGCTCAACTTGCTCTCTCTTTCCAAGCTGCCCATCTTGGTCTGCTGGATTTTCAAACCTTTGGGATTTTTGCACACCTTGTCGCATATACAGACTGATCTTTAGCCTGGGTCATTAACTGTGAATCTGTCCGTGTAGGAAGCTCATTCTCCCAACCCTCATGTTTATATTTGTTGGCTCTTTGTTATAAGACCCTCATGTGTATATTTGTCGCCCCGTTTTTATAAGACCCTCCAAACAAAATAGGCTTACGAAGAGTTACGCCAACGAGAAGCAAAATTGTCAATTCAAATGACCAAATAATTAGAATAAGAATCAACAGTAGCAGCTCACAATGAATATTTCGGATCCCAACCATTTTTCGATCAATGAAAATGCATCTAAAATTTCATGTTCCCAGGATCCTACCTATTTCACAAATGACAGACGAATTCGTCAGGCAGTCTTGGCATCATGCTCGGCACGATTGAATCGGCTCACACAAAAACACATGCATTCACCTGTGTCCAAGATGACCACCAGATCTTAAAAATACCGATTTCTTGTTCATTATTCCCCCTACAAAAGTTTTTTTACCGGATGGTTTCTTTCAGTGTCAAGCGTGCTTGATAAAATATCAAAATTCTCCTACAGACTGACTGCAAGAAAGGTATAATTTTAAAGATGGTGCCCAAGTTGACTGCCCAAATTAGTTGGTTATTGAAAAATCCACCTTATCCCCTAAAAGATCAAAGCAAAAGTTTTCTCAAAAATTTGTTGTAGTATCAGATTTGCTCAATGTCATAGTAAGAGTCTGATCATCCAGGCCCCTAGAAGGATATAATTTTCAAGATGGCGTCCAAAAGGGTCACTAAATTCTTAAAATACCCATTACTCGTTCATGATTCATCCTAAATAAATTTTTTCAACAGTCTCTATAGTATCAGATGTGGTGAATAACATCAAAAGTCTACGACATTCTGGCCACAGGGAAGGTATAATTTTCAAGATGGCATCCAAGATAGCTCTTAATCAATAAATGCCCATTAGTCGTTCATTTTTCATTCTAGACAAGTAATTTTGGAGCCCAATCCCATGTTTTGGGAACGTAGGAATCTGCTTAGCATGTTTGAATTATAGTGAAGTGATTACAATTACGAGAACAGTTCACAATTTATGAGATAAAATGAAGGAATTTTTGACAAATACAAATTCATTTGGAAATCATTACCTAAAGGGAAAATTAAAAGAATAATATGAGGACAATGTTCATTTTATGAAAAGGGGGAAAAGACATTACAGATGATGAGATATAATATCAACACTCAAGCAGAGGATGGAGGATTAGAGAAACAGGTGATCATTGAAACAATGGTGTGATTCATTATAAGTGATATCAAGTCTAATCTCTATCCAAAATGAAGAGTTGCTCATACTAGATTTTGCCTTTTTGTTTGTTCCTGACACTCTGTGGACATTGTTGAATTTTTCTTTTTCATGGTTAAAGATACAAGATGAAAGGTTGCAGGTACAGGACATGCATTTGTTCATGCAGTTCAGTCATGTGCTTTTATGGCTGAATGCCTTTAAGATGAACAAAAAAATTCCTTACACCAAAGAAATTGCAGAAAAAGTTCTTTATGTTTTTTTATAGTAACATTCTAAAAGTCTACCACAATTTGATCACTGGAAGGGTATGATTTTCAAGATACTTTCCCTAAGCAGTAAATTGATAAACTGTCCTTTATTGTCTACAGAGTCACTTTGTAGCCATTAAATCTAACTTTACTGTGTCTTTTTACTCTGTTCATATTGAACAGAAATTATATTTTCTTGCAATTTCTTTGTCAAGGGTAAATAATGAAGGAGTTAGGGCATTTAAAAGATTTGGTGGCCATCTTGGATGCCTTCTTGAAAAGTATATCTTTTCATTCATTAGACTGTGATTGGCTTTTAGTAAGTTATTGAGAACAACTGATACCACAAAATAACTGTTGAGAAACCTTTTTTAGGGTGTGAGATGGTTTTTTTCTTAAATGCACTCAAATATGTGATAAATATGAAAAATTGCTGCAAATGAATTCTGGTCAATAAATTAACCCTTGCATTCTGAAAAAAAATAGCAATGTTTTTTCATGTCTGCTGTATATGTTTGCTGTATTCTAATATTTCAGCGAGATATTACTTGTAATATGATTGAAAAGCCACCCAGCACTAAATGTATAAATGAAACAATGTCCTTTTAACTTTGTTTGCCTCTACTTCGATCTTGTGCTAAATGTATTTCTTTGGGTTCAGGTGATCTATAAGTATCACCTAACGAATGAGCATTCCCAACTTAGTTGTAGATGTCACCTTAAATGCTTTTATATACTATTTGATTCTAAAATTGAACATGTTTGAACATTAGACTGGCGGCCATCTTCAATCTGACCTCTCTTGATCCTCACAGATCAAATCTGACTTGCCTACACATTTGAAAATTAATGGTATGGTATGTGCTATGTTAGGAATTTCATATTTTTTCAAAAGCTGCACAATCATCCTGGTTATCGGCCACACTATACTAAATAGATGTTCATATAAACATAATTGTAACAGAAAGGAGAAAGTTTTTTTCACAGCAAATCAAAATTCTATTAATGCATCACACACACACATATATATATATACATTACATACATATGTGTCATATATATATTATCTATATTACATATATGTATTACATATATATATATATATATATATACATATGTAATATATATATATATATATATATATATATATATATATATATATATATCATCATCATCAGTCTTTTGACGTCTGTTGTTGGACATAGACCTTCCCCAGGATTTGCCACACTTCTCTATCATATATATATATATATATATATATATATATATGATGATTATAATGCAAGATTATATGTTACATTAATTCAATTTGTTTCATGACTAGAATTTTTTTAGTAAACAGCTAAAAGCAGGTGTAATTTGATTTTTTATGTACCTAGGAGCCCTATCAACAAAAATATTGAGCACTCCACTTATGTAATTTGCAATAATACGTATAAATATAAGTATATATATATATATATATATATATATATATATATATACAATATACTTATATTTATACGTATATAAGTATATAGATATATAATATACTTATATTTATACGTATTGTATATATATATATATATATATATATATATATATATAAAAATATAAAAATAGAAAGAGCACATATATTACATATATATAGGCATAGTGATTTTTTAGTCAAAAAAGAAGTAAATGTGAGCTTGGGATTTTATCATTTTTTAGAGAGAAAATTTTGTCTAAAAATTGGGAGTCTTTGAGAAAAATATTAGATTGTGTAACCACAAATCAAAATGCCTTGGAAGAAAACTGCGGTCTATTTGAATGATTAAAAAAAAGGCTAATTGTTTAATAGACTTAGTTAATCAGAAATAATAGAAAAAATACATTCAGGCTCTAACTAGAACCAATTAAAACAGCCATACATTTAGGGATATATTTGATGGTATGAGTTTAGAAGGAGTTAAATCCCTGAAAGTATGTTTAGGGTGTGGGATGTGAACCCAGGGGCCTTCATAAAACAGTTCACTTTTTTTGATGATTTCCTGTCCCAGCCTCTAACGGTGTCAGTTGGTTTATGAACTGCCCCATCCCAACATGTTATTCATCCCATCATCCCAGTTATCTTTTTATAGAATTCATTGTATTGTATGTCAATCTTTCTAAAGAGACCTGACTAATTCTCTGGCTGTCTCATCTGTTAGACCCTGTCATTCAGATATTATTGCCTAACTATCTCTCTTACTTTCTTCTTTATGCTGGACAGTCAAATAGACCAACAGATAGGAAGTGCTGAATCTTTAAATAATTCCCCGCATTTCTCAGTGGCTTTCCCTTGAGTAAGATGGATATAGTCAAACCAACTGACAGATAGGAATTTTTTTTATTATATAATTTTTCTAATTATATGATATACATTTGTGTCTCTGGCTTTCCCCGATACACTGGACATAGTCGTACAGACATATAATTACCAATACAAGACTATATAATTAACTTACTAATTCTCTGGCTCCCCCATTGGTTGGACACAGTCATATAGACATTATTACCTATTTCACTTGTTTCCTCCTTTATTCAGAACACAGCCAAACAGATCAACCAGCAGAAAATTCTGTATTTTTACATAATTACCTGACCATCTCTGTGGCTTTCTTCCTGAGGATGGATACAGAGTCATACAGACCAACAGACAGACAAGAAATTTCATTTTATGTAATAGCCTGACTAACTCTCAGGATCTCCCATCTACATTGGACACATTCATGTACAGACTATTTTTCTGGCTTTCTTCTCTATGCTTGACTCAGTCACACAGATGTTATATAATTAACTGACTATTTCTAGGGTTTAGCTTTCCCCTCTACATTGGATACAGTCGTACACACATTATACAATTATCTGACTATTTCTCTGGCTTTCCTTTCTACACTGAATACATCCAAACAGACATTCTCTGCCTTTCCTTTTATCATGGGATCTATTCTGGTTGGAATGTGAATGGTTCGTAGATGGTATGGTTCTGGATAGTTCTAATAGATCTAGTTGAGGAATGGGTAGAGTGAAGAATTTGGAGACGAAGGATTTTGCTTCCATGTGGTTTAGTGGTAGCAGCGACATCACTGGAGATGTGGAAGGAGAAAGGGAGATCTACGAAGAGAATGCGCGCCAAGTATGAACATAGACGCAGAGATGAAACAAAGTGAAAAGGATACATACAAGTATTTGGGTTGACAAATAAGACGTACGTTTAATACAAGAACATAAATGACAAATAACAAATGAAAATGAAATACATGTGATGATAACATTGATATGATCAATCGAATAAAGAGATGAGAAGCGATAGCGAAAGGTGGGAGCTTTGTTGTCATTGATAGTACTGGTGTTGGAGTCGAAGCTCAGGTATCTGAACTGCTTTTGAATCCATATGGCTTGGAGCGTACCAAGGAATGAATATGAAAATCAGGTTCAGTATATGAGGCAAACTGCCAAGTTGTGAGTGTGACATAGGGGCTATTCTCTGACGCTGGTGGACACTTGACCAACAGACTATGAATGACAGAGAGTATGGAGTTTTATCCATGCATGTTTCCTGAAATAAAGAGAAATCGGAGAGATCGGCGTGACTATTGGAAATAAAAAGGATTACTATTTCATTCATGAGAGTGAGAGGTGTGTATGCGTTTGGAGCACATGGTGGAGATACGGTTGCGAAGCTGCGTAGCTGCATAGTTGTGTGTATGTGAGATACCTCGACATCAGTGAAGTGAAATGGGTAAAGTTAGTACAGAGATGAGTCACGATGGAAAAATAGTCAGGATTGGATCGGCCGGGCGTTCGACAAAATGATACCAATCTTAGAGAGGAGGGAAGAAAGGGAAAGAATTGCCGGCAACAAGTGCCGGGGCCAAGAGTGTAACGAGCTAGGAGTGCTGGCACCAATGAGCATTTGACCATGTGCGTCCAGGGCTTTTATACGACATAGGAGGTGACATTTTTGATATCTAGCTAAAAGAAGGGTTTTGTATTTAATTCTCAAGTAAAAGTATGTGCTGCACTTTCTACCAAACACATCTATTCAGACATCATTATATGACCATTCACAATATATAATTATCTGACTATTTCTCTGTCTTTCCTTTCTTATTCCCATGTAATTCCGTGCAAATTTTGAGGCTTTTTTTTGTTTTTTTTTGTATGCCTCTACTGTAAATAGTGAGAATTATAAATGTTGGTTTCTTTGAGTTTTGAATTTCTGCACACAGTGCATGCACCCTGGACCTTAAAATCCAAATTTTCAAAAATCCGATAAAAAGCCACTGCATAGTCCTATTGACCAACTATATTACAAAATTATTACCCTGTTTATGAGTTTTATTTTCAAAGTGATTTTCTGTTCAACCTTAAAAATCAAAATTCTCAAAAATCCACGAAAATGCAACAACACACTTATGAAGTCCTTTGCTCAAAATATGTGGTCAGTAGTTTCTGGACACAAAATTGTTGGGCTGACTGACTGCCTATATTGGCTGCGACGTCAGGATGATTGGGAAGGAAGAAAGAAAATATTCCTTGGCACAGAGATACATTGGTACTTTGCTGCCCATTAAGCTTCATGTCAAATCACTTACTTTCTATTGAATCAATATCAAAATTGTTTGCAAATAAATAAATAAATGAAACAACTCAATAATTAACATTATTACCTTGATAGAAAAAAATTGCCCTCACTTTTGACTTGCTAAAGGTGAAAAAAATGTTTTCGTTAGTTTTCATCCCTTAAAGAGAAAAAAGTTTCTCCTCAATTTTGATCCCTAAAAAGGAAAACAGTTTCTATTCACTTTTGCCCAATACTTTGAAAAATAGTGTTATCAGGTCAGGTAAAAAATATAATTTAAAGTTTTTGACCAATAAAGACAAAAAATGCACAATTGATCATAATCTGAGAGTGTGTATGTTGTCTTTTAGATGAATATTGATCAAAGGTGTTTTTCAGTAGATAGCAATATTTTAAATTTTCTGGTTTATTAATATTTCTATCTTTCTTGAAAACCCAACTTCTGCGTATTTTTTGAGAAGATATTTATATTTTAATTTTAATTTTATGTATCTTTTTATATTGTACAATGTATTTCTTTTTCCTTTTCTTACCTAATTTCGTTTCAGTATGTCATTCCGAATTTTTTACTCAGCATTCCAGATTTTCATAAATCTAATTTTCAATCTTGAGGAAAGTTTAAGTCAAGTTGAATATGTCGGGCGCAGCAGGAGATTGGTGTCTTATTGAAAGTGATCCTGGAGTATTCACTGAGTTAATTCGTGGTTTTGGTGAGTATTTAATTGAAAATTTATATATATCAATCATAATGCATGCTTTTGGAAACTGCTCTCTCTGGTTAACATCAATTATCCTCTCTCGTTAGTCGAGGTATAAGCTTAGCTGAGCACATTTCGCCAATAAATTAACGAAGTAAAAATGTTTCCGATATTATTTCAATTTCACGCAATAAAAAAGCAGTCTAGCTAATGTAGTTTAAATGCATATTTTGTTAAATGCTCTTCAGTTTTGAATTAACATGCTCTTTCGTTTTCTTTCACAAATTAGCCACAATAATAGCTAATAATTAGGTTTGTGTTTTAAGGCCTTTAACATTTTTTCTTCAACTTTTCTACTCACAATTCAATCAATTTCTTTCATTTGGAATCTCGACTGAAACATGTTTCCCAAATTCAGAAATGGGTTTAGGTTAAGTACCTTCCTCATTGTATATTTTCCGGTCGGGGTATCGTAATATTTTCAGCAATTCAAACCATTGGCTATTTTCGCTACGGAAGATCATAACCGTTAACATCTGCTTTAGCAACTCAAGCTGGGTTCTTTCCGCTTTCAAGAAACGATTTGATTTTTATGTATGGGAAAGATTTGTTCCAGTTGAAAAAATTTAGATGCTTTCAGACCTTTACTTACATCTGCCAATTTGTTAGTTTTGAGAAAAAAATTGGAAAAAAAAGATTTTACGAGGGAGGGGGGTCTATTTACAATGTAAGATGGCGGAAATTAAGTGCCGACTACAGTGTAAATAAGACTCCCCCCCCCACCCGTAAATCCTGAAAAATCTTTTTTCTTAAAAGTAACAAATTTCCAGATGGTTCTTGAGTCTGATACAGTGGTTTGTGACTTGAAGAACTCGAGGATTCTCTCTAGAAAATATTGTAGCGGACCCGGCCGGGGGGACCCCTTATTTTAGCATAGTTTTTAGACTAATGAATGAACTAAAAAGCAATTTTTGATATTTAAAATCCTATTGATTCAAAATGTATTATTTGAATTCTAATGTATGGTACAGACAGGCGTGAGAACAATAATAATATTATTTTATAGCTATGCAATAGATGATATTTCTCTGCCAGAGTGGACCTTTCTGCGGACCCAAAAGTTCATTAGACCGACACCCAGTGGTCCATGGACTCCAGTTTCGAAACCACTGGTCTAATAGATGGAAAGCACTTGAAATTGAGAGAAGAAAATACTTTTTCTTGGAGAACTGTGTTATTGAAGAAACGAATCTTCTTAACCTTATTTTTTTACAAATTAAATTTAATGTATTATCCGGATAAGGGGACAAAGCCCATAACTAATTTTTTTCCGGAAGAAATTTTGGTCAAGATTCGTTTTAGCATTCAGTTCTCCTAATAGCCAAAAGTATTTTTTTAAAAATTTGTCCTTCCAATCCATTAAATCCTCTTACAACATCCAGAAATTTACTAGTTTAATTTTTTCCTTTCTAAAAGCTTGTTCTATGATTCAGTGAAGATGCACATCAAAAAGTAGAAAATTTGTGGATATCCATTTGAAAACGAACAAACCCAGGGACTATTATTCCTTATTGGTGTGTGTACCGATATTGTTGTCATCATTTCAATTGGTAAACTTTGTTATTTACCTTTTTGTAGCTTAATATACTTCATTGAAATTTTAGGCTTGTTGAGAGATTCTACCTGGGGGATAGTGTGTTATGGCCAATCCGACTGTTCGTTTAGATTTCATGAGCAAAAACATTTTTGTTTACAATAGCTGAGAATATCTCTCCAATTTTGACCGAATTTGCTGAAATTTGGCTATAATGTTGTTAAATGGTGAGTTACGGTGGATCCGATTTTTCATTTACATTTTATACGTCAATCTCTACAATACGTCAACGCATAAAAAATACTGAACTTTCGAACGAAAATTGTTACAGGTTCTTTGGCACCTGATTACTGAAAACATTTTTAAAAAAAGGTTCCCACCCCCCTCCGGAGTGAGCAGTCCAAATGAACAACAATAAATTGCCATTCTACTTTCTCTTTCTCGATTTTAACCGTTTTCTGCTGGGGACCTGTTTACTCAAGATTTTGGGTTATGGGTTATTCATCTTGGTATTATAATTAAGGGGAAATATTTAGTCTTTTTTTTGTTATTATCCTAAATTATATCCTTTGTCGTTGAATTTAAAAATCAGTTTTAGATGGTCAGGTTTTCAGCTTTCATTTGTTCTGTAAGTTTAGCAGTAGCTTAGATAAGCGTGTCCACTAAAGTTATCTCCCTTTCAAAATCTCGACGAACCAATTTCAAACAATTACCGGATTTTCTTCCATTTTATAGACATCCTTACACAAATCGTCTGCTTTTCCGGTTATGAATTACATCCCCTTTGGTTTAGACCCCCCCCCCCCAAAAAAAAACTTAGATTCTTTCAATAATTTAAAATGCTTTGGTGTTGATCGTAATAGAAAAGAAACAGGAAGAAAGAAACAATAATTCATGTGAGCCATATCTCTGTGGAAACAGCAAAAACAATATCCCACTTTATCATTATAGTTACATTTTAAATAAATGCAGAATCTATCCTCTTTAAACATATGCACCCCCCCTGTAGTTGTCTGGATGATACCATTCATCCATAGATCTGTGGCAACAGGTGTTGCATCATGGGTAAAATATTAGACATTTCTAAAGGTATATAAAGGTCACAAAGTATTAGTTGGCACATTTCCCTTTGCAGTGATAGAAAGATATTATCCCCCCCCATTAGGTGAGAAACCATTATTTTTTCAACATTAAAAGTACTTCAATGTTGTATCTGTGTGATGCTTTTCAAGAACACTGATTCTTTGATTATGATTTCATGACTGGAAGCTGCTTTTTGTGAAATTGTGTTTGTGTTGAAGGACAAATCCAGCTTCAAGAAATGTTCAATGGAGATCATAAAACTTGAAAGGCTTTAACTGGTGGCTTTTAAACTGGGGTCCATCAGATAACGCTACAGCAGAGTTCGTTTTAAACCTGACATTACAAATCTTGTGGCAGAAAAATATCATCAATTGCCAAGCTATTAAAAAATATAGTTGTATACAGACCTGTACCATATATATTAGAATTCAAATGAATGTAAATTTTTTAAGTGAATATGATGCTCTTAAAAATCCAGGCCCTTCAGCTATATCCAAATCAAATTGACTGGTGCTAACAGTCATATTAACATTTACAACTGCCAAGCTAACAAATTGAAGATTTTTATTTAGAAGAGGTATACGAGTAGCAGTTGAGACTTTTCCTGTTTCAAAATGGCCAGCCCCCAGCTATTCAGCGGCAGGCACTGATGGTGAATTCAAAGTTAAAGAAGTAGACAACTATAACCCCTACCTAATCTTAACAATACTGCCCGTGGAACTAACCCTGGAATGGCGGCCATTTTGAAATGTTAGAGGTAGCAAAGGCTGTATGAATTTCTTCATACTTAAGCTGGAAAGGTGATATTTCTACCTGTATTTACATTTTTTGACTCTTTCTGATGGTATTGATTATAGACAGTCAACCATCTAGAAAACAATGATTCTCTATTGCCACTTACCCTTTCAATATGAAATAATGACTTGAGTAAAGTATCCAAATTTATTAGTGGCAAAGTTAGCACCTGACTTCTGGTTCCAGCCATCTGAGAAGATATTTTTTATGATTAAATGAATAAATTAGAATGAAACCAATTACAAGGAAAATCATTATCATACTTTCCCCATTTCTCATATTTTTTGCATGCTTTCAGTAGAAATACAAAGGCTAAATCTTTCGAATGCTAAGTATCACTTTTATACTCCTTTTTTTCAAAGTGGGGATAAGATTTCAACCACAATAATCTTTATAGTTATTGGTTAGCAAGTAATTTTTAGATTAAAATTTTTCTACTATCTTCCTTATCAATAATGCAAAGCAGCTGTACATTGGCATTAATGCTTGTCTGCTATTACTTTACTATTGTTAAAATGACTGAAATTTATCAAAATTTTGTATTAAGCATTAACTTACAGTTCTAGAGTGACAAAATGCAGTTGAAATGGCAAAAAAACAAGCAATATTTCCCTAGTGCTAATATTCAATTATTACTTTTCTTGATGCCTGGAACCAGAAGTTGGATGATAATGTCAGCACTTTGCCTCTCTATTAACTATGTGCTTAAGCTTTTTTTATCATTTATTTTCAAAGTTTTGAATATTTACAATGCTATGATAAATATTGGTTATGAAAAGAATGGATTTCCACTGTTGAAATTGGTGAACTGAAATCCTCACTAGAGGTAAATTAAAAAAAAAATTTGATCAAATGATGCTTCAAGAATTTGAGAAAAAAAATAAGACTTGTACATTCTCCTGTCAAAGTAATGTTTTTCTGTGCTACTATGAATTGAAAACCTGCACATTGAATTATCCAATTGTCTGAAAATATAGTTATTTTCAGACAAAGAGTTTTTAAACTCAACTTGTAAATTTTTATGACTGGAAAATTGATTGCGCATTTCTATTTATCATTTCACTCATTTACTTTTCTTTTCTACATGAGTATGTGATCACAAAAATTGTGTAAGGTAGTATTACATTTATAGAATTTGGTCATGTTCTTTATTTTATTATTGACAATAAGACTGAATCTAAGGCATTGAGTATTCTTATGATATCATGTTGTTAAATTTAATTTCTTCAATTCATCTTGGGGAAATTTCATTGGTATTATAGCCAAATTCTATTCTGATAATACCATTTAAGGTAAGTGTGTGCATAACTAATCAGAATATATATATATATATTCATCTAGTTACCAATAAGATTAGGCTAAAATGTAATTTTCATGTATATTACAAACACATATAAATTGTATGTTTTTTAATGAAACTACTGTGGACAAATGTCAGTATGAATTCTGTTAATTTTTCTATGGCAGGTGTTAAAGGTATCCAGGTAGAAGAAATATGGAGTTTAGATCCTGACAGTTTCAAGAACCTGAAGTGAGTTTTATTTATTCATTTGTAAAATTTTTGTCAAGATATATAAAACCATGAAAATTTCTGAATGTGTGGTACAGTTTTATTGATATTTCAATTTCAGATTATTATGGATAGTAGTGATTTTTTTTTTTTTTTTTTTTTTGCTGCCTATTTATGACAGTGTATATATGAGAAAATGTAATGAAAGACTCTTTATCTTTGAAGTGGCAGACAATACGTTGAAATAAAATGACACAGTTCCAAACCAACTGGGATATCAGTGTGGAGTCAATTATATTGTAAAATGTTGTAAATAAAACAGGCTGAACTTGTTCTTTATGATGTCAGCTAGAGTGTAACAGGGAACATTTCTTGTGGTATCATGATTATTCTCTTTTCTTAGACATTGATTATCTTAATTCAGCAGAAGTTTGTTTCCACAAGTTCTGTGAACTTTGAGGTTTATGTACCAGCCAGATTAAAGTTTGGTATTCGTTGAGTCTGGTATCCTATTTTTTCATTATTTTCTTTCTAGCCTCATTTCCTTGTCCCCAAAAATCTAGATTTTAACAGATTCTTCTGAAATAGCGACTCCTACTGAGGCTGATATAGAAACGATATTGGTATAATTGGACAATTACTTTCAACTTGTATCATTAATCATCTCACTGTACAATTAGGTGCTTAATTGCCGGGGGTTGGACTAGGCAAGGGGCTTCGAAAATCTGTCACAATTTAATAAGCCAGTGGAGGGGCAGGAATGGCCACTGATGAATTTAGTAGGATCTGAACAAAACAAAGTCATTCAGAAAGGTTTATAGTAAAGATGGGGTAGTAAAAACGTGTGATATTGACAGGAACAATAGAATTCTGATATTGGTGGAAACAAACTTGATTTAACCAATTATGAACACAATAAGTTAAAGTTCTCTCCCTTGTATTGTATGTAAGTTTCCTTCTGATGGGAGAAAGTAGATGGACTCTCGATCATTAATTAGCGGGGGGTGGTCAAATTAATAAGTGGAAGGCATGGAGGGGATGGCAATTAAGTAGCTAAGAATACATTTTTATTTCATTTGATTCTAATTGATTTTTTTGCCTGTATATTCTATTAACAGGTATGGATACTCTACCAATCATTAATATGAATAGAAGTGTCTATTCATACCTGTTCAATGTTCTGAGGATGTAAATAACCACAATTATCGTTCATTTATCAAATATTAGGAATCTGAAGTTAATCTCCATCTTTTGTATGCAGTTATATGATGGACTCTGCTTCTGTACGAATATAATTTTTAGTTAAATGAAAATTTCTGATAACAAATTCATAGATATGAGAGGTACAGCTACCCTGCAATTCATAATTTATACATTATACTCACTCCTTTATGTTCCAAAAAGGTCTTTGCTGCAAATATTGAATCGTTATATTTCATCTGATCAGAGTATTAGACCTTATTAAATTTGAAAGTTTCAGTGTTATTTCTAATTATTCTGTTTATCATACCAACAAAAATGAAACATTGTCTCTAATAGTTATTCTTGACTTTTTAAAGTTTTTTCATTCAAGCTATTTAACATAGAAAAAATCCTCTGATATGTTTTATATTTTCACCTATAGCTCATGTGAATTAAATCAAAGTTCTTTCTAAGTTGTAATGTTGGTATTCGATTGCAAGCCTTTCAGCACGTCAGTAACTGAAAGGAATTCTGTTAGCATTGAGCAATAGATTTCTTTCTTTTTTTTTTTTTCTATCTTTCAGTTAAACAGGATCTGTTGGAAATTATGGATCACTCTTTATGAAATACATTTTTCTGTCTCTGTATTAAAAATTGTGCAAATTCATTGGTATTATTGGTTACTCTATTGTAATTATAGAAATTTTGTGAATGCCATAAAATAGTATTTGTTCTAACAAACAAAAAACAGATTATTTTATTATAAAAATACTCTTCAATTTGAAATGTATATTATGATCAGTATCATTGATATAACTTATTTTATTTGCAGACCTGTTCATGGGCTTATTTTCCTGTTTAAGTGGGTTCCAGAAACTGAACCTGATGGTTCAATCGTGAGAGACAGCCGCCTGAATCAGATTTTTTTTGCTAAGCAGGTAAGCTAGATAAAAGGCTAACTTGACCTGTTTCATTCATGAAAATCTTATATATATATATATTTGAAAAAAAAAATTTTTTTTGTTATATATTCAATTTTTACACATTTTCTCTATGTAATCTTTTGTATAACACTGAAAACTCTGACTACGTAGCTGCTTTTTTTACTTTTCAGTTTTGATATTTTCACTATTTGAACAGCTTAAGAACTACATAGAGCCATAAAAAAGGAATATTGTCCATCTTCTTCTAATGTGCAACTTTAACTCATTTATATATATGCAAAAATTGCAAGATATTCAATTTGATGTAAAATATTATTAATTCAACATAAATTTCTTTTTTAAATCTTTAGTTAATGCCTTTTTTTTTTTTTTTTTTTTTTTTTTTTTTTGGACCAGAAATGAAATTACAAAATGTTAGCAATAAATTTGAGAAATCTATGCCCCTTTTTATTGGTCCGTATTTATAGCTGTGTGTTAATTACTGACAACACATCCCCATGAACAACCTGATCAAAAATGCTGATATAAGTTCAGATACTAATTTTCAACACAAATATATAACTGTAAGAAGTTGTTGTTTTCTATTTAAGTTGCTATCTTTGAATTGAAGAAAAAAAGTTGGAATAATAATGGCTTTTTTCAAAGTAATGGACAATTCATTCAATTGTTTTGTTCTTATTTGCTTTATTTTGTTCTTTTGTTTTCATTTATCTATTCCAACTTTTGTTTTCTTTCCAAGTTGGGGATAGCAACTTGAAAAGAAAACAATACTAACTCTCAGGAGTACCAATTACAATCAATACTAATTACCAAATACATATGGACTTTACCTTCGAACACAAAAAATAGTTTTAAATCTAAACCATACATGGTTTACAAACCGATTCTGGTGTAAAATGCAGTACTGATAGTGAAAGATAATTTTAATGCTTTCATCAATTATTTACCAATGCATTTGCCCATAAAATGTTGTACTGCAAAATTTCAACTTTTGTATTAAATTTTTTTTTTTTTTTTTATGTAAATCATGGTTCCTGCTAACTATAAAAGATCAAATTGAACAATTTATTCACTAAAATAATTCATATCAATAAATCATTTTAATTCCATTTTTATTTTTTGTTGGTCCTTGAGTGAATTTATCGTGCTCTGAGTTATCTTTGCACCAAAAAGTCTGTGCTGGGTTGACTTGTGCGGAGAAGTTGATTAACTTCTAACAAATAGGTTGACAAGTCAAATAAAGATAACTGAAAAAAATTATAGGATTCTTTCAGGATGAGTATGCTTATCAAGTGTCTTCCACAAGTCAGTTTAGTGTTCTCCTCTTTGATACAAAGGACTTGTTCTTGATGTAGAAAATGTCTGAAGAAAGAATTGTTTCGTTTTGGGAGTCCAGGATGTAACACCCTCAGTCTAGAAGTGTTATGATGGTCAGGTACAGACAAGAAAGAGTGAAGAATAGTATTTGATTTAGTAATTCCTCATAATGCGAGCTACTTGTAGAAGAACTTAAAATAGATTCTCTTTTGTCCCTTGCTTTCGGGTCTCTTAGGTGTGGCAAACTTTCATAGTTTCAGATGTTCACTTGTTCGATCTTGCCCAGATTTCCACGAATTGAAACCATGAAGCTAGAATGCTTCAGTTCTGTCTTGGCACAAAATTATAAAAAATTGTATTTCAGAATTATAATTATTTGGATCGTAAATTGCTCTTGTAATATTTAAAAAATTTTTCTTTTTTACTTCTGTAGTCATGAAGTATCAATAGATCACTGAAATATTAAAACATTTATGATATGGAAATGTTTCAATAGAAAACTCCAAGTATTTTCTCTTGAATTTTGTCTTGAAGGTAATCAACAATGCCTGTGCTACTCAAGCCATCCTCAGTATCCTCCTTAATTGTTCACATGAAGATATTGAATTGGGAGACACATTAAGTTCTTTCAAGGATTTTGTACGGAATTTTGACCCTGCGGTAAGTATGTCTTATGTAATTAAAAATGATGAATAATAGGGACAAATTATTTTGAAAATATCCATCATTTGAAAATTAAACAACAAAATTATTCTATTTTTTCAAATAATTATAATTACAGATTTCAAATTTTTCTGTCAAATATGTTAACTCTTGAGAAATAGCTGAATCTGTTATTTTTTCTTAATTTTTTTTTCTTCATCTTTTAGGCGTTTATTTTCATCATATATTGCTCTCTCCAGAAGTGCCTTTCACGTTCGATATTTCTAGAGGCTTTGTTTTTAAAGACTTTTCGTTTAGATTTTAGAATTCACCTTCAAAAGATATATAAAAAAGGGCCAATCAGTTCAGATTTAATTTTTCTTCCCTGCACAGTAACTGAGTTGTTAAAATTCTGTTGTTCATCCTTTGAGAAGTTTTGTAATGATTTATCTTTTAGTTCTATTCCAAAATACCTTTGTGACTGTTCCTATCTATTGTTTAAATTATAAATCGTGTAAAATTTTTTTCATTTCAATTTTTGGTTTCATAACCTATCACCAGAAAAACTTGCATCTCAGAAATTTTGAGATATGTTGATTTCATATTGTATTATTATATTGGTGTAAGGAAATTATTTAACAAAATTCTTTGAATATCAAATTTCTTGTGACCTTAAACTTTGAATGTTGACTTGCACGGATATTTAATTTCGTAAAAACCTTTTAATTGCATAAAATTGCCAATTCTGACTTCAACAATTTCATATTTAATACTATTTTATGTTCAGATTCGTGGTTTATCTTTGAGTAATTCAGATGTTATTCGGCAAGTTCACAATAGTTTTTCCAGGTAAGTTTTTTTTTTTTTCCAATTTCATAGTTCTCATTCTATTGCTATCACGTCTACACACATTTTCTTGTCTTCTGTGATATTATTTTCTCATTTAAGCTAAACTTATTTATTATATCTGTTCCTCGCATAAATGAATCACCGTAGCCAGTGTGTGTACCAGAACTAATTATCTAAAACCAATAGCTGTTATCTGGAAAAAAAAAAGTATACCAGCATAAGATTTGAGCATTATTAGTTCAAAATGACCAAAGAGACTCCAAAAAGCACTTTTTTGAAACTAACGATTTGGTGATGTACTCAAATGAAGCCAATTTTCAAGGTTAAAATGTGACCCGAAGCACCTGGACAAATACTCACTCATAAGCAAAGAGAGAAGAATCTGTAGCCCACTTGGGTCCATTTGTGGGGCTTCAGTGATTTCATTCAAAATGTATCTGATTTGCTCATTTTTATTCAAGAATTTAAATTTCTGAATTGAGTTGCTAATTTCTTTGATAGTGAAAATTTTTGCTTCATTTAATGTTATACTTTGGTTGTTATCCATAATTTTGTTGAAGCACTGACTTAATTTGTTTTTTTTCTCTTTACAGACAGCAAATGTTTGAATTTGATGAAAAGTTAGCCAAAAAAGATGATGATGTTTATCATTTTGTTGGTTATCTTCCAATAGATGGTAGATTATATGAATTAGATGGCTTGAAAGATGGACCTGTTGATTTAGGTAAGGTGAAAACTACCAATTATTTTGAAGTGGGATTCTCTATCAGTTAAAAAAAAAAAATTCATTCTCCTTAATCCTGTAGTCAAGATAGCCTTTGCTATTTGCATCTTCCATTGGAAAAATGAACTGGGGGTCCAGTTCAGCATTATAGTCTTAGAAAATGTTACAAATACATTGTTTGGGCGGTGAACATTTAAACATCAATAATTTCAGATATACAAGTTTGAAAACCACACAGTATATGTCATATAAAAGCCCAAATTTTGAAGATTTTTATGTAATAATTTCAGCCAGAGAGAAACTAAATCTCATCCCCCGGATTTCTTCATAAGGGTTCATTTCAAAACTCTTGTCTACTCATCAAAACCAAATTCTTTGGATTAACTCAAAGCTAGGATTTCAAACGTACATGTTGAGTAATGCATTTTCTTTTTTTAAAAGCACAAAAACTTAAAGATCAACCTGTCTAAAAAGATTATTGATCTATTGATTGTCGAATCTTGGTGTCTTTTTATGGTAACATTCATTCTACCATATCATTCAACAAACTATTTGTAAACTCTACCAGTGTACAGAAGTATCGCAAATTAAGTCTATTAGAATCTGTCTAAATTCTGTTGTGTTTTTCCTAATCGGTTCATTCAGTCTATTCACTTGGATTATTTTTAGGTGCTATCAACGAAAATGCTGATTGGTTGGACATTGTTCGACCTGTCATAGAAAAGCGGATTCAAAAGTAAGTAATATTTGTTCCTTTTGAAAGTTTTGTTGTGGTTTTGGTCAACGTTAATCCTGGATTTTATTTTATATTGCTATTTTTGTGAAGCAAGATTTTTTCAAATATTTCAATATTCCATAGTAATTAACTTTTTCATATTTCTATCTATTTTTTGTTTGCCCCCCCCCCCACTTTGTTCATTTACTTCCAGTCTTGCTTTTGAAATCCTCCTATCCATTGAAATCACTATATATCATTGATCTTCATTTTGGATTTGTCTTGATATTTTCCTGTACTACAACTGGTAGTTTTGATTGTAATTTATAATTGATTTGTTTCCTCCTGGTTTGGTTGTTCACAACTTCATCCTCCAGAACCAAATCATATTGTTGGTTCATTAAGTATTTACCAATGATATTTTTCTCACTCTGTCATTTCTTGATGTCTCCCTTCTTGTGGAAAGAAAATTATTCTGTCCACTTCTCACTTATGAATATTAATGGTCTTTTCACAATACTGTTACAATCTACATTTAGTCAGGTTATTCAAAATCTGTTTCTCTTAATGATTGAAGAATTTCTGCTTCAAACCATTCAATGAGGAACTTATTATAACATCTAAGTAGTTATCTCTGTGTATTTTTTTTCTCATGAACTCTTCACTGCTGCATAGGAAATGAACTGGTAAGTTATAACTTTAACTTTATTTCTTTTTCTTTGTTAGGTACAACAATGATGAAATCCATTTCAATTTGATGGCCATTGTGTCAGACCGTAAAATGCTCTATGAACGGAAAATGAAAGATTTGGAGGTAATCATTTCTAAAAATCAATTTTCTGATTATTTAGCCTCATAAGTGTTGGTATCAATTGTATCAATTATGATACTTCTGATTTGTATGTAATTAGGAAATAGTTTTAAAAGTATAAAATGTAAGTGAATAAAAAATGTTTAATGTTGAGTTGAGACTTTAGATATAGCTTAAGATATAAACACTTGAGTCATTAAAAATGAATTGCTTAATAAAATAGCTTTATGCTCCTTAGTACCAATCTATACATGAATAACCCTGTCATTTAGGATGGGTATGTGCTGGTATTATTGATAAATGTATAAAGTATTGGTGGTCTATCATGTGGTCTGATTTGTCCCCTAAAGTGAAACTTACATGCACTCTGCATGATAATTAGGTTGAAGCAAAAGTTTCTAGAACTTTTTTTCTTTCTTTCTGACAAAATCTCTTCTTCATATATATTCATGGCATGGTTATTTTCCTTGCCTTTCTGTATCTTAAAAGTGCCATTTTTCTCGTAAATTGTGTATTCCATTCTAAATGATTAAGGTTTTTATTCAATTAATTCTTTGAGAATGTTGATATCATATACTTCTTGAAATAGCTGACCACACAAAAGTCTTACATGTAATAAAATTGGTGATTGTCTTTTTGATGACGAGGCATTTTTTCTTTTATGCCAAAAGTTCTCATTTGTTTTGTGAAAAATGACTTGTCAGCACTCTGAGATGCTAACGTCTGCAGTTAAACACAGTTGATCAAATTGATCTATAAAGTTCCCTTTATGTTAACAAACTATAAAAATGTTAACTTCAGATCATGCCTCAATCTAACCAAATAATGTCCATCTTTATATGTACATATTTACATGCCTTAAATTCAAGTGAAAGATTATTATTTGATAAAATCTTGTTGGATTAGGTTGAGTAAACAGAACTGAATGAAGCCCAAGATCTGTATTGAAAAATATTGGTAGTGTAATTCTTTCACTATAAATTTATGGCAGTATGGTCTTCTTTTTATGAAATGAGAACTTTTTGAAACACTTGAAAACTTTCAGGCCATATTGCTAACATTTTACGTAATTGAATGCTTTAGATTTTGTTACCTGCAACATTGTCATGAATTTTTTGTCAAACTCCAGTCCAAGTCAGAGGCTAGAATTGACTGTTTTTTCCACCTGCCAAGAACTGCAAATATATTCTTTCCCTTATTTAGGTATATAAACTGTTCACTGGTTGTCTGTCACATTAAACTGAACTTATATATAAAATAAACATTCCCCTTCCGTGATTTTGTTCACTTGATTCTGAAAAATACGTTTCCTGAATATTAACAATTTTCTAACAATAACTTTGTGACTTTGAAAGAATTTTATCCAAAATTTTTCAGGAATCAAGGATGGAAACAGATGATATAAGTGGAGAGATTGATCAATTACGTATGCTCATCCAAGAAGAAGAACAAAAAATGATACGTTATAAAGTAAGTAATTCTCTATTTGATCTAATCGTGTTTAGTCTATAGCTTCAACAACATATTTGGCTTTATCTATTTTGACTGAGATTTGGTTACTTTTCAAAACAAATATTTATTAAGCATGAAAAGACTTTCAAACAAAAGATGTTCCTTTTCTCCTACTACATCAGTGGTTTTGAAACTGGTTTGTGGACCTTTGTGGGTCCACTATATAGTACTGGGGTGTCTGCAACAGTGTTCTCTTTAAATTTGATATTGTGACTCTTATGACAGAGAAGCATCATCACCCATTGTACAGCTATCAAGAAACATGATTATTGTACATAAACCTGTGCTATATATTTGAATTGTAATGAATATAATCCATCTAAAATAAATGATTTTTAAAAGTCAAAAATGTCTTTTTATTGTAGTTCAATCTAAAAACAAAATGCTGAATAATCTGACTGAATATTTCCTTCACAGAAGGGATCCTTGGGCTGTCAAGGTTTCAAAACCACTGTATTATACTATTACAAACATGTCTCAATTTTCTTTTCTATAATTGCTTGAAATTTTTTTTTTTTTTTTTTTTGATTCATGACAAATGTCTACAGTGCTTCAACTGGTAAGAACAACAAAAAAAACCCCATCCCACTGACTTGAAATTTTAGTTTTTGTAAAAATGGCATAGTTTTCTAATCATTATTAAAAAAAATTTTTTTTCAATTTCTTAAGTTTTGCACTGTATATATATTTGCTGTTCTAATGTTATGTAATTTTTCTGTTCTGTTTACAGATAGAAAATATTCGCCGGAAGCACAATTATCTCCCTTTCATTGTGGAATTATTGAAATGTTTGGCAAAAGAAGAGAAATTAGTTCCATTAGTGGAAAAGGTATAAACAGTTTTTTACCCTCTTCTTTACATCCAGAAGGAAAAGTTTCAACGTAGTATTTGATTCGAAATTTTATTTGACCTCTTAACATATTTGCTCCTAAGTCAAATAATTATTCATGGATCTACCCCAAATTTAAAGAAACTTCTTTCGTAGCCTACTGTCCAACCTTCCTCAAAATTGATATTCATTGAAATTTGGAGATATTGTGTGGACATATGTGTATATGTGGATTTATGGGAAAAAATAGAAAAATATCTCAGGATCAAATCTGAATTCCTTGATCTGCTCCAAAATCTGACAACCTCTTCCTTACTCCAATGCTCACCATTGCATTAAATCTATTTGAAATCCATTGAGTACTTCTGGAGATATTAGACAGAGAGACGGACATGATTGAATTCATAGTTATAAATCTTAATGGATCTAAATGATATTGTTCTAAATTACTTTTATATGAAGAGATCTTGTCAATGTAATTTTTCAAACATGTACGTTAAGCAGATTTTCAGGGGAAAATCCATAATGTGAACCCAGAAAAGGGAATTTTGAGACTTGCGTTGCAACCTAACTTTTTGAGCTTAACCAACAAATGTCTCAGAATTTCCTTGTAATTTGGATCCTTATTGCTACTCAAGAACTTGGAAAGTATTTCTTTGACTGATACCTGAGCTTCTTGGTCCAGGTCTTTCATCGTACTATCAATTTCTGTATCAGAAATTAGTTTTCTAATATTGGGTCTAGTAAATGATTTTTAGCCTTTGACAAACCAACCTTTTAATTCAGCCTCAGGAAATCTTTTGTACAGATACATATGACAGGTTCTATATTTTGGTAGGGCTAATACCATGGGTAGTTTTATCCTTGAAAAATATATTTGAAAACTTACAAAAGGCTCCCTTATATTTACCAGCAATCCTTTTCAGTCAAATTTTACGAGTGAATGAATTGTATCCAAATCGATTAATAATGTTTTTTCTTTTTCAGGCCAAAGAAAAAGCAGCTAAAAAGAAGGAGCTGAAAGCCTAATGAAATTATCATTTTACCATCAGTCAATTTTCTTACCTAATCAAGGTATTTTATCAGTATTTTTTCCTGAAATTTATTCGAATGCTTAGTATTAAAAAAGCTTTCTGATAATATCGTTAATGAAAAATACTGGTCTATAAAAAGTGATATTTGTTTTTTTTTTTTTTTTACAATCTTTTGAAAAAGCAGGCACAAAAGCAATTAAGCAATAATTAGTAGTAGAAATATTTTATCAAGAGATCCATGTGTTCTAAAATTTATAAAGCAGTAATATGATCGTTTGGAGTATTGTGTACAGGTTTGGGTCCCACATCTTGGGCTAGACATAATTAGAATTTAATTTTGAAATTTGAAACAGTACAGAGAAAATTTACCTGAAATTAAGTTATAAGTATTGAAAGTTAGGTATAATTACTTTGATAGGAGGGCAAGAGGAGACTTGATCGATACTTTCAGGCTGATAAATGGTTTTACAAATTATGGAATTCTAATTTTTAATAAGTCAGATAAGATGGGAAATTTACTAGTTAAGTTAACTGCAAAAACAAAGAATTTTGAAATACTGGAATAGTTTACCATCTTATGTATCATATCTTGTAGAAATAATTATAAAAGTAACAGATAAATTTAGATTGTATGGGGTAGAAAATAATTTGATGGGTCAATTTTGGAAGTTAATCAGCTGGAATATATAGAAAATTTTTGTAAAAATTAAGATGTATTTGTTAAATGTTTCTCTATACTGATAAGCTTGTAATTTTTTTTATACAGTTTCATATATTTTTTTGTAACTTGAATTTATGTGCAATTTCATGTAGAATGTATATTTTTAATGTAAATTGTTTTAAGAAATGCCCAAATTATGAATTTTTCAAGGAGATACCAATAGAGGCATTTTTATTCAATAAATAACTGTTCATACATATGATTCTCATTCAAATTATGCTTTCATTTTTTTTATGCTATACTTCACTCAATATTAACATAATTCTCTTTTTTTATTTACCATTTTTAGGGTGTATCCCGTCTAGCTCATCCAGGGTAAACTGACTAGAAAACTTTTTCTTCGGATGTTGAGGGAACATTTTCCAAATAAAATTTCCTTAACTATATTTTTGATTTTTTTTTTCTTTTTTCTTTTTTTAATTTTTTTTTCTACCTTTTTTCATACTTAGACTTTTTGTCTTTGGATTACAAAAAAAACATTGGTTCAAATTAGCCCTCGGAAGTAAAGAGTACGCAGGAGGACGAGGGTCATTTGATTGAACTGCCAGAAAAAGGAATTTGAAGCCTTTGAATTTCTGGCTTGGAATTTTACTGACTTGTTCTGTATTATAATTCAATAAGTTTACATCTCATATTGTATCAAAATTACTTTTGCATGAGAATACTTCAATTTTAATTACCAGCCGGGGTGAAAAGTGGCCTCCAAATTCTATTAAAGTAAAAATTCTGTTTTTTAAATTTTTTTCATCCAGGTTTTGACATGACATTGTTGCATGAAAATTTTCTTTTGCTTGAACAAGTTCTGGCATGATAAACATGGGAAGTTTTGCTGCTCAGTAGAAGTTTCATTAACTCCTCATTTTCAAAACAGTCTTTTGGTAATAAAAGATTATGTAAAAATATGTTACAGTAGACCCTCAATGTAACTGGCTAATAGGTGCAAACAGCTGTCTGTTAAATTGAATGTCACCTGAGAAAGGACTTTTTTCTAATTAAGATTCAAATATTCTTATGCAAAAGTAGCTTTGATACAATATAAGATGTAAACTTATCGAATTATAGTACAGAACAAGTAAGTAAAATTCGCAAAAAGAAAGTGCCTATTTTTAATGTTGGTACCGGTAACCTAATCTCACTTAGTGAGAAGTCCCAATAGCTTGAAGTATCTTTTAGCTACAAGAAAGAAAAAAAGATACAGATTTTCATTTTATCCAGAATATCTAGATTTCATTTATGATTATTTAGATTTATATCTAGTATCTAAGTGCTTTTTTTTTTTTTTTTTTACCCCCAGACAGACTGATAGACGTTTGGTGAATTGAATCATAAGATTATTTATCATGTTATTTACATGTTTATTTATATTCATACATTAATTAGGAAGTAGTTATTACATTGTACATTATTTACAAGATTATTATTGAGGTTTTAGGGGTCCCATATTTCATTGAAATTATTGATCTCATTTGAAGACCTGGATTTTTCTCAAGAGAGATACCACTGTATATCTTGACAGTCTATACATCCTTGTGCTTCTAAGATCTAAAATACCCTTGGGATGTATCTAGCTAGCTATCTTTTTTTGACAGTTCTACTCCTTCTTTTTCTCTTGTAGTTTTATTTGTATATTGTTTTATGCAGAGAAACCAATGCATGCCACATTAAGGATTTGGCAAAATTTTGGATGATCGATCAGTTAGAATTCAAGGTCTGAACTTTATCAAATATCTAGAAATATGAAGTTTTTGAAAAAAAAAAAAATCTAAAAATATCTCAACTGATATCCAATATCTAAAAACTGTTTCTTATATTTAAATGTAATGAAAATATCTAAATTTGGATGTAAAATATCTAAATTGGCAATGCTGAAAGTTAGTCTATTGTATGCATGTAGAATCTTTTCATGATCATACTGTCCAGTAAATCTGAAAACTGTTGTATTGGGGTCTGTTAAACTGAGGGTTTACTGTATTCAAAATCTCCCTTTTGAAATATAAAATCCATGACTATTCTTGAAATGTTCATCAGTTTCTATCACAGCCATTCCGGAGATGAAATTCCTATATCATTGATCGAAAATAGATTCAAGAATGAACTAGCATTCTAAAGGAAATTAATCACTAATACCCGTATATGCTGTGTTGGGGGTGACCGCTAAAAAAGTCTGAATTTTCAAAAAACAAATGGGGCACAAACTAACGACCAATTCAGCATGAACTTGCTTGCATATTGACCCCCCCCCCACTAAAAACCTGTTTTTGGAGGGGAATTTTTAAAAAACCCAAAAAAACATTTCCCCCACTCATTTATAGGAGTGTGTGTGTGTGTGTGTGCAAGATTCCAAGTTTCTTCTACAAATGGTAAGGGCATTGGTATAGATAGATAAATGTCAGAACCCAACAATTATGATTAAACCGGTCTGTTATGGGTAATGATTAACTTTTAGAACATTTATTTTAGAGTGGAAAAAAAAAAATCCAAATTGTTGATATAAGCAGACATACCATAATAGTCATATTTACACAATGTATAGAACCTTAAACATTTGCAGTTGAATAATAAACATGATTCTTTTTGAACTCATTTCCATCTGTTGATAGGACTACATGTTCTTGTAATCTATTCCATAGTCTCAGCACTCCATTGCTAAAATTTTTCTTTTCTTGTCGAACTAGCACAAAAATATTTTTTGAGTTGGCAACAATATCACAACCGCTCTTTCAATAATTTTGACACTTTTCGGTGTTTTGTTCTTTTTTTTTTTTTTTACTATTTTTTTTATTTAGTGCTTTTTGGCAGTCAAACTAGTGCAAAAATATTTTTTCAGTTAAGCATCAGTTTTTTGTCAAAATATTTCCTATACATATTCTATTACTAATACTAGTTCATCCATATTTTATATTCCCAATTCTTTTTAAATTGATTCCTCTTCCATGGTATTTTAACTCTTTTCAGACTTGGGCTGGTTCATTTCCTGATGGAAATTTTCTCGAACCTAATTAGCTTCCCAGTAAACATTTCATGTTTGAATAAGGTAATCTGCTTAAATGGTAGGTAATTAAAACAAGTTTTATTTATAGAGATGTGTTCAACTGCAACTGGTCAGACTAATGAGAAAGTTATAACACTCAACCTCTTTTCCTCTCTGTTTTTCATCATCCTCAAGAGAAACCATCGAGAGGAATTTTCAAATGGCAGACCATTACAAATTGCTGACTATGCTTTTTGACTTTCCTCCACCTTCTTCTTTGGACACCTCCAATTATGTATAGGAATATTTGAACCTTTTGTTAGTTTGTCCGTACCTTTTTCATGCTAGAACTACAAGGCCTATTGACCTAATATTCTGCAGGTAGACTGATAAGTCAATGTTTCACTTAGGCTATCGAGATTGTTCTCAGAGGGTACGAGAGCTAATCTTCCAGCCAATCTTTGATTCTAAACATTGGAAAGAAATTATTCTTATATCAAAATTTTCTCCAATAATCCTTCATATGATATATAATTGCGCCAATCAAAGACAAATTTCTTGTATTGGTTTAGGTGTCCCTTGATATGTTCCATGTTCCCTGAAAAGCACAGCTATGAAAATTTGTATGTAATCATTTCAGTATGAAGGTAATGACTTGACATTGAGCTTAATAGATGGCTTCTATTTGAGTTTTTTTATAGACATTTAAAAAAAAAACTTCATAACATTGTTATATAAAGAATTAAAGTATAAACAATATTTTGAATATACTCTCATGATGGCCACCTTTGTCAGATATTAAGCTTGATATTGAGTCAATTCCTTTGCAGTAAATCAATTTTATGATTTACAAATAAATAAATAGATAAGGAAAATTTAGTTACTTTTCCTCAAAAGGGAAAAAAGAAAAAAAATTATCCTTAAATGTTGACCCCTAAAAAAAAGTTTCTTCTCCTTTTTGACTCCTGAAAAGGAAAATAAGCCCCCCCCCTTACTTTTGGATGCCCCAAAACAGAAAAAGTATGATGATCATTATATAAACAAATGAAAAAAAATACTGCCAAAAGAAAAAATGTTATCAGAATAAACATTCTCTTATGAAGCCACTAAGTTCTATTATGATATCACAGCCTATAGACACAAAATAAGCCTTTTGTTCATCTTATAGTAGTATCAGAAATTGTTTCAAATCACACTGATTTGCTTTATTGTTCAAGTTAGAGCTTACAGAGTATACAGCGCTTTGTCTACAATGCTCCCTTTTTGCTGGTTAATGGTTACAAACTCATTATCATAAGAATACTAGCATATAATGTAAACCATGATGGGTTATTTTTGTATCGATAAGCCGTAAGAAGCTGAAAGCTGATTTATTTAGTAAAATCATTAATCAAGTATTCTGATTCTAAATTTTTTTGAAAAGTCTATACTGAACTCTAGCTGTGATAAGACAGTCTTAACACAGAATGTCATGTAAGAATAGTCACCACTGATATTTGGCAGGATAAAAAAAATCATCAGAAGAAACTTATTTATTTGGTCAAAATTTTTTTTTCTCAAATATTCAAAAAAAAAAAAAAATTTTAGAAGGGGTTTAGAAGACTGCTGATGCCAATCTTCAAGTTCGTAGACAAAACTTAATGGCCAGGAGCACTGAAACAAGCAAACACACACATAAAAGAGGATAGATGCCTTTTTCCATTTTCAATGGCTACAGTTCAATAAAAATAAAAATTTAGTGAAATTTTTGTCACAAGTATGGAGTCAATTTCTGCTTTATGAGATTCAAAGATAATCTTGGATAACACTAAAGTGTCAATGAAATTCACTTATTTTGTAAAGATATTTAATTTTTGATGAGCAAAAAGCTTTATTCTCTGCAAATATTGAATGAACAAATCAACAAAGAAAGATATATATATTTTTTTTTTTTTTTTTTTTGTGCTTCATTTATTTCATTAAAGTAACGAGTATTGTCATTAATACCAAGTAATACAGGTTCAGAAAATAAATTCAATAGAAGTAAACACTAAGAGGTTTCTTTTGAGTTCTTAGAAACAGGATGAACAGTGACCCCAGAAAATATTACTTTTTTTTATCATTTTTAAAATTGAAATCTGAGAAACTCTAGTAAGGTAGCAATTTTCACTTTTATATACTCTTGTATGCAACTTATATTAAATGTATCTCAACCACAGGTGTCTGTGAGTGGGTGCATTTGCACACACCTGGATGAGTAGAACTCATTTATTCCACTCATTTACAATGGTAAAGTAATAAAAATGAGTAATCTACTCAGTAAGACATCTTCAAAAAATTGAAATTCCAGCATTAAAATTAAAATCAAAATCATAAAATTATTTCCCAATTTTGAAATTTTGTTTTCGTATATCTTTTGAGTCCTTTAGGCAAATAAAAAAAAAAAATGAAACCTTTACAAAATGCATCAATTGGGGTACTACAATTGTTGGAAAAATTTGACCTGATCACCTTTATATTAGCGGATCACAAATAAAGAATAATCCTCGATGAATATATTATTTGTGTCCCTTGGGAAAGGAGCCACTCTTGTACTGAATAAATTTTTCCTCTGAAAAAATCTTACATCCTGTCAACCTGACAAAAACACTATCATACATTGTTTTTTGTTGTTTTTTTTATATTGACAGCATCAACAAATTGAGATTGGGACTGATCTCTGCAAAAATACATAATAAAGCAAATATTATTCAATGAAACATTAAAAAAAAAATCTTTCAATTTTCATTTGATTTGATGCCAACAGTTTCATATTGAAAGCAGTGGGATATGGTGCTTTGTATTTTGTGTGTGCTGTATGCTATGGATCCACAAAAATGTAAGAATATTTTAGTGTCTATGAAAAGCAATGGACGGTTGAGAACAGTAGATGACTCTTGGTTGAGTAAAGGTTTGAGGACCATACATTGATGTCAGAATAGACGACTATAAGAGAGGTACCCACAAATCCATTATAGCTATCAACAAGATAAGTCCCCTAGGGTGGACTCTGTCTTGGGTGCATCTGCTCTGTAAGTAGTTATGATTGTAGCTTTCTGATATTTTCTAAGTTGAAGGTAGGAAGATATATTGGTATGTTACATAAATGAATAACCATCGTCTGTGGACCAGAACTAATTATCTAAAAAATTATCTAAAATTAGTAAATCTTTTATCTAAAGTGATCTAAAAAAAATAGATCTTTTATCAAAAAAGTAGCAGCACAAAATTTAGGCATTGTTGGTCCAAAATGACCGTTGAGACCCTCCAAAAGCACTTTTGGTATAGAACAACAAAAAAACATTTTAAGATGGAGCCTAGTGGTGTACTCTTGCAAATTTTCAAGGTTGTGCCCAAAAGATGTGACCGGGACCACCTAGAGATACACACTCACGCACACACTCATAGACGAGGAAAGAGAGAAGAATATTTAGCCCTCTTGGTTGGTTAGTCGGGCACGTCATTTATGGGGCTACGGTGATTCGATTGTTTTATGACAGCTTCTGAGAAAAGTCTTCCTTGATAATCAACATTTGAAATCCTGGCTTTTATCCTGCTTCTGGCTCCAGTGCTAAATATACAATTATCTCAGCCACTCGATTGGCCCAATAGTTATTTACTTAGCTTAGACTGGCACTGAAAATATTTTAGAGGCACCCAGTGAGAAACTAACTTACTTGACCGAGAAATTAGACTTGGTAACTATTATAATAGCCACACATTTGATTACCTATTGACCTCTTCTCCAGGTGTGCTATCTAAATGGGAAGGTAGAATAGAATCATCGTAGCCCCACAAATAGATTGCCCAACCAACCAGCCAAGTGGGCAAGAGATTCTCCTCTTTCCTGGTCACATTTTGGGGGCTACAACCTTGAAAATTTGCACGGTTCACCTCTAGGCACCATCAGAAAACTTTTGTTTTTCAAAAATTGCTTCTTGGGATCTCTATGGTCATTCTGGACCAACAATGCCCAAATCTTGTGCTGGTATTTTTTTTTAGATAATTTTAAATGAAAGATCTTTTTTCAAAAATATATATTTAGTTCTGGTTCATATGTGGGCTATGGTGATTCATTTATGCAAGGTACAGATATATTTTTTTATGTTTTAGTTTTCCTCTCAATAGAAGTGCACTTATAACAGAGGATTTGGGTGATTATATTTCCTCTCTTTATTTGTTCACGATATCGATTCCTGCTGAGTAGCAATCTTGTCGCCCTCTCAAAGGCAGATTTGAGGAACATAAAAAAGCCATAACCAAATAACAAAATAGAAAAATCTGGGATGGCTGACCACATTTGGAGAGAGAAAAGCAAACACTATCCTCTCAGGGAGGTCCAGATCATAGACAGGGTATGTTGTTGAAAAGTGAGAAAAATCAAAGAAGCAGCAGACATTAGCATATCGGTTGTGTGTATAGTGCAGATTAGTGCAGAATTCAACCCTATGTGACTTCTGCCACTCAAAAGGGACCAAGTATGGCCTAACAAGGAAGAGAAACAAAAGCCCAAACTACTTTTCATTGGTCTCAACTTGCACACAGTTACAAAACTTGCACATGTAACAGTACAGAATGATGATCATTTATTCATTCATTTAGTGGATTGGGATATTAGAAGGAATAAATTAATAAGAAGAAATTAAGACAACAAGATAAGTATCCATGTGGACTTAGCTGACACATTCACTGGAAAATCGACAACTCACGAAAAGAAGTCAAAATCATAGAAAACTTAATTTTGCCTTTGGAATCTTTGTGTCATTAGTCGGAAGAAAGATTGGCAAATAATATGAGATAAAAATCATCTGTGCATATCTTATAGATCCGGATTTATTTTTTAATGTAGATAGCAAAGATGTTGCATCATATGTAAATAAATCATTTTCAGCAGAAATTTGCAATCAAAAAATTTCCAATCTTTACATGCAAATAGTACTAGATTTTAAAAATTAGAAAAAATCAACCACTTTTTGGATTCAAGTCAAATTCTCGGTACTTATCTAATGAAGGACGGAATCTATTTTGAATAAGTTTCCATTCCAAATTTCCCTTGTGATTATAATCATCCACTTGATTTATTTGATGATTCATTTTACTTTTTTCCCCACACAAATATTTTTTTTGTTTTTGTTTTTTTTTCAATGAAAGCATTTTTGTATGGAAGGCCAGACGTCAACTCAAAGACTCCTTTTTTTTTTTAGTTTTTGTTTAATTTTTTTTTACTTATTGAAAAGGTAATCCAAGACATGATTCTGATACAGCCCTTATCAAGTTTTTCAGGTGTTTATTATTATCATAATGCTTTCTTCTACTGAGTTTTGAATTCATCGTTTAATTATTTATCCTTTAATTATGCTTTTGATCAATATTTTTCAGTACTTGTCAATCTGCTCCTTATCTATTATTGATGTTTTGTTGGCAAAATTTTAAAAATGGCACAATTCTCCATTAGCATTAATGGAAATTTACTTGTTTTTTTTAAAAAACTAATATTTGGATTTTTTCTTTCTAACAAAGGCAAGAAAAAACTTGAGAACAAAATATTTCAAATTTTAATCACGTTTTCAAAAAGTCCATGAGAGCAGCTTCCCTGTGTTCATGAAATAAATCTGAGAATAATCAAGTCCGTGAAATTGGAGGGACTACTGTATTAGCAACAACTACACTGGTCTATCGAAGGGTAACTTTAAATGATTTTTTCATGAGAAAGTTGGTTAAAAGTTCCCTTGACTTATTAAGAGAAAAATCATGTAAGTCTTGACAAAAGCCTCAAATTTGGAAGGAAACCATTTGGAAGTACACCAAATCCAATGAGAGACGAGTGATCAGACAAATGATTCATGGTCAAATCATTGCTCAAAATATCATTTTATCAGTTTCATCTTGAACGTGTTTACATATATGATCCATTTCATCACATATCAGCTAGCTCTTAAGCAGAAGCAAAGCTCAGAGCATTCTAACTGAGCCTCTTTACACTTACAGTGGCCTCTGCATGTGACTTTGCAGCCAGATCAAATGAGTTCGTTACAGGACTTTGATGCTTCAGGAAGGTTGTTCCAGTGTTTGTATCAAGGTTGAGATAGAAAGTCCAACTCTTTGGTCACAATGCTCACACACCATGTTTCAAGCTGTTCTCAAAGTGTCTATCCCATACCATGTCAATTCTGTTGACTGATTCAAGCTGAGTTAAGAGGTATGGATAAAAATATTTTTCAGATAAATCCCTGAAGACTAAAGCAGCACCATCATATAGCTTAATCTGAACCTTTGGAGCAGTCTGTACTTTCCACAAGGTCAGATTTCTTCCCTTTTCTCTACCAAACCATATCAAAATGAATGGTGGTCAAGGCTGATTTTCATGACAGAAGAGTTCTTCAAAGTCTCCAACTTGAATCTGACTAGATATGTCCAGTCTTGAAAGCAGAGGTCAACTTTTGGAGATGAAAGTTGTGCTTGAGTTTTTTCCATCACTCTGGAGGATGGTAACCTGAATATCTTGAACTGATTTTTCACAATTGTACCACTCAGATATTTCTTGGATCTTCCAGTCTCTCGTCAGTGAATACTTAGTACTGCTTGCTTCCTGAATTCCGAATGTGTAAATCTCTCCTGTGCTGTTGAAACTACCACAGCAGCCTTGGTGTCCAGGGTGGAATACTCTTTGCTGTCAATTGTAATAGGGCTCCCCATGTCCCAGAAAGTGGTCAGCAGAGCTTTTGCATCTTTCTGAATTGCTTGAGGACCATTTCAATATGTTTTGCTTTGATTTGGTTTTTATCATTATTATTCATCTCACACTCTTCCAGCATTGACACTACTTCTGATCAACCCTGAAGTGGTTTTTGACTGTCTAAGAGGCCTACAGCTCCTCCACTCTCTCAGATAATTTAATTTATCTGCTCCTGGGTCTGATCTGCAGCAACTGAACTAAACACATTGGATGGTATATGAACAACAAAAAGACCCTCAGTGAACTCTTCATAGAGTGATAGATGATCTGTTTCTAATCTGACCATATCATGGAGAAGGCAACCACCTGGCCTAATTGGTATGATCCATGGTAGAGCCCCACTGCCATTTGCTGGAGAATCTGATACACATGGCTCAAAGTCATCTGTTTGAATGGAGAAGACAAACCAAAGCAGAGAGAGTTGAAGCTCAAGACTAGTAAACCGGTACTTGAATTGTAGATTGTCACTTCTTTCATGCTCATAGCACTCACTGAAGGTAAGGTGGTCAGAATTAGTGTCAATGTATGCTTCATATACCATCTGATAAGAAAGTGCTCAACATTGCTGCAGTGAACTGATGGGTATTATGTGAGCATGTCAGATGAGAACATTTGAATTTGGCATCTGCTCAGCCAGATGTAGTCATCTCTGCCTACCTAAATGCTGTTGTCCACCCACTATTAAAAGGCCAATCTCCAAGGGATTTTACAAAATTCATTTCAATGTAACTGAAAATTTCTCTTCATCATGAGTTTCTGGGTGCTTCCATTACAGATATTTTGACATCGTAAACAATGGCTAATCACTGGAGAACGCAGAGGTTGGTGTTGGATTTAGATGTTTGATGGCTATTACAATCTCATCCAGTGCATGCAACATCATCGCCTTTGTGTGAGATTTTTCATGGAACAAGGACAGTAGAGTGAGAGGACTCACTGGGATAGATTGCGAATGTTTTGTTTCCTGGAATACTGTCCATGAAATAAATTCATCATTTTCAAGTGTATCCTCTTCCAATGAGACTTTGACCTCACGAAGACACTCAATTAGCTGATCCCTTGGATTAGTCAGGACATAATCCTCTATGCTGACAGGGAACTAGGATGCAGGTACTTTTGGTTCTGATACTGCTGAGATAGGATTTACCTACGTATAGAACTGTGGCAGAGGCATAATCCTTTCTTGACCAACGTCTGGTGTTATTTGGTTCCTGGCTATGTCTCTTGAAATGTCATTCATACAATTCAAGATAAAACATATTTTTTCAATTTGAAGCACATGACACTTTTTCTTTATAGTTGATACCAATAAAAAGGATATAACTCCCTTGGACCTTTCTTTACATCAATATTTTTTATTATTCTAATTTTTAAGTACATAAATATAATTTTTATATTAAATATGTGAATATTAATAATAACTGAATTTAATACTTTACATTAGAATTCTATATGATTAAAAAATCCTTGGAAAAGGTCATATGTTATACATTCTGGCGTACGTGTAATATATGTTTACAAAAAAATAAAAACACCAATCATTCAGGGAAAGCATGCATCAGATCAAATGTCTCTTCATTTTATATTGATCACATTTTGTGGTTTATTGGTTGGAACTTTCATCATTTTGTCCCATTTTTCATGATTCTTACCACATGTATCCTTAAGCAGCTGGACTAAATAGGGGAAGCATTCATCAGATCAAATGTCATCTTATACTGATCTCTATATATCATGGTTCATTGGCTGGAACTTTCATAATCTTGTCACATTTTGCATAATCATTACAATATGTGATCCTTAACTACTGGACTAGTTTTATTGATTAAAAAATAATTATTCATCTCTTAATCTAAAAGGTTTTAATTGTAGACCTGTTGAACTGTAAATGACTTGTGCAAGTTTTGAAGTCAGTTTTTTTCTCTCACTCTTGAGAGTTGTTATTGTTATAGGCATGTTAATTCCTGTTGCATAAAAAGTATCAGTGTCAGCTCACGTTTGTAAGTTTTCCTTTGACACTGAAGAGCCTCCAAAAATTTTCACTTGATTTCAAATCATAATTGAAATTAATTTTTTTTCCAATATTGATTATAAAAATATGACTTTTGATAAAAAAAATAAATTGCATTTTTTCACATTGAATGTTCTAAAGAAAAAGTGTATTAGACAAGAGGGAGCCGTGCTGCAAATTTATATATAGGTTAAGATGAAAAATTGTCAATTAACTTATTTTTCTCACTGGTCAACTTCAAGATGGTCAATGATCAACATTCCTTTCAACTGAATGTCCACTAAATGGCTGGAAAATGTTCTATATAGTGGGTCATTTGGTCCAGAGGAATATTGGGAATTGAGGCTGGCTACTTGCTTGTAAAGAAGTGAAGCTGTTTACTTGCTCAGAGGGATTTGAGTCTGGCAACTTGCTTATAGGGATATAAGGCTAACAACTTGCTTATAGAGATGTAAGGCTATCAACTTGCTTATAGGGATGTGAGGTTGGCTTCTTGCTTATTGGGATTTGAAGCAGTCTACTCACTCATAGGCAAGTGAGGCTTTTTACTTGCTAATAAGGTTTTGAGGCTTGCTACTTGCTCACAAGGAAGTGGGGCTATTTACTTACTCATCCCTATGAGGCTGGCTACTTGCATATATGGATTTTGGGCTGTCTACTTGCTCATAAGGAAATGAAACTGTTTACTTGCTTATATGGATTTGAGGCTGTTTACTTGCTTATATGGATTTGAGGCTGGCTACTTGCTTATATGGATTTGAGGCTGGCTACTTGCTCATAAGGAAGTGTCGCTGGCTACTTCTTGACTTTTTGTTATTGTTGTGAAAAGTGTATTGAATTACATTGAATCAGCCTCCCATTTTTGGAGGTAATGGAGGCAAATCTTGATCTTCTCCATTGTTACGGCAACAGCACCACCAACAGCAACAGCAAATCATGAGAAGTCCTGCAAAACTGGCAAATCCAGAAAGGAGACCATACAGCATGTCATTATCCTCTTGTGTCGTTACCTCAAAATACATAAAAAAAAGTACAATCACATTAATAACAATACAACTGATAGTCACATAGCGGTCTATCTACTTCAAATTTAAAAAAAAAAAATAATAAATTTAATTTTCAGAATTCTTTAAATGTAATTGATATTGTTTAACTTTCAAGAAAATATTAATTTGAAAATTAATTTTAAACAAAGAAAAGTTCTCATAATTTATGATATTGCTTGAAATGGTGTATGACATATACTGGTACATAACTGACCTCCAAAATTCAATGGTATCAATTTTAGTTTAGACCAATTTTCACAGGATAAAATAAAACAGATGAAGTTCAAATTAAAAAATAAAGTATTTTCAGCGGATTCTATGACTATTATCAACACAGAATATAAATAACTTCTATAATCTAAAAATCTAAACATTAAAAAGTTCTTATAACATGAGAAAATATGCTAATCCTCTTCAGTAAGAGATACAGTCTTGTGACATTTACGTAACTTGAAAAAATGAAAACTGGTATCATTGGAAGAATTTTTCACAGCAATTACACTGTTTTTGATCCACTTATCTCAAACAAATATGTGGAAAGGGGACATGGTGCAAGGATCCTGCACCAACCAGCTTCTCAGTATCTGTACAGATCTCAAGAGACATCTGCGAGAGATAATGTGAATCTTGCAATCTGCATACTCCTTATTGTGCAAATATGTTCTTTTCTAATTAATTTGAAGTGATAACGAACAAAGGTCATCTAAATTGACACCTGAGGAAAAAAATGCAACAAATTTGTATGAAAAATTATTTTGTCATCAAAATCTTTGTGTTTATTGAAAAGAAGGGTTGGAAAAATATCTGTTGATTATCTTCTGTGACTAAGAAATTTTTCATGAAATTGACAGCATGAAAAGTCTTCCGAAATTATATGATACAAAATACATTGATTTTAACAATCTTGCAAAATTCTATTCAACTCTAATAAGATATCTTATATTTATATATTAAAGGACAAACTTTTTTTAAAGAATTTTCTTTTAGAAATTTCAAAGAAGAATAATTGATAGGATCCCTAGCCTCCTTGATTAATTCGATGATTCATTTTATTCATACATGGCTGCTTCCATTGATTTTTTACACATTTTATAGATAAATCCTCCAAGAAATTAATCGTGTTTATCTTTTTTAGAAAAGAATTTCAAAACTGCACAAACTGAACTCTTGCTTGGGATTTAAAAAACAGGAAAATTATTATTATTATAGGCAATTTTTCAAGTTTTATTTGATTAATCATAATTTAGGCTTTTGATCTGGAGGAAAAGAATTTTTCTCACTCAATATTTAAAAAAGAAATGGATTCAATAAATTTGAAATGCATATTTTTTATTCATTGTCCATCAAGCTTTGACTGAAATTTATCAGCATCAATTTGGAAAGATGTGGCAACCTTTCTAGCCTACAAGCAAATTCAGGGATGAACCCAGAAAAACACGACAGTCTTTGCAGAATTGTATTAATGAAAGAAAAAAATTAATTTCCCTGGGAGACTGTAGATGGAAATTTCTGGGTTGATTGACTTATGAAATCACTTAAAAGATAGCAGAAGAAGGGGCATAAATAATGTTGAAAATAAAAAAAATGTTTTATTTTTACTTAATAAACCAAACAAACTTTTCACATTACCCGCTTTTAATGTTGACAATGGTCGATGAAAAAAATTGCTTAATTTTCGAAAAGAGGCAACAAGTTTCTGATATTCCCGTGGAATAATATAACATCCATAGAGATAATAAAATATCCTGCTTCAAGGCAAAATTAGTATAACATGATATCAGAGTGCATGCTAAACAAGTTTAACCTTTTCACGGCTGAATATACATATTGTATGAATAAAGAAACCAATTCATGTATTTTTGAGGTGAAGATATATGAAGAATTCAAATTTTGTCATTATTTGATCAAAAATTTCAATATGGAGGCAAAACTGGACACTTAAGTCATTCAGGTCAAACAGTGTCAGATAAAATGAAAAAAAATGTATTCCATTGTTATGGGCCATATGGCCTTTCATGCCCTGAAAGGGTCAAGTTGTAAACAAGTTTCAGCCGTCAAAAAATGAGTGGAGATCATGCTGTTCTGTCCTGTTAATGTGTGTGTGTGTGTATGTGTGCATGCGTGTGTATACATGTATGTATGCGTGCATGTACATAAACCCACTTACCTTTTCGGTCACATTTTGAAATCCACTTGAAGTAAATGCAACTGGTACTGAATAAAATATAAATAAAAAGGAATACTAAAATTGAAAAATGTATATAACATGAATGGAAAACAAAGATGACAGTGGATATTAATCAACACTACCCCCAACAGACTGGTTCAATCATTGTTACTGGGTTCATCTTTCTGGCTTATTGAACGCGGAATAGAATTTTCTTCTTTTTTTCATTGAGATGTATGACCTACTTCATGCATCTCCCCCCCCCCCCAAAGTTGCCTCCCATTGATCCAAGAGAAGTTTTGGGGTGGGGTTGGGCCTCATTACCTCTTGCCACAATCCTCCCCGCAGAGCTGCCTCTCATTGATCCAAGAGGCACTTGAATGATTTCATTAATTAATCATCAGCATAACAAAGTGAGTTGCTAATCTGATGATATGACATTCATTTTCCTCTCACTTGACACACAGTCTTTGGCCCAGATGACTGCATTAGTTAAGGTGACATAGTGCTAGTACTGACAGTTTGCATTTAATGATTCATTCAGTTTTAGTTTCAACTTTAAACAATAGAAAACAAAATACAAGATATCAGGACAAGCAGAAATTGTACTGGGAATGAGATTTGTATCAATTTTCTAATTTTATGATGAAAAATTTCAACAACTCTCCTGCATTAACTTATTCAAATTTCTTCACTTTAAAAGAATCATGAAAAAAATATAATGCCGATTAAAAATGTTTTGCAACATTAATAGCTAGATTTTAAAAAAAATAGAATAGAATTGTCTAGAAAAGTTACTTTCTTGTTTGCAGGAACCAGCACAATTCTATTCACATTTCAAGGCAGTTTTTTGTATTTTCTATTTCTATGATTGAAAGTCAAAAGAAATCATTTTCATTTATAATTGATAATTGTTATAAATGATATTGAAGAATTATGAACTTGATAGAAATAAGGAGAAAAAATTACCAAAATCAGAATTGGTAACTTACCCTGCAAAGGAAAATTTTTAATATTTTTGATGGCATAAGCAAAACTTAAAAAATGTAGAATTCATAATCGAACTGTTACAATAACCAACAATACAAACTTTAGAAGCCAAAGTAAAATAAAACCTCAGCCTTAACTACACAAATATAAAAGCTATCAAAGGTATGAGATGTTTGAAGTATCCTCAGAAAATTACTAACAATATCCAAAACAGGCTTTGTATTCTTATGTAGGATCTTGGTACTTCTGCTTTTGATTTTGATTGTACACTTCCATTTTGCATAGTTCTGTTCTATAACTGAGTTGATGTTCTTTCCCTTATTCATTCTGTCAATCGATTTTCAGTTTCCAAGGGAATCTGCAATATTGAAGGTTATTTCTCTTTGGTTTCTTGCTTTTTCAATTCTTCTTCTGATTAATACCTATTTCAGTTAAATACAGTCTAGTCTTGCTTGTTCATCGCATGAGTTGAAGCGTATAGAACAAGCGGTGTGTTGTAGCACCAATAATAATAATAATAATGATGATGATGATGATGATGATTCAGCAGAAGGAATCCAACTCCCAGACAACAAGAAGATAAGAGCATTGACCACACAAGACCGATACAAATACCTGGGAGTTCTTGAATGTGACATGATGAAATGGGAAGAGATGAAGAAGAAAATTAGAAGAGAATACCTTAGGAGGATAGGGAGAATATTAGAGACCAAAGTGAACTGCAGGAACCTTATAAAAGGAATGAACGCATGTTTAGTATCGGTAGTAAGATGCACAGCACCATTCCTTGAATGGACCAAGAAAGAATTCCAGTCAATGTTCTGGCGAACAGGAAAGCTTATGACAATTCAAAAAGCCTTACACCCCAGAGATGACATGGATAGATTGTACGTGAAGAGAAAAATTGGTGGCAAGGGACTCATCAGCATAGAGGATTATATCCAGAGGGTCAAAAAGGTCTTAAAAAATATGTGCAAACAAACAGTGAAGACATCACAAAAAGTGCCCGATGCAGCGCACTGAACAACAAAAACGTAGAAAACAATGAAGCCGCACAGTAAACAAGGAAATAAAAATGGGAACAGAAGAAATCATACGGAGAATATAAAAGACAGATACAGGATGTGGCAGACAAGAGATCATGGATATGGCTACGAAAAGGAAACCTGAAGAGAGAAACAGAATCACTCATCGTAGCAGCCCAAAGCAAATGCATCGAAACAAAAATCGACAGAACACAGACAGACAGTAAGTGCCGCATACGTGGGGAAAGAGATGAGACCGTAAACCACATAACTAATGAGTGTAGTCAACTTGCCCAGAAGAAGTATAAATACAGACACGATAGGGTAGCAACAGTGACACACTGGGAATTGAGTAAACGAATGGGATTAAACCATTCGGAAAAGTGGTACCAGCACAAACCGGAGACAGCCCTGGAGAATGGAAACCACGAATTACTTAGGGACTTTGACATCCGAACGGACCACCCCATCCAAACGAGAAGGCACGACCTAGTGATCGTGGACAAGAAGAGGAAAACCTGCCAAATGATAGACGTGGCCGTATCTGCAGACCATAGAGAAAAGACGAAAGAGTGAAAAACTGGAAAAATACCAAGATCTGGCAAGAGAACTGAAGACAGTGTAGAACATGAAAGTCAAAGTGATGCCAGTAATAATGGGTGCACTCGGAACCATACCAAAGACACTAGAAGCGAGATTGGAGGGACTAGGAATAAAAAGAAGGATTGAGATTGTGCAGACCACAACACTAGCTGTCACACAATCTCCAGGGGTAACCACCAGGCAACTGATGTGAAATTGCTGCTGCTGCTGCTGCTGATAATAATAATAATAATAATAATAATAATAATTATTATAATGACGATGATGATGATGATAATTATGATGATGACAACGATGATGATAATTGTAAGTGCTGAGAAAATACGAAAATTGCTTGAAACAGTGCAACAAGAGATCAACGAACGACAAACATTGAAATATTGAGAGATGCAACAAGGAAAAATGGGAAAAAGAAACTCTAGACGGAGAATAAGAAAGGCAGACTGAAAATATTGCAGACGAAGAGTCTTGGTTACCCATTATCGCAGCCTGGAACAAATGTATCAGAACCAATTATATCAAAGTGGTAATAGATAAGACCAAGAAGGACAGCTAATGCTACCCTTGGGTGAAAAAAATCAGGCTGTAATACATCATCAATAAATGCAGAAAATTGGCTCAAAATCAGACATGACAGAGTAGGAACACTGATACGTTGGAAACTATGCAAACAAATCGGGATTAACTGAGTAAACAAATGGTATCATCACAAACAAGAGGTTGTAACAGAAAAAGAAAATGAGTAAAACACTCTTTAAACCAGACTGACTGACCCATCCAATTGAGATAAATAAAGTTGATAGTCATAAATGAGAAAAGATAGATTGTAGATGTGGCAGACTACAGGATGAAGAGAAAAGAGAGTGGAAAGCCAGAAAAAAAAAATCTGTATCTCGAACAGAAACTGAGAAAAATGTGGAACATAAAGGTCTAGATCATGTTCATGACAGTTGGCCTGTATAGTACTGTACCCAAAACCTTAGAATCGAGATAAGAGGAGTTGAAAACACTAAAAAGATTTCACGAGACTCTCCAGCAATGACCATCTGACATCTGGGTAAAATGCACGGAATAATACCCGTGACAATAAATAAAAGGATATCTCACCAATGTGGAACAGATAAGATCCTGATGCATCTTTAAATAAAAGAGAAATGGAGACAAGGAATTATCAGGGAAAGGAATCAGAATACAAAAATGAAACTTAACAATAAATTATTCCAAAGGAAAACGTCAGAGAAGAAAATGATGAATAATCTGATGACAAGCCAATAAAAAGGACAAAGCATCCATTTCAAGCAGATTTTAGAGGAATAATAACAAAATAGTGAAATATTCCGAACAAGGAACACAGACTGGCAAATAAACATAGAAGGGGTTGATTTACAAAACAAACAATGAAATAAACAATAACATTCTGTAATAAAACGTCCTCTAAAATCACATTCCTAAACATCCTCTAAATCCAAAGGAACTAAAGGGGATTTATATAGAACATGAACAACATAGATCTCCATATTAGCCTCGTTCCAATATAGGAAACAAAGCAGGCTTCTTCCAACAAAGAAATGTATTCAAACACAAAAATAATCAGCTCTAATTGAATATCTTTTACTTGACGCCCACAACTTCGGCTCCACCTTGTTGCGATAGTATAGCGGCCAGCGTATTCAATAAGCAAGTCATAACCTTCAAAAATCAGATTTTATTCACAACCGTATTAACTCGCTTCCCCAAAAGAGCAAGATGTGACACAAGGTCGTTTTTAATGCAGGGTTCCAGTTTGGGGAAAACTGCAAAAAATGCTCCAGTCCCAGCAGCAAGTGTCTCAAAGGCGTCAGGGAAAGCCTGACCGATCCTTTTTTAGTGCAATGGGACGTACTGCCCCCCACCCCGAGACTGAGCTGAATTATTTTTTGAAGCCACAGGACGAATCCTTGGCCTCTCACGCTTAGCAATACCGAGCCTCATTAAGCCATCATCGACCACGTCGTCGCACCGGTACAAAGCTCTTCAAACAGATACTACGCTCTGAACGACACGATTAACTTTAAAAAAATCTGCAGTTAAAATGGCAGGGTATTCACTTTTTATAAGCAGGAACAGTTGAATCCGTAGCCAACGTAAGGGCACTTTCAAAACTTCGATGTATACAAAATTTGTATCTTGGTCCAAAAGTCTCCAGTATTAAAGTTCAGCTCAATCTGACGAACTATAAAGCAACTTCATTGAAAGAAACTGAAAATGGTGCTGACTCCCTTGCCTGATGGGTTCTGTGAGTAAATCTTTGCTTCGCTCCGATTGTAAAAGAACAAAAAACGTCAAGCTGATAATCCATTTATCCGAACTATTCCTATTGTTGGTTCGCAAAATTTTACTGATCAAATTTTGACTCTTCCATCGGCAAAGAGTTAAAGAGCCTAACATACTTGAGTGCAGACAAAAATTAATAAGTATATTCGTATATTTAGATGGTTCAAGTAGTGTATTTGAAGATTTTAAAGATGAATCAGTGGATGTTTTGGAAAGTATCAGCATATTATTCTTTGGGTGTCGTGAATGTGTTGTATTGCATGTTTTTTTAATGGAATCTCGAGGTGTCTCAAGTTTGTTTTCCTGTAGTATAGGCCACAGGACTCAAAACAATGGACCAGCCTCTAACGGAAAAGAAATGGTGGCAAATATATTGTGAAGCAAACAGAGGAGCGAAGGTACCCTTTCGAAAGCTTTATTAAACAAACAAGGCTACCCTTTGATTAGACATTTCACTTCTAAAGAGTGACAGCCGAAAGAGATAACAAAATAGATTAATCAATAGAAAAGGTTGATACACATAAGGTGTTCAGATCATCCCATTCTCCCTTTCCCAGAAGAGTTACTTTTCCTGATAACGAATCGGCTTACTGCGTTCTTGTGTAAGTTGTCTCAATGCCTCTGGGCCAACAGGCAACGAAATGGTGGGTTCGACCAACGGTCTGCGATCGGCAGGGCTACCAGATACAGTGTGAGGGGTATAACTCGCTTCCAGGGTGCCATCTTCCTCAGTTATGTTTCGATCGCCTGCAGTGTCAGAATATGCGAAACCAGAGTCCAATGGCTTTTCAAACAGCGACACATTTCCAGCCGGATCTGAAACTGTTGATTCGCGTCCACCCACAAATCGCACACGGACATATTGCAGGTTTGCCTGTAGCAAATCAGCTTCTTCAACAAGTGCATCGTATTTACTGGCGCTAACATGGTGGCGTAATAGGACTGGCCCAAGAACAGATACCCAGGTTGGTAACGAATGGCCACTGAGGAATCGACACTGATATGAAAAGACTCTCTCATAGAGTATGGCATTGATAGCAGAACGGAGCAGAGATCTGATTGAGTGTAGTATGTCAGGCAGTACTGTCTCCCTCTAAGACCATTAAAGATCCCTGGAAGCCAATGCCAGATTAATGTGTCTCCACATAATGCTATTGTAACGTTCGCATTGACCATACTTCGAAGGTTATAAAGCGTTTTTCGCTCGTTGCTAAGTTTTGGTTACTTAGGTATTTACGAAATTCTTTTGATGGAATTAAAGACCACTATCGGAATAAATGTACGAGGGTATCCCGAGCATAGCAAATATTTGACTCAGATATCGATCACGACGTCCGTGGCCATTTTGGAACACGCAAATGCGTATATAGCGATTCTTTGTGACAAAAGGAAGAGTTCCCTTAGTCTAGACTGGGTCGTTTCATTGGCTGTACGGCTTTGATAAGATAAGACAATCTCCGACCATAGAAACGACGCTTCAATCGAGCACATACAGGGTAGTCTGCACACTTTTTAACTCTTCAACAGAGAAAGGAAGTTCGCATAATTTCTCTTTGCAGAAAATGGCCCTAAAATGTGTTGGTGAGACTGTGTCGGCTTGGGGTTATTTTTGCCTGGCCAGTACATGATATCGTACTCATAACATCCCAATTCGACCCTCCATCGTTGGATTTTGTCTTCTTTTTTTTTCAACTTTTCCCGGTCTCTCCGTGCGGAACATACAGTTCACGGCCTGCTGAACCGTGACTGTCGTAACAAATAGTAGGACCGCCTTTTTCACGACAATGTCACAAACTGGCGCGTTCTTGCGATCAGTATGAATGAGAGTGCGTTAAAAGAAAGCAACTCGGTTCAGTGCGGAGTAATTCAATAGCCGTGTCGGAAGCATAGGTTCAACTACCAGTGTTATAGTTTCGCCGACCGAGTGCAGCGAAGCCCTTCCGATTTCTTCTTTTGGGTTATTGATCTAGCTGAAATTTGAACTGCCCTTAGACGTCGACAATAGAAAACAATTGGAAGAGTTTTCATTCGGATCACAGGATTAGCCTATATTTTATAGACTTGTCAGTAGATTGCAAATATTTTGGTCAGTACGATACACGCAATGAACATGTCAGAAATGAAAACCTCATCAATCTTATTCAATAGTGAATAGCTAACTCTGGCACAATTTACTACTTTGAATAACCAGTATTTCCCCAGATATTCAACACCATTGGTAATTTACAGACCGGTCAGTAAATTATGCACTAGTCACATGATTAAGATGAAAATAGTGTCAATCGATTTCTATTACCATAGATTACTATTCATTAAGTCAAAATTTCCCACATTGTGACATTTCAAAGATTATGGGTACGGAAGTATGGACACGGGAGTCCATGCGATGAAGTCACAAATGAGTCATGTAACTTTATCAAAATGATCCAAGATGAATAAGAAAAGTGCCGAAATTCTAACTCAATTTTGTAGACATGAAAAAATATAGTAAAAACAGGGAAAACAAAGAATCAATATCAAGAATGACTTGAAAATGTATAAACATCTTTTAGCTCTAATCTGAATCAAGGTCAAGTATTTTCTTCACGATTTTTGCTATCTCCACAGGAACAAATTTCAGTACAAACAAGGCCATTTTCCTTGAATATACATCCCATCGACTTGCAACCGATTTTGCATTGACACAGGCTTATTTCTATTGTTGATCCCGGAGCAAGAAGCTTGTCCGTCATAATCACCTTGTAGAGACTATCTTTCAGAAGCTAACGATACACTTTCGGATCTAAGGTTGCAGTAGCATTCTTCCAAATGAATGTGATTAGATGTGAACGTAAAATCTTGAATCGAAAAGAGTGAGCAGTAAGGCAGAACCTGTCAGAATCTGGCCGATACTGGCTGTGAAGACGCTATCATAGACTGCCCAGGCCATTAACTGTTTTAGGGGTATTTTCAGAGCACAGGCGAACACACCTTTTCCATTCATTCACAAGGAAACTACCAATTTCTCTTCATTGTTGAGGTGTTGAAATAATTTCGGACATTTGAAGAGATCGACATAAAAAAGAAGACATGACGTTGTTTTTAATGAAGCCCATCCTTTGTTGATGTACAAACATTGCGAAATTACCGATTAATCTCGACACCTGTTAACCAATCAGATTCTTGAAATCATGCAGAATTCTTGATTAATTAGAAAGAAGACATAATGTTTTGTGAGACAACAATTCTCTTTGTTTTCTTTCCTTTATATACGGATAGGATAACAGAGATGTACAAAGAGTCATATATGAACTCCTTGCATAAAAAAAGATGTTAGTTTTGCAAAAAAAAAAAACTTGTGTGAGGGGGCCAAGGGCCGTTTTCATCTGTCCCCAGGTATTGTGGGCCCTGATGCATGCCATGATAAAGAATAGTCAATTCTTTGTTTGAAATGAGTTTTACCGCGAATTTTCAATTCAATGTTTATACAGCAGCCAAAACAAAACCTTTTTTACGAAGTTCTTTTAAAGAAATGCCTGGGATGCTTTTCCGCTTAATATTGCCATTAAACCAACTGGAATTAGTAGATAAATTAATCTTCAATTTCGTATAAAAATCAAGCGAACTAACATGGTCAAAATACTTTTTAAAAATCTATTTTTAAATTTCAATCCAAAATTTCCATGCATTTTAATGTAGTAATAAACTCCTGTTGGGTATCCAAATATAACACAAAATTTGTTCCGTTTCTGTATAAGGAATCGAGAGATTCTCACTGGCCTTTGAAATCTGAGAGTATTTCCGGTTTTGCATTTTTATTTATAATAGCGAAAAAGACATGTAATGAACATGCACGAAGTACTGGACCTCTCTAGCGACACCCATAGGTTCCTCGGCGAATCAATTTACTAGAACTCTTCACTGCCATTAACGGGAAATTTCAAACTATTTCAAGTTTGACTGAATATTGGTTCATTCAGATGGAATTAAAATTTGTTCATTACCTTAGCATCTTTCATTTAAAACTCAAGATAGAAATTAAAATAGCATTTTCCATGCCTTCTTTTCTTTTACCTTTTACAGCCCCTGTGAATGATTTTGCTTACAGTAGCCTACCAAAATTCTAACTAATATCCCTATAAACTGGTAACCTACGATGTGATATGAAACACGCATAAAATTCTCCTGATATACCCAACCACTTTACGACCATATCTTCACTTAAAACATATTTCAACTCTTTTCATTCAACAAAGAAAGAAAAAAATATGAAAGTCTATTTCTCCGATCGTATCTACACACACGAAGCACAAAGAAGTGTACTTGCCGAACGAAATATCTTTCGTTATCTATAAACGAAATAAACAACGAGAAATCTATTTCTACTATGAAATCAAGTGCGTGTACTTGAAAAAATTATCGAATAATTATCTCCAATTCATTGATTAATTTCTTTATTGTTGATAAGATTGTGGTTTCTTGCATTGTTGATTGATTTGCACTTTATACGTGGCATTGATGGGGCTTTCATAATTTGTAGAAAAAGAGGCTCAAAATCCCTGCCTATATGAAAGGAAAATCAACAGCGACGGAGCAATATGCGGACGTAGGAGTAAGCAGTCACGTAATAACCCCCTTTTCCCGCCAAACCAGAACCATTTCAAGAAGTGTTCTCTGGGGAGGGGCACGTCCATATAATGATGTCCCTCGCCCAAAACTCCCAGTCCAACTTACGCTCAATCTTGTCTTTCGGCTCACGTCGTTCCAAACAACAGTCTGGTCGGGCTCACAGCAATCTCCGACCCGCTTGTTGATAGATGTATTTCATTCCCCTTGCGATAGTCGTCTGTATGTGGACACACATTAAAAACCTTTTTACATTTTCACGCACACTCGAAACACAACGAACACACTATAATCTTTTCGAACGTGCGGTGATATTCATTAACCTTGTGATCTTCACGGATCAGCAATCAATATACAGAACGTGTATGAAATTGTTTTTCTTCAGCACACACTTCTACAACAATTTCAAAGAAATGTCAACTTGAGCCATTTTGGAAAAACACTAAATGGTTCGCAAACTAACCCACCTTATTTTCCTTCTCCATTCTTTACTTGTTTTAATGAGATATCGGGAATTATTACAAAATTAAGGTCTTTTGCGTCTTTTGTTACATTCATTCCTTTGTTTCAGACCATAACGTTCTTGTTGCACGCATGTACCAACGGGTAATAATCGGAATAATACCCACACCTGGCGGAAATGCAAGAAAATTTCCAATATAACAAAAACAAACGCACTGCGTATAAACTTCTCGTAATTCAGCGTACTTCACTTCAAAAAACACCAAGGAAAAATCAACAATTTTTCCCAATACTTCACACCAAACAATTCATTCACAGAACGTTCGCTCAAAGGAGATTTTTTTTCACAAAATGATTAATTCTTGCCGGAAAAAAAAAATCAAAAACAGAATCTCAGTTAGAGATATAAGAAAGGGAAACGAATTAACTTCACCAACGAACGAAAATACACAAAAGGAACAAAAAAAAAAAAAAAAAATGAAACCCTTTAGAACTCTAAATAGTTACGAAGACAATATTTTTTCTATTAACAACACGGAATGATCTAAATTTGAGCAAACAAAGGAATTCAATACTGCCGGTAATTACGATCAATACTATGGTCAACAAAATTGATTTTCACAAATACAAAGGAATTAATCCCTGGTGATGATAACGTCTAAAGAATGCAGCCTCTTCTTTTAATTTAAAATGTCCATTTTAATGACACAAAAAATACTCTGACGCCCAAAAGAGCCTCAGCAAGTCATTCCCATCGGTCCCTAACAAAAACTCTTCTTTCACAATTACAAGTACCAGACTGAACCGGCCTATGATCTTCCAAGGGAAAGAAACCCAGAAAATTCTTGCTCCTCACACATGCATTTAAAAGCCCAAAAATATTAGCCCCCCTTCCACTGAGATTGAAATATTTCTTTGTTTCCATCGAAGTTATCACTTCAATTGCAGCAGGAAACACGTTTTCATCTATGTTTGGATGTAATTTTAAATGACGAAATTACACAAAAAGCCTTAGACTATGATACATGAAACACACAAAATGTTTACATGCCATTAACAGCCCCCCCCCAAGAACAGAAACAAAAAAACAACGGTGTAAATAATGAACCAAACCAACAAATTGATAAAAACCAAAGAAGATAACCAGAGGCGTAATGTCACCCTACACGTTAAATATTTTTCAGCTGAAATTTAAGATGGCGTATCGAATGAAATTCTTGGTTTAACCGCCATTCAACCCTTAAATACCCACAAAATGACCCACTAACATATTCACTCATTTACACACAAAGGACTTCTCAACGAGTCAAGATTCCTGCAATCACAAAAAAGAAATTCTGATTCCACTTCTGTAATCTCTATAACAAACATAAGCTTACGTACGCATGTCCTTCGGTAATCTAATCTAATCCCTTTGTTAAGCTCCATTTCAAGGGCAGCGAATATTTGTAGTTTTCCCATGTTGAAATTACAACGAATTATCAATAGTGTTCCCTAAAGTAGAATTGATATTCAAGCCCGTAAGTCTATTCAATCACTGTCCAACAGCAGCAATATGTGACACAAGGTCGGGCTTAACGTGGGAAGAAATATTCAAGCCCGTAAGTAGTTCTGGTGACTTCGTTTCTTATGAGCCAAGAAAGTAGTTCCTTCCTTGTAAAAAGTGATGCTTACAACCTCGTCTTTTTTTTTACCCCTTTTCTAGCGCTAGTCTCGCTGATTAATGGATGCGTACGTCCAAGTGGTCAACAAACCAGATGTCATGATTTATCCATTACACAAACCCCGTACCAACCTGTAATTACGATCACTGATTCTATCCTGAACACATAAACAATACTAAAACTTGAGAACTCTCACATACGAATGCTTCTAACAAAATAGGCATTTTTCTTTTTTTGAACGAATGAATCAATTCGTTTTCTTTGAAATACGGATTTGGCTGCGTTTCCTTGCGGCCACCACGTGTTCCAAATTACCACGTGGTATTCAAATATACAACCATTTCCTTTCTTTTTCGCTCAATTTGTATTCTAACCAATCATTTCATGGAGAACATCGACATTCCCATAACATCTCACTTGGTATAGAAAATTGCCTGAACTGCGTTATTAAACCATGAAGGTTGTCAGCTGATATATTCAATTTATTCAGGAATTCATGTATTGTTAAGGATTTCATGGAGATTTGTTGTCCTGGGCAGATTTATTGATGTACTTTCTTCAGCTCTCCGATTTCGATCGTTGTCTCTTTGTCCCGTACGTGTTTGTTGTACATGACATTAGTTTTACTGAAGTTCATCTGAAGACCAACTTTTTGTTTACTCCGTTCAGTTCGTCTAGCATTATATGGAGATCGTGAAGGTTCTCAGCAAAAGTGACGATGTCGTCAGCAAATCTGAGGTTACTTAAGTATTTACCATCTATGATTTCTCCGTTCAGTTCGTCTAGCATTATTTGGAGATCGTGAAGGTTCTCAGCAAAAGTGACGATGTCGTCAGCAAATCTGAGGTTACTTAAGTATTTACCATCTATGATTTCTCCGTTCAGTTCGTCTAGCATTATATGGAGATCGTGAAGGTTCTCAGCAAAAGTGACGATGTCGTCAGCAAATCTGAGGTTACTTAAGTATTTACCATCTATGATTTCTCCGTTCAGTTCGTCTAGCATTATTTTGAAGTCATGAAGATTCTCAGTAAAAAGGACAATGTTGCCAGCAAATCTAAAGCTATTTAGGTATCCGCCATCTATCCCGATTCCTTTATTTTCCCATCGAAGATTTCTGAAGATCATCTCGAGGCAGGCTATAAAGAGTTGTATCAACTCGTCTTACTCCTTTTTGTGAACTAAACTCAGTCTTTATATATTCTTACAAAGGAACTGCTGTGTCAGTTGATATAATGTTGCAATGCTCTGGCATATACGGTGTCTACGCCTTGTTGTATGATAGCATCAATGATTTTTTAAAAAGACCATTAAGTAATTTTCTTACTAATTACTTCCGTGTTTTGGAGACAAACCACTCAAACGCAAACTGGGTAAACTAAAAAAAAAGCATCCAGCAGTGATTTGCTTTAGCTGTTAGCTTGTTATGATTGATGGCTTTAAATGAGAATGACTTACAAATAGAAACAAGGCGTGGAGATGGGGAGAGTATGGAAATCGAAAGTAAATAGAGAAACAGCGCTTCCTCTTAGCAACAATCAATAAAACGATTACTTGTACTCAAGTTTTGAAGCTACACTTCACTGGCCGATTCGGTAAATCAGAGGTTGGGCCACTCTACGCATTTGGGATTTTAATTGCATACAAACAAAACCTTGCAAAGCTTGAATACTTTAAACAATATACAAAATTTTGCTCGCTATGCGTGTACAAAGCCGCAAAACTGTTCGCGGATAGAAAGTCACAAAATTGAAGTTTGTACGCACTTTAAAAGTCACTGAGGAAGGGTGAGCTGCGACACTCTGATCCTAGGCCGAGCGCACAGACTGTAATCCAAGGGAGTAGTGCCGATCCATACATAAATATTATCATGATTTTTTGACGAAAAAACAATTAATTTACAAAACAAATAGTTTTTTTGTCAAATAATCCCCTTTTTTGTGATTACAGTTAATTCAGTAGTAAATCATTTACATTGCACATTATTATACATTGAAAACTTCAGATCGAAATTCAGCCAATAACTTGGTGTAAACTTACGGCCTTATCAATCCACCCACATATGGCATATTTTAGTTTGTGCATACCATGAGAATGTTAAAAAAATATGAAAGAAGGAACGGGCTAATTTAACACTTTTTGCGTTGACTTCAGCGCGTTTCTTGTTTTAGCAGCGCAAAAAATCAACGTTTAGCGTTATTTCTAGTCCATTCTTAGCGCTATTTTTCAGCAACTTCAGCTCATTTTGAAACATTTCCTAACCATTTAAAGCAAATGTAGCCATTGCAACAATTGAAATAGCGTTGTTTTTTTGTTTTTTGCGCGTTTTAGCATTTTTGACACTTTTCAAGGTCGATCAGCGCAAAAAATGTTTTTGAGTTAGCAACTCTGGGTTCAGAATAATATACATATAAAGGGTTGAGAGAAAATACTAATTTGTTTCCCGAGATGTTGAAAAGATTTAATTATTATGCTCTTAATTTGTAAATGCAGTATCATGGAGCATGATAATGACACGAACAATATCTCGAACAGTTTCTTTTTTATGAAATTCATAGACGTGCCAAATTTTCTGTGCATTATGTCTATTTGTGGTATTTTCCCTATACCATATGTTCGTTCCTGGTAGAAGAAAATGCGAAAAGTCCCAGGAAATGTCCCTCGACTTTTTGAAGAATTCTTAAAGAAAAAGTACCCTAAAATCCCCAACAATTTTCGGTACATTGAAAAAAAAAAAAAAAAAAATAATAGATTTCTCGCTACGTGAAGTGAATTCTTTTCTTGAAGGATCTAGTCGGATTATTATTAGCAACATTACGGAACAGCCTTACAGAAAAGAAAAACATGAATTCCATAAATAACATCAAAACTGAAATTCACTTGCTAACTCCTTTCTGTCTCGAATTAGCACAGACGACCAAGTCAAAATTATTCAGCCACCAAACACAGGAAAGAATCGTCAACCGGCTGATTACCTGACTCTACCTCGGTAAGTAATGCCCTGGTTGTGATGAATATGAATATAAAAACAAGATTTATGGTGGTAGACCTTTTTTTGATACATTCTCACGCTCACACGCGCGGAATAAAAATTCTCACGCATTTTAAAAAATGTTAATTTCAGTAGCTGATAAGCCCCCATACGCAATTTTAGTCAATCTTGGATGCATAATTTTCAAAATTTCCTGAAGGAGCTGTCTCCCCCAGAGGACCTTCTCCTAAATTTTCCTCCCCGTGCTTGGAAATGTTCTGGGGGTGGGTAGGGATGTAACATGATTCGCTCTAATCCTTTACTTTGAAAAGTACCAAGTTTGAAATCTGAAATAATAACATGAATTTTGGGGACTAGGGCATGCCCGTTTAAAAGGTGTATCTGTTTTCATGATAAAATTCTGTATGTTTAAACCTGAAATAATGAGACGCTGTTCTTTATTAATGATTTCGTTAACAGCCACAATCAAAACAGAAGTAATCATAATAACAATTAAAACAGAATCTTAAAAATATGTCTCAACGTCATCTAACTATTATTTGATTTGATTTCGTTCTATAGAAAAATCAGGAAGAAAAGAGAGCCTGGTTCTCTATCTCTCACAATTCTGTTCCAAAACCAAATCAAAATAATCAGAGGTGCACATCGCGTCATAAAAACGTCCCTTTTCACGGTCAAAGAAATAAATGTTCATTTTAGGATAGATTTTTTGAATTGTAAGTATATCACCCCACCCCCTTATATCTAGAACCGCTGACCCATACACGACTTTAAACTTGACAGCGAAATGTCCGGTGCACAGACCAACATAACTTGCCAATATCAACTTCGTACAATGTTGTCAAGTTATCTCGGTGCACACACACACACACACACACACACACACACACACACACGCACATACACACACACACACATACATACGCACACACACACACACACACACACATACACACACACACTTCTCAAAATAATGTGAGATGGCATAAAATTAGAAATGCTTGCTAAAAAAAATGACTTCTGGGAGAATTAAGAGATATACAAAAAAAAGCTGAGAGGTGCAAAAAAGCTGCAAGCTTATGATTTTAATTTGTCAACAATTCTTTTTATGTAAAGACATATATAGCGGAAAGATTTAAAGAAAAAATAATTCCAGAAGTCTAGCTCAGTGCTCCAATCATAAAACAAAAAGGTTTATGGTATAAATGAACACTACCTACCTGCGTCGTTGACAACACAAAATAGCAGAGCCATAGGGACACAAAGCGAACAACGTCCTCTCATCGGTAGAAAGGTGAATTAAGCGGATGAGTTTGTTTTGCGTCAATCAGCTGAATGAGAGAGAGAGAGAGAGAGAGAGAGAGAGAGAGAGAGAGAGAGAGAGAGAGAGAGAGAGAGAGAGAGAGAATCTTTACAATGTTTGCTTTCTATCTGTTGGTGGTCACCTGAGTGATTGCATCATGGCTACTCTCTCCTTCATCACTGTGACAAAGAGATCGTATGTTGGTCAAGCTTTCAAAAAGACAACTCAGAAGGTGTCAAGCTGTGTAGTCCGGACTACTGCAAGTTACAATCGCGATCGGTCAAAAGGTATCACTCGATAATCAACAGTAACTTCATTTGTACGAATCAAGTAAATAAATTACGTATTTTTGTGTGGATTTGAATGAATAAAGGTTTTATTGTGAATTTTTTTCTTCATTTCCTACCATATGTCACAAGAAAAATAGAATAATTGAGAATCTAAACTTTTAAAAATCCTACTATTTATTATGAAATAACTCAAGGCAATTCTTATACGTATACATGATATCTGTTATTCTTGGCTTTAAAGTCGATTAATTAAATTTCATAGTTGAAATATTTGTACTGTACAGTTGACAACTTTATCAACTGCTGCCTTTTGATCGAACATAATTGTAACTTGCTGTAGTCCATACTACGCTGCTTGTATTTTGGTTGTTGTCTTTTTGACTGGTATTTTTTGTTTTGAATTCGTTTACTTTCACTATTGCAGAAAGTGAAGTTGAATCATGGAGCGTTAAAAAGGTTTAACCAAAGATGAACCAATTTTAGATTCTAAAATAAACTTATCCGCACTTGATTTGGAGACTGAATACAAACAAAAAGACATTAAAACGATTTATTTATTCGTCCTTTGAATATTTGAGATTCTCAATAAATCAAACAATGAAAAACTTTTGAAACCCATTCTACCCCGTTGCTGTCATATCTTGTTGATTAAAGGTGATGTCATAAGAATGAAGAGAAGAACAACAGCTTTTGGACACCTTTTTAAGGGACGAAAAAAGTTACCATCAAATCAATGATTTGAAAAAGAACAGAATAAATAAAGCCTAAAAGAACAAAAATAAAATTAAATAAAACTGTCGTCTACTGAGTTCTCCAATGAAGAAAAAATCAATTTATCAAACGTTTAAAAGTTGATCGTTAACTCAACTCATTCACTTTATCAAATCATACAAAGGATATAAAAAGTATAATTCTTAATTAAATCGAACAACATATTCATAAGATATCAACAGAAAAGTTCAGATTCAAATTTACAAAAACAATCCCTTGATATTGTGTGAAATCTTCTGAAGAAATAATTATGTCTTTTAATTGAAAATTAAACTCTTGGGAGACTTCGTATGACTTTTGGAGCAAGTTCAAATCAAAGACTAATAGATATTACTTATTTTAGTAGTAAAAAATTGTGCTAAAATATTACTCATGTCATTTAAAAGTATTACTTATTTCATTACATATCAAGTATTACTTATTCTACCCATGACATATGGTATGGAATGAAAAATAAAATAACGATAAAAACTTCTTTATTCATTTAAATTTACAAAATAACTATATCAAATCATTTAATTTGTACAAATTCAGTTGAAATATTCGTACCACAGTGTTGACATTACATCGCATATACAGACAGATATCGGATAGACAGACAGAGGCCGATAGAGAAATGTATAAAATATGTAAACGGAAAAATATCTCTTGATCAAAAAGGTATCCCTGGATCCATACCAAAATTTACCCCTTCTTCACGATGTGCCTTACCCCTCCACAAAATTTCATTGAAATTAATTGAGGACTTTTTGAGATACACACAGAGACAGGAGCGAATATAGAAATTTATGAAAAAGAGAAACTTTTTATTTTGTACATTCCAGTATTCGATCATATATGTCCAAGCCGTATCTACAAATATTTCCAATGAAATTTCGTGGAAAGATAGACCACTAAATAGAAAAGGAATAATCAAACTTTTGGATGAATCCAAGAATTTGTTTAATTGGGAGATATTTATAGGCTTGTTAGATTTGAAATATTGCCTAGCAACCGTTGCTAAGGAAAGTCCATTTTAGAATGTCCCCATATCTGAAATAGTTCAATACACTCTTGATTATCTCTAAGCCAAGTTTTATGCTTTTATCATTAAGTGACCATTCCGACCAAATTCAGCACCGATCGCCTGGCCTCAATGTAAATTTTGCACACACCATTTCAAGACCGATGGGAAATGATTAAAGGGAGGTAACTTCATGAAATCATCATCATGAAGTTAACTCCCTTGCGGTTGGTGAAGAATCTTTGTTCCTACTGCATGTCTCTCAGAAACCGGACTTTTTTTTCATAAGCAGTGAGGAAAATCAGAGAAAGTGAGGGAATAAAAAGCTGTAGTGGTGTTTCAAAGGCATTTAGAGGAAATTGCTTTGCTCATTCATTATAGTATCGACTCGCATCGAGATCGCACAAAATTACCCGCCTTGCTAGCTAAAAATGGCGAGAGTTTACCAGTCGGAGAATACTGCGTTGAACTAGGTTAGGTTTAACCGAAGTATACGATTAGGATACCTCCAATTTTTCAATTAATTTCTGGATTCAGTTATCTTCAAATATATATTCTTGTTAGACGGGGCGTTTCAATCATTGTGTATGATATAGTCAGACAATTTTCCTCATCTATGTGCTCATTTGTTCACAGGGTTTCAGAACGAAGTCTCGAGGGTACGCGGTCGAAACGTTGTAAACAAATGAAGATATAAAAGATGAAATTAATCTGACCATAGCATACACCAGGCCTGTAAAACATGCCACCCGCAAGAGCTCTTGGTGAGCCCCACGTGTATTTTTCTTAAATGATAGAGCCTTTGTGCTCTCTAAATTAAATTTAGCGACTGATTGCGTACAAAAAAATCGATTTAGTGGAAGCATGTCTTCATCTAATCTAATTGACTCCTTTTAAACCCCTAAGAAAAAGAGATGGAAAACAGAGAAATTTGATTTTTAGGGTTCATGGTTATTCGACTCTCCACGCAAGTAAATTCTATTTCAGAGTTGGCACAAAAACGCTGACCCCAAAGGACCATAAGAAGCAGCACACATTGTCAATTCCTCTTCCTCTCTCTCTCTCTCAGACATGTCGACAACAAAGTAAAGGGAATCTCTTGAATTCTTTCAACCGGCAACGTCCCTGACAACCCAGAATAACTTTTGTGAATTAATTTTAATCGGTTCAAGAATTGATACACTTGCTTTGCACCCACCTTACTCACAAAAAGAATCTTTCATGTCATTGAGGATTTTTCCACGTGTATCACAGATCACATTATTTATTCTTTGGTAGTGTACGGTGTGCTGAATGATCTAATTTTGCCTTATATCGGATTCTATGAATGGGAAAAAAAGATAAAAAAAAAGATGAAGTGACCACAGAGTTTTTGATCCTGATTTGATATTTGGACGAATAAGTACGTTATTACTGCCTCCAAAGATTAAATAGTATGTATTGTGTGTCGTGAAACAGCATCTTTTCCGAAGGAATATAATTTGAGGTGGCACCTTGAAAATAAGCATCTTATTCTTGCTAAATTGGATTTACATGAAAAGAGCAACCAGTTTGGTGACACAAATAAGAGGTACCAAGGTTCCTCTCTAAAAGATGAACATTTGGAAGATATTTTGAAAGTATCGACTCCACACATGTCTCCGGAATACGATCAGCTTGAAGCCGAAAAGAGATGTAACATTTTTCATGGAATTTGAAGGTGACACAATTTCAAGAAAAGTTAAGGTAAATAAATTATTGCTTTTCGTTCATAAAATTATTTTCTTTGCCCTTTTTAGTATAATCATACTGACAACTTGTGCCACAGGAGTAACACTTTTCATAAAGTAGCCACTAACAGAAATTTCAGTGGAAAATCAATAACTGATGAATAAAAATTGCATAAAAGATAACTCTCACACTGACCGTTTCCCCCCCAAATGGAAAGACTTCACTGCCTTTTTCACTATTCGAATATAACTGACTTTACAGTCATCAATTTTCATGGAGCTTCAAATAACCCCTTAAAAAGATGTTTCTTTGGCACCAACTTTAGACATCGACATAATTATGAGATAGAAACAACAACAAAAAAAGTCGCTAAATCTTTGCGCGATTGGTAAGAAGAAAGATTGGAGAATAATCTGATGCAAGCATTATTTGAATAAACTTTGGACAATTAACCTTGTGAAAATTTGTTTATCGGTAAACAAAAAACAAGAAAATAATCTCCATAATTTGTTTGACTAAAAATCATGCCGATTTAAAAAATGATACTAGATATCCAAAAGATTTTACTGGATAGGATTTTCGGCACTTATCTACTGAAACACTAAATTTGCTTATAAAGTTTCATTGGAAATTTCGGAAATAATTTTTTATGTGATTACTCCGCTTGTATCAATTTGAGGATTGATTTTACTTACGCAATTGTGTTTTTATTGAGTTTTACACATACAGATAAATCCCTGGATAAATGAATTCTGGTTGCTTCTAAAAAAAACTACCGGAGTATGGATGTCTTAATTTGGAATTTAAAAAAAACTTGAAATCAAGAAAATAATGTTGTTCTTGGCAAAGATTTACTTTGATTTGATCAGTAAAGAAAAAAAAATCAGCAATTTTTAAAAAGATTTTGGCAATCTCCAACTATTAGCAATTTATTTGAATCAACTGTGGATTATTTCCCGTAAATTGAAGCTGTAATTATTGATATTTTTTTTAAAAAAAGTGTGGAAGATGTCAGAATGAAAATGAAGTTTAAGCAGTAAATTATGTTTAAAAAAAAAACAAAAAAAAACAACAATATAATTGTTTCAAAATAGATGAATAATTATCACTTGGAATTCATTTTCATTTTGACAATTAGAATTTTTCAAAAAAATAGAGACCATTGGTCAATATATAGGGGAGGTAATACTTGGTTGATTTCCACAGAGTTGCCTCCCTTTTCACATGTTGATTATCGAAGAATACCAAGATTTTTTTATCCAATATTTCGACTAATTTGATATAAAAAAATATTGAACCTCCCCTTCTTTCTGTACCTTTGATTGCTTGAAATGTTTGATATTAGTAATATAATCATACTGAATAATGAAATATACTGATATAGTGAAGAAAAAAAATCCACCTGGTCTTTATATATAATTTCTCATTTTTTTTTTCTTTATGGTTGATCGGAAGCCTGTAAGCATCGTAGTTATTCTTCTTTTCATGTAAGTATCACCGTAGTTATTCCCCTTATATTTATCTTCGTTGGACGATTATTTTATTTGTGGTAGATTTTTGACAACAGAGTGTTTTAAATTTTTAAATTAGCAATCATCAAATATGGCGTAACGTACAATTTATTGTCGATTGAAGTAAGCATAGAATAACAGCTCAATTTTACGTTTTAATTAATGAATCCCAACTTTTCTTAGACAAAAGTTTGGGTCAATTTCATTTAGCAAAAGAAAAAAGAAAAAAAAAAAAAGAAAGAAAAAACACCCCCACCAAAAAAATTAAGCACAATATTTTTCAAATTATAATTACGCTTTCGAAATAGGTTATCGTTTTCTCACCAAAGGTTTTGATTCATTTCTATCATAACGAAGCCTAGTAAGTGTGCTAGCTCAAACTTACTAGAATTACCAATGGAAGTAATTTTTATATAAAAAAATCATGTCATATAAATAATTTTTAAGTTTTAGGGAAAAACAGCATTTTAGCCAGAAAATTTACTCTTACAGCCCGTGGCTAATTTTCTGCGATAAATGCTGTCCTTGACGTTTTTGAGTTCTTGCAGGAATGTCATACATAATGTAAAAAATATACATTTGAAGATGAGTGAAAGCAGAAATGAATCTTTCTTTGTTTAAACCTAACCTAGTTTAGTGCACAATTCCTCTTAAAAAAACGTATCCAGTTTTAACCATAAAAAGAGATAACTTTTGGCGATCTTTATGCTAGTTTACTTTAGTATCGAATAAGCAAGGATTACTAATTTGGTTTATCTTAAAGATAATTTAAATTCATCATTATTCCTGTTGATATGATTTTATGAATTACTTCAAAAACCAAGATGAAAGTGGTAAAGTAAATAAAAACGATTCATTAGTGAAATGGAATTCACGTGCGATTAGAAAATAAGAGATGAATAAAAAAATTCAAATGAATTCAGAAAATTTTCACAATATAATTAAATAGGTATTAAAAAGGATTAATTTCACTCCATATAATTTTTAAAAATCAACAGAGGATAACATATTTCGGCATATTTAAGAATAATTCATTAATCCGTCTTCGCAAGTGAAAAAACATCTTGCAATTACACGTTTTTAAATTGTAACTTGAGAAATTAAAACGAATGTTATAATTCCCTCTTTCTTTTCTCTCTCGTCTGATTTGTCTTCCTTGGGCAATGGCACATTAGAGAAAAACGACAAAACTGTAAAATTTTAAGCGCACTCAAGTTTTCTGATTGATAGCAAAAGCCAACGAGTTGCTGTCACATTTGTTTTGGGTTGGATCCTTTGAAATCTGCATGGACACACCACTAAGCACCATAAAAAACAACATTTTTTTCTTTAAAATAGTTACTTTTTTAATCTCCTTGGGCCCCTTATGTCCAGATCTTGTGTTGGTAATCTTTTTAGAAAAATGACGTATTTCAAGGTATTCTTTCAGTTAATTTTAGATATTTTTTTCGATAATAAGTTATGATACTCGCGCGCTACAGTTATTCATTTATTCAAGTTACTGATATCATTATTAACTTTTGGTTAGTCTCTTCTTCATCTTTTGTTGCTTTAAACCACAACTTTATCGCCTGAATAGGTTGAGACATCGTTAATGAAAGATAAGCTTCCAGGATGTTCGTTTAGTCTTATTGGAAACTTCTTCTTTATTTCTACTTCATACTACTTTTCGTTAATGGTTGGAGACAGGGGCAGACTGATCAGTCAGGCAAGAGTCCAAGGACTCAAAACTCAATGTAATAAAAAGTTATATAAAAAAATATATATTTGGAGCTTCAGGGTGACCTATGCGTGCTTGCATAATGAAATACCACGATAATGGAAACGGAAATTAATAATTAAAGCTTTAAAAAAAAAAAAAAAATCATTTTTGATGTAGGAGTTGCCTCCCCTCTATCACTCGACTTCACCAACATAATACGAAAGATCGCAAAATCTTTTTTTAAACGATAATCTATTTATCTGTGACAATCTACGGCTACTTCAGCTCAATTTTTGTCTGCATATAGAGTATTATGGCCCCCGTTGAGAATGATTGGATCAGTTATTTCTATTCTTCCAGATTATTTTGTAATCAATGTGTACTGTTTAATATGAAATAGAGGAGATCGTATTTAATTTTTTTTGTCTGATTTCCTAAATTGAATCACCGTAGCCCCGCAAATCGCCCGACCAGCAAGCCAATTGGGCTACAGATACTTCTCTCTTTGAATGCCCTTGAATGCGTGTGTGCGCTCCTGGTCACATCTTTGGGGCTACAACCTTGAAAAACTGGAATGAGAGCAATGAGATCACCACTAATCACCATTTAAAGACGTTGATTTTTGCTTTAAAAAAAAAGTGCTTTTTTGGGTCTTCATGGTCATTCAGGACCTACATGGCTCAAATTTTGTGTTGGTGTTTTTTTAAAGATAATTTCAGATTAAAGATCTTTTTTTTAAAGATTATTTTAGATAAACGATCTATTTTTTAAAGATGATTTCAGGCAGTCTTTTTTACAAAATTAGTTCTGATGCACAAGCAATGGTAATTTATGCGATATAAGGGTAATTCATTTTTTTTCACTATGACCTTCCCCTGAAAGCAAGACTCTCCAAAGGTTTATTCGTAAAACAAAATCAGCGTTCGCTCTCTAAATCAAATCATCGTATCATTGAAACGCATTGAAGCAAAAACAAATGATAATCAATTGATTTTAAGAGTAAATTTGAGCTTCAACCTTTTCCCGTAGAGTCTATTGAAAACTATTTGTTGTTAGAGCTGTAGCGGACCTATGGTTGATTAGTCATGGTGTCATCCTCCGTACCCTCCAGAACTTGAACTCTTTCCAAGATATTCAGAATATTAGTGATCTTTTTGTACTAATACATTATACGTTTTTCATCATGATTCTTCCATATTATTCAATGTGATGACATAAGACTACATTTACTTACAATTCTATTCATCGTCTGTTTTCAATTTTTCAGTTCTGACTTTGTGAAATTATATGAAGAAAAGAAGTTTGGCTGCCATGAATATGTTTTTATTTGAAATTTAATCCTTTTCCCCTTAGCCTATCGTTCATTCTACTACAATTCTTTTCGTAATTCATTGAGAACTTTCGGATATAGTGTGGACAGTCACAAGCATACACAAAAATGTACAAACAAAAAAAACAAAAAACATAAAAAAACAAAAATAGGAATATCTCACAATCAAAGAAAAAATTCTGGATTAAATCAAGAGAAGGATCTAACATACTTTGTTTGAAAATTGACACATACTATCCCGGAACAGAAGAGGATCTGTACCGATACAATAGACTTTTAACAATAAATCATTTAGTCATCTAAATTCTTTATTCTATACTTAACATAACAGAACACGAGCAAACGGGTATACATTTTATTTGATAGATATCAATTACTATGGAGTAGAGACGTCTTAAGACGTTTAATCTGCTTGAAATATATCTTGTAAAATAAACTTGAATGCATTATCAATTACAATAAAGCTTACGAAAGTTTAATAGCACTATATATAAATATGAATAGTTTCATTATTCTTATTTAGAATTCTTGCGACACTCTCAAAACGACTCATCTCCAAAGCCATTATTGACCAAGGCTTTATCACAGAATATCTCTCAACAGAAATCACTACATTAAAATATAAGGGATATGGATTGAAGTAACACTCTTCATGGTAAATTTCAAGGGTTTTCCATACTATAAAACATAATATCAAACAACCATAGACCTTTTATATTTTCCGGGGTTCCGGCCAATTGTATGACATTATTGCTCAAAACAGCAATTTGTTGGCTATATTTATTACAGGAGGTCTGAGAGAGAGGATCAAATCGTATGTCAATTCTGTTTCACTTCTATTCATGAAAAATATCGTTTTCAGATGAAACTAACGTTCCATATGAATCTCCGCAACCTACATCCGTTGTGTTGGGGGTAATCAATTGAAAATTTGAAGAAAGGGAGATCAATGAATAAGCTTCTTCTCTCACCTTTTGTTGGGCTTTGATCACTAGACAAGATCTGAATTTTAACCCTGCCACCCCCAATCCATTAAAAACAATTTCCCTTCTTATTGAGGATAGTTTGTGTGCAAAATTAAAAATTTCTATGAACAGTTAGGGAAGGGCAAAGTTTGGATGGATAAATAGATAGATACATGTAAGTATCAGAACACATGAATAACCTTAACCCAGCAACAGTGATTAAACTGGTTTGTTGTGGGTAGCAGTGATTAAAATCACTTTTATTAGATAATTTGACTAGAAAGAACTCTTTTGGTAAAATATTATTCAGGACATATCAAACTAATAATAAATTCAGAATTTTCTCTTTCATAACCAAATCCCTTCAAATAAAACCAAAAACTGAACAATTGAGATTATTTTAATATCATTTTTAAAAATTAGTTTCAATCTTGATTTGCTATCAGCCTCTCCTGTTCTGGTTCAGATTTCGACCCTTGTCTCCATTCTTGAATACATTGATATTTGAGCATTTCAAATAAAATGAGAATAATTTCAAATCATCCTTTATTCTTCAAGTCTGTTGTTTGGTTAAATATGTCAGGTTTTCAATGTTTTGTTGCATTCAAAATTTAACGTTTTTTCTGCTCTTTTCCGCATACGTATCCTTGAAGCAGTCATCAAACTGAAATAAGATATTAGAAAGTGATTATTTTCGTCTATCAGTGAGTTACAATTTCACGAATAAAACACTGTTGGAATAAATACTTATGGCTCTTATATAATATAAAATTCTATGTGGACAGATATTAAAAAAGGATACTTACAATACACACCTATAGCACTTATATATTTCAATGTTTATGGATTATGTCGTATGTACAAGAGCGGTGTTGGAGAACCTTTTCATGTTAAACGGTGATATTAGAATTTATTGAGATTTATTGTCTCCTAATAATGCTTCACTCGAGAAATTTCAATATGTTTACAGCAAAATCGAAAGTTCCAAACATTTGGTTAATAACCTATGTCCTAATCTGATTAGTAAAGTCTAGAAATGAAAAACTCTTAACCTTTTGATGTCTTTTTGCATGAAAGCATATCAAAGTCATTGGATGCCACACATGCTGGTCTAGAAAGCTGCAAATGGCCTTAAGGCCACAGCTTGCCCACCATTATACGAGAGCAACTTAGACAAGAAGATGGTTAGAAGCCTTCAATGAGTTTCATGGGTCTAAATCTTTGTTCAAGATTCTGACTAAAACATCATGAATTGATGAGTAACTTGATATTAAATTTAAAATGTGACTTTAATACGAAAAGAAGTTTTCTTTAGTTTATGTAGAATAATCGAACATGTCAAAGGTGGCTTGAGAATTTCTGTGCCAGAGATTTCTTGTTGAATGATGCTCTATGGTTGGGTAGATCAGTTAAGGTTGATGACAATCAAGACTTAAGAATTATATATATATATATATATATATATATATATATATATATATATATATATATATATATATATATATATATATATATATATACACACATATATATATATACATATATATATATACACATATAAATATATATATATACACACACACATATATATATATATATATATACATATACATATATATATATACACATATACACATATACGTATATACACATATACACATATACATATATATATATATATACACACATATACATATATATATATACACATATACACACACACACACACACACACACATATATATATGTATATATATATATATATATATATATATATATATATATATCCAAAATACATAAAACATCCAAATGATATTGAGGAAATATAATACTAGAAATTTTGTATCAAAAGTCGAAATATGGGTTCCAATTAAACATGATTATATTACTTGGGATATTTTTTCTTGTATAAATGAAACAACTGTTACTTTGCGTTTATTACTTATGGTTGATTCTCGTCTTTGTAATGTCCATGTTTTTACTAGACCATTTTGATTTGAATAAAGGGAAGCAACTCTATCCACTCGTGGTCGTAACGCAAGTTACTTGCCGAGTTTATTTATTCATTATTCATTTACCCGAACTCCCATGAGGATGTGTCTCAAGATTGGTTTAACATGTAAGTTACTTCCGACTTTTAACCCTTCAACTTCCCTGATTGGCCTCTGTCAACTGTCTTCTCCTTATCACATGAGTCTTCCTGCTTCCAAAAGGGGCCTTTCCCGTTTCCACGAGCTGCTCCTTGTTACTTTTAATCCACGTTGGTGTGATTTCCAGCTTCTTCCGACTTTCGTCGACTTGTTTTCGTTTATCCAGTGTCTTCTTGAGACACACTTCTTGAATCCCTAATATCAACCACTCTTCGTTTCGTCATGACAGCTCTTCCTCGGCCAGTGTAATGATATTTTACCCCATATGGGTCTTTGCTCTTTCTACAATGGTGTAATCCGGGGGGGGGGGGGTCTCAACATTTTTAGAGTCACCGCCCACTTTCACATGGAAATTTCCTACTGACCACCAGTATAATGAATATTCAAAAGGATACAAAAAAATTATCTCTTGAAAACAATAAAAATGAACTTTTTTGCTGTTTATCTAATGAAAGTAATGTTACAATCATCTAATGTTTGACTGACTTACACACACACACATACACACACACACACACACACACACACACCGTTTTTAGATATCATCAATGCGTCTCCTGTGTCTGGTGAGACGCAATTAGTGCATACAAACAGGATTCTCATAATATTCGATATCACAGTGTCGCTTGGGAAATTAAGATTAGAAAATGTTTCTGTTGACTTATTTTTTTTGTCAATTACAGATTTTAATGCTCTAAGTCCTATATCGCCCACCAGATCGTCCATAATTTTCTACCCACAGCCCACCCAAGAGTTGAAATCGTCCTAGTCGAGAGCCCCTGGTATAGACATTAGTATCCAGCATAACATTCATTGAAATTAAGTCAATAAAATAAGAAATAAAAATTGATTGGTAACATAAAGTTTTACCCAAACGCTATCATGAATTATTAACCACTAGAATCCATACTTACATTTCGGTTAATCAATTGGTACATCATATCAAACGAGGAGAGATTCAAATTCTTCAGGTCTATAGGTGCATCAGCTACTTCTTTCTCGACGAAATTGTTTTTGGTTTCAGGCACGGTTCGTACGTCAGAGAATTCAGGGCTTGTTTTTTCAAATACTGAAATCACAAAAAGCAAAAAATGAATAAATAAATAGATATTAGTCAAGAGAAAATTGGAACATCAGACTTAAATGTTTGCTGCTCTATTATATACAAATATGAACAACGCATACAATGATAATTATAACCATCATGATGACATGATATATCCTTCCTCAGAAAATACGAAGATTCGTGCTGATAACAAGTGAGGCGAAGGTGATATTTATGGAAAAAAATTAATAAAAATTGTAAACACTATCTCCATGATTAGGCAAGAAACGCTCTTCAGATTTTCAAAAGTTAATGAATTTATTCGGTTATGAATTAGAGTGAGTTGATTTCTCTTTGGAAAGAAAATCAATTTTGTACGAGTGTAGGTGGTTCGGGTTTGATATGATTAGAACTGAGATCAAAATTTAAGATTCTTAGTTTTCACCATCATTTGAGGAAATATATTCATCAAACGAAGAATCACTCTAGGTTGGCAAACTTTCGGTAGAGCCAGCCCAACCATAGAAAATCCCATCAGTCCGGAAAAGAAGGGTATACAACTAATGCATCCTCCCCGATATTTACCTATGGAGTAGAGACATGGTACCTAACCAAAAGTTTGACCCTCGAATTAATATAAGTAAGGTATATTCTGTTCTATTCGTTATAATTTCATTTATTTATTGGTTCTGTAGTAATTTAAAAAAAATTCTTCCACTTCTTTCTTTTCGCGATTCTAGAGCTAAAAAACTACGACTGAAAGGAAAGTGAAAATACCGAATCTTTTGTTTTGATGTTTGAAAGTTTTTTTGTTTTTTTTTTCGTACTTATTTGTAAAAATATTAGTTTTCCATTTGAACATCTCTTGCTCAATAACAGAAAATCCATTCGACCCCCAACCTTCTCAAAATCCTAGACCTTTCCATGGTCGAATAGGGTACAGTAGATGAGAAGAGTTTGGGGAAGACCTTAAAAATCAGCATTTGCAATACCGCATTTTAACTGGGTGCGAACCACCAACGTCGGTGAAAATATGCAACAAAATATGCAAATATTCGCCATCAAACAAGCCTTTAGGTATGTATACAGTTCGTCTAATTCGCTAGTCCTGAAATACCACCTCATATGGTACTAATTTATTCTCATTATCTGAAAAAATAAAATATCTAGACCAGTGGTTCCCAAATCTATTTTGTCTCGTCACCCTCCTTTATTCAATTTTCCAAAAATTACGGAACCCATTCCTATATTTGAGGACCAAGCACACTATCCCAATTTTAATAAGACATTAAATGAAACAAAAATTGTTCCAGAGAGATAATTCATTCATGTAAAACATATAATAAATTGAACATTAAAATAAGAACAGCCCCTTTTTTTATTGTAATAAATTTGTAATTGTTGGAAAATATATCCAATGTCGATTAATGTCTCTTTTGGAAAATACCCCTTATCTTGCGGAACCCCAGAATTCTTTTGCAGCTCCATGAGGTTCCACAGAACACAGATCCAGACTATTGATATAATAGTACAAGAAAAGCCTTTTTTCCTGAGTAAAAATCTAGAGTAATTTAAAAACATTCAAGTCAATTATCATTATGTCTCATATCTGTAAGGCTCCGCATATCCATATAAAACGCGAGAGATTTACAGTTGATACCCAACATTGAAATGTTTTCTCACATTCATTAAATAAGTAAAAATTTACCATTTTCTCGTTTCGGGAAAAGGATCTTTTTGATGTACTTTGGCATCTGGTTGTACAAATAGAGAGACATACTCTCCTCTTTAAGGAACATCTGGCTATTCACTTTTTGGATACTCTCATTCAAGATGGATTCCATCATCCTCAAGAGGAAGAAGATGAATACAAACACAAAGAACAGATAGAAAAGTGGACCGAAAGATGTTCGGCTTTGTCTCAGACTCGCAAAATATGTTTTCCCCAAGATTCCTATTAACATGGTCATCATGGAATCCCAAATGGATTTGTACTGCCTCATTTTCCTTCCAAAAAGGAGGAACCCGAAATAACAGAACGTCCAAGATAATATCAGGAAGAGTATGAAGAAACCAGACATATCTTTTTTGGCTGACGTGATGACCATACTAACAGCACTGATTCGTTTGTTGTAACCGAGAATCCGAAGAAAGCGGATCGTACTGAGGAAAACCAGCACCGCCATCAGGACGACAAAGATCTGATCCCAAACCACAATATGGTAGAAGTTGACGAATTGTTTTGGATCTGCTTTCAGGGTTTCCTGCGCTTGCTTGACCATCAAACTTCGCATTACGTACATCCCGATGGTTGCACCGCAACTTAGCGACGACAAGAAATCCAAGACGTACCAAGTTTCGTTGAAAAAAGCCTTCTTCATATGGAACATGCGTAGGAATGAACGAATCAGCATCACTGAAATAAACACCGCGAAGAGCAATTGGCAGACAAATATCATTCCATTTCTCTCATCGGCCAGAGCTTTGAAAGAGTAAAAGAAAGTATAAGGGAGGATTTCGCCAATATTGGTAATTTCTGCCAGGAGAATGACATAGGTAAACAGGTTGACGTTTGCATTGTATAAAGTAAATTCAATGAAGAGAGCTCTTGTCTCTCGATCAATCCATCGGTTCTTCGTAACTTCTTCCAGCATTTTGATGGAGATCGGCAGATTGATTTCCAAGTTTAAGATATAACCACCGCCTCCGTAAAGGCTGTATGTTCCCATGTAGGGAATTCCCCAGATCTTTGTTGCTGAGGTGAAATTCCAAGCCGCAAAAGTGAGATGTGAAGCTTCTTGGTCATCTGGACATGGTGGCTCCTTCCATTTGATACAATAACCAGCCGTATCTTCGGCCAGTATGTTGTAACTGCCCGAACAGTTGACTGTTCCGATGTATGGGATTTTGCAAGTTTCTGAAATGAATAAAGAAATAAACGAATTGAAAAGAGTATTTTCCAAAGGAATATAAATACGATTGTTGCTACTAAAACAAAAAGTTAAACTTTTTAATTCATTTGGTGCAGATAACACATCTGTCGAGATATGAGAGAAAGAAGGGACCAGTACTATTTGTCCCGAGACCCGTGATCTCATTCCTTTATTTCACGACAGAATAACAAGACAAATGTTATGAAATAGTATATAATTCATTTGTGTGTATCGCCAGGGGCGTACCGAAAGAGGGGTAACGCTGCGACCACTAATGATCTTTCTGTCGGACATTTGATTCCCTTATTCGATCTGCTAATCCACTGTCAACATTTCATAGGCCTACATGTTGTGCAAGACGTATTTGGGCTGAAAACTGATAAGTTATCTGCCCTTGTTTGAGGAGGAAACTGGATTGATATGTCCAAATGTGTATCGGCTTTTCTGACTAATAAAATGGATACTATTTTGCTTCCTTGGAAAACAAGTTGTTTAAAACCAAGATGACGGATCCAGAGGCGTTCCTAGTTACCTAGGGCGACACCAATCAGTGTTGTTTATCAAATGCATAAAACTGCACACCCACTTTGTCAGCAAATTAGAGACCTGCATATTTGGTTCGCTCCTGCGTTTCATTTATGACAGATTGACAGCAAAGAGAAAGAAAAACATTTGCTTTGTTTTCAAATAGATATGTGAAATTGTTCACAATCGATTATGTCGAAACCATGGCTGCTTCTTTATGGAATATAGTGGATTTTGAGTTGTCTCAGTGACAAATATTCTTTGCTCGAGGTCACCAAGCCTAATTTGATACCAAATGTTAGAAAATAGGCATGAATAAACAACTGCTGAAAATACGAACAATTGTGTGAGACAAGACATAACAAATATCAAATTAAAGAAAAAACAACGATTACGTTGAAAAGTAAATATTTGTTGTGTAAGATAAATGCTTTTTTCATCAGCAGGCTATGGACTTATTGATTTACCTATCAGTGGAGTATGGTGCTTTGTACTGGTACTGTGTGTTACATATACACAAAAATGTATCATTATTTTATTGTCCCTAAAAACATAACGGGAAGTAGAAGCCATTTTGGTACAATACAGGGAAGGTGGCTCTAATTGTAAATTTTCAAGTTTCACACCCTTGCTCATTCGATATTACAGACGGAGCAGAAATAAAAAGAAACGAGAGAATTAATGAAAGTAAAACAAAATTTGGATTGGACTCTATTATCCGCTGATAACAGTGTCCAATCAGAATTTTGCTTTACATTAATTCTCCTATTTCTACAATCGGGACCACCTTTCTAACATTGTACCTAAAGGGTTTCAACAATCCTTTGCCGTTTACAGACACTTGGGTATTTTTACATCTTTTAATGTTTTTTTTAATCCGTTGCACACAGTACACCCAAGATACAAAGCACCATACACCACAGATGCCTACACATAAAGATAGTAAAGCTTTTATGAACAGGAGACATGGACGATTTAGGGTTGACACTAACCTCTTTTCATTCGTAGCAGCCGAAACCTGGCCGGACCCATTCTAAAATTTGTTTGGTCCGAAATGAAGAGCTTTCTTAAAGGCTGGAGAGTTGTTCCCTTGTAATTTGTTTGGGGAAAGAAGTTCGGGAAAAAGGTCGAATTTATCCATTTTAAAAGTTGTCGATCTGTCTGAATCTTGATAAACAGAAAAGACACGATAAGTGACAAATCAAGTAGCGTTATATGAGAGGGATTTTATAAGAGTTACTTTCGCCCCTTTTCAAACACACACCTTTTATTAAGTTGGTGCAAAGATTATTGTGGTTTTTCGTCATTAACCTTAAAGTAGGATATATCAGCTAAAATTAAAAGTTATTAATTGAAATAAGAACCTTCAGCATCTACAAATTCAACCAACTAGGAACACATCTATATGTTTCAGAAGCATATGATTCTGGGAGCCTGGAACCAATGAATTCCTCGAGAGCGTTTTGGAGTTGCTGTCTGGTTATTGAAGACCTTCCCTTGCAGGGAGAGGTCGAAATGCCTAAAAAGTGCGGGGAGTGGGTAGTCGCTCAGAGAGAAGTCTGGTGAGAAAGTAGGATGCAGTAGAGTTTCGTAGCCGAGTTCGTTCAATTCATGCAGGGTCCTTCTGGCTACATGCAAGTTTTTTTTGCTTTTCACCCAGGGTCAATCACGTGACATGTCGAACTTTTTGGCTTTTCCAATTCGATGCAAATATCGAACAGCAGTTGAACGGCCAACATTTTAAACTCATGAATGGGCTAATCGTATTGACTTGTAAGTTTTAATACAGTTTCGATACACAGCGTGGACCCCCGGGCTCCAGTGTAATGCATTGACTCCACCCTATCTCTCAGAGGCCCTGACGTTATGAAATGGCGGTTTCTAGTCGAATCATGTCCAGTATTAATGGGAAACCAGGGATGCATGTAAATTAAAGAAACACATTAGCACGCATGTTTCGTATCATTGTGTATAATGATGATTTCATTTACCAAAACGAATATTGAATTTTAGAGACACATTCTATTTTCAGATTCTTTTACTGGCCTATTTTACGTTCAAGTAGCAGATGTAGTTTTCAGAAAAATAGAATGGTTAACTGCAAACCCTGTTACTAAAATTCACTAGAGTCTTCATGACAGAATAAGTTAAAATAGTGATGAATAAAGGAAGTGGGCATACATTCAGATAGCATTGCTAATTTGGAACACGCGGTGACAGCGAGAATGTTAATGAAGATAGAAACACATCCTAATCCGTATTTAAAAAAAAAAATGATTTATTCGTTTCCAACAAAGAAAATAATACTAGTGTAGGGATCGTAAACAGTTGAAATTATATTAAATCCAAGATTCCAGTAAGCAGACGAGTTATCTACCCTTGGCTTATTCCTCCTTGTTATTTTGACCCTTCTGAGTGCTGTCACACCGCTACTGCTGGTGCAGGCACAAATCAAGTATAAAAGTAAAGAGGTGCAAAAATTAACCCTCTTTGTTCCGGCACTCCGTGGAGGAAAGGTCTGATCCCTCTTTTCTCTTCTTTTCTCTCTCCTTCAATTCATCTATCTATTCAAGGACATTTCTCTTCTTTTCTTATGAGCCAAATTCTGTCTTGAAACTCACATAGCTTTGTGGATATATACAATTGCTTTGATCGTCTCCCTTTAGAATTACTTCATTGATAGGATGCAAACGAAGGTGAATCAAAAATATTTATTCACAGAGTCAGCATCCTTGAGTTTCGCTTCCTCAGCTACTAGATCCACCTAAGAACCATGTTATACCTCATTGTGTATTTCGATTTCATTCTTTTACAAAAAACTCTCATGTCACCAAATCTTGACTCTCCGACTAATTCATTTGAATTATATTCACTTTTGTAATTGGTGTCTACTTACGGGCTTGCCTATTTATTTTAACTAAGTGGACGCTATTGATAATTAGTCGTGATCTTAACATAAAAAAATCATCATATTTAGCTCCTGCAACTTTTTAAGAAAAGGGAAATTGCTCACGTGCGCGCGCACACACACACACACACACACACACACACACACACACACACACACAGAACTCCAGTTCTCTTGTATCAAAATAAATGAATTACTGACCCCTTTAAACCCATTCGTTACTTGAAAGAGTTTGTCGATCTGCTGACTTTGTTCAAACGCGTGTGGATCTCTGTTATCCATGCTGAGGGAATAGATCACCCACAAGAAGACAATATACAAAAAGAGGTCCTGAATTACTTCACGCATGCGTAAGTTGCTGCGTCGCTTCTCACGCGCTTGCTTGATGGTTTTTTGACCGAGTGGTGGATTCCAAGATGGCGGAAGAGCCTCCTCTGAAAGAATAAAGAATTAAAATGTGAAAATAAAATGGCATAAAGAACACAGAATAACAGAATTTATGTCATATACACAGTAATAGGAACCTAGGGTACGCGAGGGTATTGCAGATACCTATTTCTCAATTTCCAAGTTGTTTGTACGTCCAATAGTCTACTGGTGGAGACAGTACCATATACCTTGTTCCCAAAACCAAGCCTTACGTTATGCCTTGTTCTCCGAACCTATTTCCATCACTGCATATGTATGGTATGGATTTTATACTCTCACCTGAGTGAAGACAAGAAGCATTCAAGTTGATATTTTTTAAATAAGTGAATTTTTTTCGAAGTTATGGTTTTGAAATCAAGTTCAGAAAAAGATTTTGGTTAAAATTTACAAACATCTTTATAAGAAGAAACAGCTTTTTGATGTATCTCAGTCGAACACGAAAAAATACTCCAATTCACTATGAAGGTAACAGTTATAATTTATTATTGCATTTGCAAATTTTGCTATTAGAATTTTGTTGTGCTAAATTCGAGTGAAAAATTATCCAATGGAAATCTATGATGATTTTAAATGTTTAGTCGTACAATACCGAGAACATCTCTGACGTTAACGATAATTCTTGTTCGCCTCACAACTTGAATCAAATACACCTTATATATATGAAACTTATATTTTATAAATACACTGTGAACCAAAGCTGCCTGAAATAATCTAAAAAACTAGATCTTTTATCTAAAATTATCTAAAAATCACCAGCCCCAAATTTGAGCGTTGTTGATCCAAAATGATCATAAAGATCTAAAAAATACCTTTTCTTCCTCGTTCAAGAGAAAGATTTCAAAATAAAATTAGAAATGATTAGTCGTTGGACCTCAGTCTTGAATGAATACCGATAACTTTTCTAAGGAAAAAACATTTGAATACCAAATTTCTTGGTTGACTTCTGGCCAACTTGGGGCCAGACTTCCTGAAGTCAAGTAAATGTGCCTATATCAATGTGTTAGTCAGTGTATGCACACACGCATGAAATGATTCTACTTACTGTCTGTGTCGTTGGCTATTTTTTCAATTTTCTTCTCAGCGACATCAGTTTTGATTAGCTTCTTGGAGAAATACGATAAAACGATGGAGACGACAATCACCTGAAAAAGGAAAACATTTTTCTTTCATTCATCACGAGCTAAAATGAGAGTGTCTTCAATGGGATATTTCAACTGTCAAATTAATCATGAGGGACTTGAAGCACAGGTTATATGTAGCCCTAGGGCTCCTGAGTATGCTATGAACTGAAAATATTTATTTCACTTTAATCAGTTCTTTGTTATATATATATATATATATATATATATATATATATATATATATATATATATATATATATATATATATATATATATATATATATATATAATGGAATTTATACAATGGAACTTGACGGTCTCTAAATTTCATTTTTGGATTGTTAAATCATAAAAAACGAAAGAGAAATTCAAATCGATATACACTACAAACAGACGGACAGAAAAACTTACCATTTCATTTAGGTCATCCTAAAGACACAAAGGTCAGAAAACCATTTTCCTTGGTCCGACTATTGAAAACAATAACATCCGAACAGAGTACTTCAAATCATAGACTCGAAAAACTACAAAAAATACCGACTTAAACAAAACTATCACCTCTCCCTAATTAGAACTGGAATTAAAAAAGCAACAAAATTAGATGGACAGCAATTGCTAGCAGAAAGCACTAAATTCAATAAAACAGCCATTATTTCATTTGTCAACAGCCATAACTCTTTAAACCCTAAAGAATTTAAAGAAATTCAAGAAGACATCCACATCTTCTAAAAAAGAGTCACCCACATGAGCAACATCCTCATAAATTCAATTGAAAGTAAACACCAACCTCCCAATTTGGAAAAAAAGCCACTGTCAAAAGCCACGTACTCTGAGAGAACAAAATCAGAGATAAGGATAACCAAAAGAAATCAACCAAATTGACGCTTATATATACAATTAGAAGAAGGGATTGATTTTACTTCCGAACGTTGTACAACCTTAAAATCAAATTCAACATCTTGTGTGACGTTAAAAACATAATCTATGTCATTATTTGCCGAGGTTGCGACAAAGAATTCAAAGGAGAAACTTCTCTCCTTAGAAATAGGATCACGGTACACAGGCAGCAAGTCAGAAATCCTTTGACCAGAATGACCATAGTCAGTTCACATATAGATAAATGTCCTCCATCCGAACCAAAAATTCTTAGTTTTCCCTTTCTACTGAATGAACATCGATAATATTGTACAAAGAAGGAAACAAATTTCATCAGTACTTTAAAATCTGCATTTGGAGTTAAAACATCAACTCTGATTTTCTTAGAAAACATAACTACCCCTTTTTCAAACCTTGGAGTCGACCCCATCCACGAAACATTCCATGGACTCCTTAATATCTCATTATTACATGAAAAATGTGTCACTTGGCCTAGACAGTGTAATAACGGGAGGTCATTTTTATTGTCATTGCGATCGATGGACAACTTTTTTTTTCTCTTGTCTTTGTATACCACCAGGGTTTTTTCATTGATTCCCTTTTTCTGTATATAGAGGTTGATGGATGAGGGAGTGAGAATGTGGTCCTTTTTATGCTGGGTTGGGTTTAGGATAGCAGGGTGGGAGGTAATGATTGAAGAGAACGTTAGTTGGGTAGGATGCTGTCTGTAAGGTTGAAGTGACCCCAAGCTGACCTGTATCACAGGTTCCATTGTAGAATTTCAAACACTCCGAGATTCCGAAAGTAAAAACGATTAAATTCCTGTACATATATTGGAAATAATTCATATTTGAAACATTTAATGATATAACAAAATAAGTCTCAAGTTTGGAACTCTTAGGTATTTTAAAATGTAAATAGATTATATTTAACAGTATCAAAAATCTAAAAAGAATCGTGATTTTCATTTGTTGGAAACAGGAAGGCTAATGATGTCATAGTTCCTCAGCTGTTTCCCAAGCAATTGGGTGATATATATATATATATATATATATATATATATATATATATATATATATATATATATATATATATCATCACGTGGGCAGGATTTTATGCATTTTGTTGGTTGCCACAAACATTCTTCAAAAAGCAGAGACACAGTATGCTGTTATTAGATTGTGCGTTTTCTAATTGTTGAGCAGGAGTGGAAGGACGGGATTTTTGAAATGTAACACTTGTTTTTCCTTTAAATATCTCTTCCCTTCCCAATTGTCAAATTACCATCATACTAGCCGGTGACCTCACCTCCACTCACACACACATATATATATATATATATATATATATATATATATATATATATATATATGCAAGGGTTGCATCGAAAGTAATGCCTTTTATTTTATAATGTTGGCTCACGACGTCAGAGGCAGATGTGGGTGGTATGGCAGGATAGGTTGAACCTTACCACCACCAACCCATAATTTATTTTTTGCTTTGTTACAAATATCAGCTGAGCGGCCATCTTGCAAAATGGCGTCTGACATGAAAGTGCGCACGAAGCTGTTGTTTGCCATTGAATTCCTCAATGTGGGTAATGCCTTTCAGCAGTGGCGACAGTGATATAAGTGATAAGCCATTTTCCGGGCGACCCTGCACTGTTATCATCTCACTATGAATCAAGAGCACAACGATCGGCTCAACCGTACGAATCCATGGCTTATGACCAAGGTATTGTATACGAAGCAGAATGTCAGTTTCCATTCGTTGGAATATCGCTGTGATTTTGACTTGTTCATCCCACAGATACTCACTGAAGAACAGAAAGACCACCCAATGCAAGTCTGCCATGACCTATCAAACCACTACGAGGCCTTGAAAGGAGCGGCAGCGTGACCATCTACTCCCAAGTTGAGTTTTTAAAAAAAAGGAAAAGAAAACCAATAAACAATGACTATCGTTATGACAACAAACACAGAAACAACGATGTCTCCAGCTGCGAGGCTACGTTACTGTCCACAAGAGCGAAGAGCTTTCCGGGAAGTATGCAGTCCGTAAAATCTTCAAAAGACTTCGTTCATGGTAAATCGATTGGTCTCTCTGTTGACACAGAGAGCATCCTGAATCATCAGTCAGGTGAGTGACATCACGTTGAGGTTGAGTCATTCTAGTTGAGGTGTCCCAAGCAACAACCAAGCGACACTTCAAGTCATCCCTGACGATCAACAATTATAAAAAATATATCTATGCCAATATAAGCCTTTTATGCAAATTAGTATGTCTAATGTTATAATTGCATGGTTGTAATTCCTCTCTGATTCCTGTTATAATCTAGAACTTATAACAGATTGGTCCATGTGAAATAGATTAAGATAACTAAAAACCAATTATTGGGTTGTAATAAAATGCGACCATCTGTTATAACATAACAATGAATGATATGTCACAGAAAAGATGGTCGTTTGAGAAGGAAAACCTTGAATCAAAATAATCAAAAATAAATTACCAAATGAATATATATCTAGTCTCCTAGAGTCGTTCCATACATGAATTATCCCGCCATTTATTGGTATTTGTGAGTAATTATATGATGCTTTCTTCGACAACGATTGAGTTTCATTGAAGTTTGCCGTAACTCAAAAAAAATTCTGCACGTCGAGGGTCAATTCTTGCAGTCAGAGGAACGCTAGTTTAGCGGTTTTTTTTTTACCTTCTGGCAAGCCTCTTCCTCAACAGAGTATATGCCGAGGAACTCTTCTTTGGTGAAGTTACTTATAGAGGGATAGAGGCAACAGATCTCTTGATGCATCATAGGAAAGCTCAGATTCTTCCACGCGTATAACTGCAACCGGACCGATTTGTGGTGGTTCATCTTGGCCTTTGTCACCGTTTCACACAAAAACCAAAATAGTCATCACTGTATGCGGTAAACTTGAACAGGCACAAAGCACTGAACATTGTAAGGGTCGGATTCGCCCTCATCCAGTAAAGAAAGGGTTAAAACGTTAGGATGTAAAGCGTGAACAAAAGCCGACAATACTGACGACTAAATTGAGGCAACATGGAAAGCTTTGATCTCGTCTTGTTCACCACCGGATCTGAATGAAGCACGAAAGAGAAGAATCCAAGCGTAAACGATCGATTGGAATCCGAGAGCGGAAAGGATAGTCTCGGGGAAATGATGGTTGATCTTATCAAACGCTTACCTAAAGGCATCGTCTTTCACACGTTATATGATCGAGTGCACAAGTTGCGATTTGTTTTGAACAGTTCGGTCTCTCTCAGCACGGATCTATTCGGGTACTACCAAACTAGACAATGCATTCTATAACCTCTTTGACAAGATCTTCTTTGCTAATTTCTTTAATACTGTTAGTGCTACCAAAACAATTTCGCGCTATGTCTAGTGCACTGCCGAGGAATAAACATTGTTGGGCTTATTAGTCGGTGTAGATTGTTGCCAACAGCGGCAAGAATCCTTAATTAGAAAGATCGTTAATGTCCGGAAATATGTACGATCTTTAATTCCATTTTTGTTCGGTTATTAATTCGGTGCATTCCTTTCTTTAACCAATAATAATTCTGTTTTCAAGTTAGTCTTTTACTGAAAGACATTGCCGATTATGTCTGGGTAGATATTCAAATATGAGTATCTATGCAGTGTGAAATATAATGTATATACGATGGGCAGCAACAGAAAATCGCTCTTAATAAATGATAATCCGAATGAAGGGATATCATTCAATTCAATTCAAATTTTATTTTCAGCAACAACTTACATACTAATAACAGAGTGAGCTACAAAAATGTCATTTTAAAATACTGTTCGGAAAAGTAATAAGGAATGCTAAATAATAATTTTATAAGAAAGTTGCTCAAGACACTTGGAGGAATTGGAAGGGCTTTCGAGCAAAGCACCCCAATATTGTTTATTTAAAACATATTTCGAGGAAAAGTTGATAAGCTTGAAAATAGATTCATTACAATCATCATCATCATCATCATCATCATCATCATCATCATCATCATCATCATCATCATCATCATCATCATCATCATTCTTTCAACGTCCGTCGTTGGACATAAACCTTCCCCAGGATTCGCCACACTTCTCTATCGTGGGCGTCGCGGAGCCAATATTTTCTGAATATGTCAAGCTCATCTCCCCATCTAATAATCTGCCGGCTTCGGTTGCGCATATAATCTCTAGGGGTTCCATGTTGTGAGTCACGATGTCCATCAGTTGTCCGCCATTCTCGCAACATGGCCGGCCCATTGCCATTTGAGATTTTTAATGGATTCCATAATGTCCCTGATTTCTGTCCTCTTCCGGATGTACTTGTTTTTAAATAATTAAGGCGATAAGTTCGGGGTAATTTTACCAAATCGCACAATTTGGATTCGAAATGATAATAGGAGAGAAGATAGTGAAGTACAATAATTGTATAAGGAAAAAATGTAAAGAAAAAAGGAGTTCTGGTTAAGAGATGAGAGCAAAGCAGACAAAAATTAAGTGGAAGATGGGAGAATAGAACAAAAGATAGAGGTGTGTGTGCGTGTATGTGTGAAAGCACATATAGAAACTGAGGTGTAAATTTATCTCACCTTTAGTGGATCCACAATGAAGCAAGACTCAAAAAAGGAGAAGAAAAATGTCGTTAGCCACTCTTCTGACTTTTCTCGGCCCCATTCCTGACTGTAGAGGATAATGAAGAAACTGGGAGCCAGAATTGACAGCACCACCAGAACCCAAGCGATATAGGTACAGAACCATGGTAACGTAAGCTCATTGGATTCCCCGAAGGAATTTTCACTTATTCTCCGACTGGTAGATGAGAACTCGGCGCTGTCTTCGAAGAGTTCTTGAGAAAGTGACTTCTTGCTGAGATCTCTTGGTTTGTTTTTCGACTTCTTGAACAATGCCATTATCAAAATGATCGGCAATGTAGAAATAATAATTCCCATGAAGCTTGTCCAAATCATCGTGAGTGAAAATCGAATTGGGCCAATCTGTATAACCTGTACTGGTTTACTGTAGAACATGGCGTTTGATATCATCGTCAGGAAGAGTAAGGCGAACGCTGGTGATTGTAAAGAAGAGAAAATGAGAGAAATTATTGTCTATAGTTTTGGGAAGAATCATTAACATTTAAAGAGGTTTTTAGACGATTAAATCCCTTCTTGTTTGTTTGTGTTGTCAACGTGATGTTTCAGTCGGTCTATTCTACAGCCTTCTTCAGGCGTAATATACGAATGCGATAGTGGCAAATAGAACGTTTTTCTCCAAAGGTAGCAATACTTATAACGTAGGATTCGGCTGTTTTCTCTTTCTTTCCTTGTTAGGTCAGAATTTCCATTCCGTGTCCCCGTTGAATAGCCAAAGCCACATCGGGGAGGACTCTGCACTTGTCTGACATACACTAACTTGACGTCTGGATGTGTGCCGCTATCTTGTTTTTTCTCAGTTTTCAACAGCGTTCCCAGTCTATAATCCAGACTTCTTCCCAGGGAGGATAGTGCTTGCCTTTCTCTCCCCGGATATGATCAGCCATCCCAGATTTTTTTTACTATTTTGCCTTTGATTATGGCTTCTTTGTGGATTCTGCTACTCAACTGGGACAAGGTATGGAAATCTGGGTCTAACACTTGACCAACGTCTTTTGTCATCATGCAGCGTTAGGAGTGATCAATTAAAAAATTGAAATAAGGGATGATCAATAGATAACGTTTCTCACCTTATGTTGGATCCCCGAAAAGAATGAATTTGAAAAAACAAAAAACAAGTGGGCACAAACTAGAGACCCATTCAGCATAAAATTAGATTGTAAATTGAACCCTTGCGAAAAACCTATGGGGTTGAAAAATAAACAAGGAAAATGTTTAAATTTTCAGCCTTCTATCTCAATTGGTGTATCCTGTACGCGTGATACATACATTAGAAACCGAAAGAAACCTATTTTGACATTTTTGATTGCCAGGTTCTCATAAAATCTAGATTTGTTCAGGTAAATCAACTAATCAGGCCAATGTTCATAGAATTACGTTAATCGTGATCAGGTTTCAGTAATTCATGTCCGAGAGAACATTTTCAAGATCTTAATGATTCTCTATCTAATCTAATAAAAGAACAGACTCTTTCTAAAACCTGCGACATTGTATAAACAAGTTTGATAGCATTTGGCAGCATTTGTTTATGTTATAAAAATAATGATAATATTAAGAAGTATTTTTTTCCTATTGGTTTTTCAAATTAATCTCTGTTGAAACGCCCGAAAAAAATAATTGCATCAAAGATAAATGAAATAATATCGTACGAAATGCAAATAGCATTCATTGTGAAATTAAAAAGTTGTAAATATAAGTATGAAGTGTATACATTAATTCGATAGTATAGTTCGCTTTCTTTCTTTCTTTCTCATAGTTATTTATCTCGACAATTGATTGTAGAAAAGAATACTATAACGTAGTGTGACATAAAAAAGAAATAGAACAACGTTCTCAACAAAGAAAGCCATCTATCTTTCTATAACTACTCTCTCTCTCTCTTCGGGTCACTTATTTCTTTACAAACGCTCTCAACCCATTTGAATCTAGTCTTGACAAGAAATATCTGCCATTCTAACAACTGCCAACGTAAGTTAGAAACATAGCCAATCGAAAAAAAAATGCATTATCATGCATAGTGTATTTTAAAACAAAAGAATTCGTCGAAATACGAACCTGTTGAAAGTCGTTTCTTCCTATTAAAGGGCGATTCCAATGGTCGGAACACGATTGATAGCCATATGTGTTCATCTGTTATCTTCTGTCGAGTGTGTTCGAAAAATTTATTATTGAAAGAGAACAACTCATTTCCAGTGCTTACAGGAAGGACCCGGGATATTGATGCATCTTCTGCTTCCACGGCGAACCAAGAATTGCAAAGAAACACATAACTGTAAACAAAGAGAGAAGTAGATTGAAAATTCAGATCATTTTGGTTTCTTGAATAGAAGAAAAGAATTTTCAAATTTATTTAACCTGAGACACGTTCGATATCATTTGATAATCAGATGATATAACATCAATAAAAAATATTTTACTTTGACACAAGCAGACGTTTACAATCACTGACAGCAACACCAAAATATAGACACGGTCGGCTTATTTGTAGAAAAAATGAGGATTGAATAAGGCAGGGAAAATTAGATTCATGTAACAAACAAAACATAACCCGCCCAGCCTAAAGAAAATAACTGGTGACAGACGATAGATATGATAGAAAAAGCGATAGATAGCGGATATCGGCCAATTGTCGAGTCCATTTTAGGTTTACTTGTGTAAGGTGACTGTTTCCTTTATCCCGTTGATTTTTGGTAATTACTACAATTTAAAAATTTTGTACCAATAAAAGACTTTTCACACCAATTCTTTTGATTGGTCCCTAGTAAAATGTCAATGACGTGCAATCGATCCTTTTTATATGGATTTCTGTACATCAAAACGTAATCAAAGTTAAAAAAATACGACTAATCGATTAATCTAGGGACAGAAAAAAAAGAGAGGAAGCCTCATGAACTGTCAAGAAATAAAGAGAAATAAAACATTAGCTATAGATTTATGAAATAGTATTAATAGAAATTTCTTGTAAAGAGATGCACATTAAAACTTCAGAGTTATAAGGACATAAGAATTGTGCTATAAAATTTATGGGACTTCTGATTTGTTCGATCTTTAAACTTCCTGATTACTTGATTAGTTCATGTTAAAGATAGAATGATAAGCAAAGATTATGTGTGCAAAGACAAAACGTTTTTAATACTCAAGCAAGTTTGTTTATAACTTTGAATTGCTTAAATCTAAATCCTTATACATAGGTTCGTCAATGAGCAAGGGCAGCCAGGGACGCTTGCAACAAAGGACGATTGCAACAAGTCTTATTCCTCCAATCAGAAACATGATAAAGTAATGACGTGTATACTGGACATGCACAGAAGACACATTCAACATCTGCAGCTGCATGTATTGAAAAGAAAAGTGTTTAAAAGGTATTAAGGTAAAAACAATGAGAAAGATCCTACTTTTCAGAAGTCTGTAAATCGGTGATTTCTATTTTGTTCAAGTACCAGGATGCATTGTCGCCCGCTCCGCTGTTATCGTGCCAAATATGCAGATATTGCAGGTCACCCAACGATTCGTTGGTGCTCATCAGGAATTTAAGGACACTTCCAGTCGTAAATTGCTTTAACCGAGAAAATTGAAATGTCGATTTTAGATTGATGAATACTTATAACGCAAAGATTTCGAGAAATACAACCAATTTACTGTAAGACCTTTGTTACCCCCCACCCCCAAACCCAATGATATGTAGTATAGAATAACAGCCATGTACAATAAATTACTATGAGACCCCACATAAAATGACAAATTATTCATCATGACCTGGCCCTTAAAACAATATAGCAAGATGGATATAAAAATCAAAGCTTGAGGGGAGGTGGTATTTGATCAACGCTGCTGGAGAGCCATGTGGAAATAACTGTTTTGTTTTTAAATGTCCGAAACGGTTACACGATAGACAAATGTTGCTCCCCACAAAATAAACTTACATATAGTACAATGATATCTAATTCGTTCTAAAACATTAAACCTTTTGAAAATCTTACATTAATTGCATCAACAGATATTTAGAAACAATTGACTGAAATGACAAGAAAGATGTTTATAAAAAATTCAATTATATATATATATATATATATATATATATATATATATATATATATATATATATATATATATATATATATATGTATATATACATATATATATGTATATATATATATATATATATATATGTGTGTGTGTGTGTGTGTGTGTATGTATGTATGTGTGTGTGTTTGTTCTGGATAGGGCAGGGGGAAAATGCCAGCCTCTGGGTCTGAAGCGAAGGTTTCGATCCTATCTCCTGGTACTGGACGGGATAATGGATAGTCTATAGCCACACTGAATAGTTGTAATACAACGAAATAGCTGTCTGCAGATGACTCAATTATTTGATTATATATATACACGTGATACAAATAAGAATGGATCAATTAGTTCGTAACCTGAGAGAGAGTTATCAGTTGAATTTCTACAACATGCTGCTCGATCTCTGTGATCAATAGAGTGTTGGGTTAAGTGGATTGACAAGGAAGGAGATTATGTTGAAAAATATGTATTTCTTTGTGAAATGAATGTGTTTTTATCATTAAGGTACGGACTTATTGATGTATCTACATATATAGGTGTATAAACCAATGAATGGAGTAAATATCAACTGATGTCCCCAATGCTTTAGATAATTGATCTTGTGAACATTTCAGATCATTAATCTAAACCCTGAGGTCAGTATTGTCTTCTCACCTTTTGATGTCCATCTGTCAGTGAATGAACTTTGGTATCTACCACCTCTCCTGCCACCTTGAAACTGATTCGAGATTTCGTTCCTGATCCATACTGAAGTCCCGTGTAGACCGAAATCAAATACCAAAATGGATCCGTATCCAAGCTGTCGAACAAAGGAACGACAGACCACTGGAAAAGAACCACAACGAAAATATTTCAAAGTCAGCGAAAGCAGAATTTCAGATGAATTTTGTTTTAACGCAACACAGTGTCAGATTAGATTAGGCCGAAGACCTTTGATCTGGTTGTTTGATAATGTCTATGCCAATAACTTTTGATATACTTTGTGGGCACGGGTGACATTGATAACGCACAAAATATTCATTTATACAATTAAGTATTTGATGTTTACGTAAAATTCATCAAAATATTTCATAACACTATGCTGTGTTCCTAACTGATATTAAAACGTTCATTCATGGAGGAAAATTCTCTTGTTGTCCTCAAGTAGAGTTACAAAGTGTGACGTCATCAGCGTAAACCTGGTTCCAAACAGTGACGATTCTACATGGAGAAAAGCATACTTCTTTCTTTCTTTGTTGTTTTTTGTCGTTATTATTTTGACTACAATTTCGCACAGTCCGTCAGTATAGGATAGCCAGTTTATATCGAATAAGGAAATTTGATAAGTTTCAGTCATTCAATCGATTTTTCATTCGTTTATTTGCTCTCAATCTTCGAGCATCTATGGTTAAGCGAGTGTAAGTCCTGTAGCGTTATGTTATATTTGAGCCCAAATTTGAAACCCCCCCCAAAACACGCATAAATATTAGAACATAAATCTTTTGCTTGCATAAAATGGTTAGATTTTTCCCTTTGCCCCACAAGCAGATAAAGTACATCTGTGTATATACATGTGTGTGTAGTCTACATGATGTATTCAAAAGTTACAGAATAGAAAGAATAACTACAACGATTTATAAAATCTGGAGTAGGCATCCTCAAGCCCATACCAACAGGCCAATCTAGCCCCTCCCAACTCTGCCTGGGCCTGCCTATAGACAAATAATCAGACAGATATTGATATTCATTTGTTAATATTTGATAAATAATGACGAAACAACTTACTCTGATAAAGTCTTTCCGGTCGTAATGCCTCATAACTATAAGTAGAATGAGGTAGATACAAATGAAAGCAATGACGACGCCAAAAACTGCTCCATTGTTGACGAGATCAAACTTACCAAATACAGTCGAGAAGTCGATAGAGTTTGGAGGGACAAAGAAAGAATTGCTGAAGATTGTACTGACAGGATTATTGCATTCACACACAATAACGCCCTTTTTTTCGTTGTATGCGGGCTAGAAGAAGAGAAAAACATGATAATTTGACGGACATTTTAAACATCATTTTCTTTCTTGCAACGATGAATCTATAAGCAGCACACGACAATCATTTTCTTTCAGTTTTATTGCTATTTTGGCAAATTTACCATCTTGATAGACAGATATAGACAGAACCATACGAAAACTGAATTTTCTTTCTTCTTATATTCCAGAATTCAGATCTTCATCTTTCCATTTTCTGATATGCATAAAAAATCGATTAGTTTTTCCGGCGTGGAGTTAAACGCTGCGAAATTCTCTTATATTGTCTCCGCAACAACTTCAACATGCGAAAAGAACAGTTTTATAATTGGAACAAATTCAAGTCGAATATTCATTCTATATTGGTATAAATCCGGGATTCTCAACTTCTTAGCGTCACCGCCCACTTTTGCATGGAAAGTTCTCCGCAGTCCACCCGTATAATGTATATTCAAAAGGATACAAAAGAATTTTCAACTCTTAAAAATCAATAAAAATAGACTCTGTCTGTTTCTTTAAAGAAAGTAATGTATAGCAGTATCACCCAATGTTTGGCATATGCATGCTATTTTTAGATCTCATCAAAGCCATCTCTGTGTCGAGGGAGAAACCACTAGAGTGGTTACATTGGGTTTGCATAATATTCGATTATGTCAATTTTTATTCGAAGTTTTGAGTAAATACTTTTTCTACATTTATTCTGAATCAACTATCGAACAATGAGTGATATTTTTCGTAGGATGTCTTTATATGAGTGTGCTCAGTTGACTAGTAGTCATTCTCAATATCTGACGTATTTCACCATTGAACACACTCAAGGTCAATTAGAGTAATCTCCCCTTAACTCCAACGACGCTATTCACATAATGGCTGTTATAAGTGGCTTTCCTTTCTTGTATAATCTGCTGTAATCTGTGTTAGATTAAAGTGGAATAAAGCCATTGTTTACGGTGAATATATTGTTAATTTTTGCAGGAATCTCCATTGTAAGATTGGAATCCATGATTACAAGTTGAAGTAAAGGGACAATCATCAATTGTGATCAGACGGAAAAAAAAAAGATCTGAAAACGAAATGATCTAAACAACATCGGGAGTTCCAAGAGACTAACCCTTAAACTGAGAACCATTCGACGTGCATTCGAGAGAATCATGCTCTAGCTCACATGGAGAGATTATGACAGTATAGTACGTTAGAGAAAAGACTGGAGTCCGAGATATAGAGATAGAAAACTCAAATGAAAATGGACTGGACATGTTGCAAGAATGTCAGACAATAGCTAGAAATCATGACTCACAACGTGGATCCCCAGAGATCATATGTGAAATTGTGGCCGTCAGAAAGTAAGATGGTGCGACGAGGTAGACATGATAGAGAGGTCTGGAAAATCTTGGGTAAGTTCTATGTCCAACGGCTGCTCTTGCTGCTGATGGAGAACGTAGCAAATTGAAAATATCATTGATAGCAGATCTCCATCTCCATTAATCCTGGATGGATCATCGTCTGCATCATACAATGTCTATTTGAAAGGATGAAGATATATGATTGCTAGAAATTGTCAACCTGAACTGTCACCAAACCTGACAAAATAAGTTTCTCCAGTTTTCAGGTTGGTTCAGCTAGCAGCCTGTGTATGTATGTATGTATGTATCTATGTATGTATGTATGTATCAATGGTGGGAGCAGTTAACGAAAACGCAAAACTGATAAACCGCTAATGATTTAGCGGAAGAAAAGATAACCGCTAACCTTTATTATATGAATCGAGCTTCCGTTCGTTTTTTTTTTTTTTACTCTGAAACCTTCATACATAGATGTCTTAATATGTTGTAGCTTAGACATAGAGCTTTCCAAAAAGACATAACATACCAATATCAGATGATGATCAAGGTGTAAATAAATAATTGAATGAACAAATGAAATCAAACATTAGTTTACATTCAACATACAATTCATTTAAACGTCTAAGTCTAAGTTACAATATATTATGATTTCAGCCCTCTAGATCCGCTTTTAAGGGTTTTAGAGCAAATAACAAAACAAAACAAAAACTAACCAAAGCTAAATTTCCATAAATAGAGTTAGCAGTAATCTTTGCTTTCGCTACACTTCTAGCGGTTTATCAGTTGTGCGTTTTCGTTAGCTACGCCAACCATTGGTACGTACGTATGTATGTATGTATGTATGTATGTATGTATGTATGTATGTATGTATGTATGTATGTATGTATGTCCAAATCGTACTGAATACACCGGTTCTTGTAAGATCACCGAAGCTTAGCGGTGTCGAAGCTAGCCATTACCCCTGTGCGTGAGCGCGTAGGAATATCAGGTGCTGTGCGTGGGAACAAGATTGTTCTACGGCTGCCTTAGTCTATGCTCTGTTATCGATTAACAGAGCATCTTGCCAAGCAAGAATCGAACTTTGAATCTGCTTTTTCTCACGCACGCGATGCTCCATGAAGAACACAAGCCACTATATTTGTATTCGAGTGGCAGCGATCATGTACGTATGTATGTATATATGCATACATGTATGTATCAGGTGTACTGGTCGTATCAAAGGGGCTAGAGAGCTGAAATTTTCAACATTTACTCCTTTCTATGTCTACAAGAACGTTCTTTATTTTTTTTTGAAAATCACTGTCAAACAAAAGACAAAAGAAGTAACTCGTTCATCGATCACCTCTTTTTCAAATTTTCCATTGATCACTGGACAGGCGATGGTCTATCGAGTGATTTCTTTTCCTTCAAGTGAATTAGTTTCAGGAATCCTTGCCGGAACGGGAATTATCTTTGGACTTTTGACTTTTGTTTACAGCAACACGACGTTTTAATTCTTGCTCGATTTGTTTGATTATGACGGTCAATGACTGATAGTGTTTTCAAAGAAATAGTTGGAGAAAAATCGTCATTTTAAGAGATTAGAGACTCCCTTTCGTACTTACTTTGCAATTACTTGAAGTCCATTTCTGATTCTTGCCGTCCAGAACAGAACAACCAGCGACAAGAGAACCAAAATGATACGTTGTATTCATCGTTCCAGTTTGGTTATTTACTGATCTTTTACTTCGATGTTCTGGAATCACGAGAGAAAAAACAATTATTAGATAATCATGCATTTAACCAAAAAGTTTAAGTTAGTCATTGAACTACCGTAGCCATCAAAAGTGGCAGAGGGTTTTTTTATCCCTTTTAAGCGTTTGTGTGTTTGTTCCAGCGTTCCTGGCCATATCGTTTTGTCTAAAGTCTTGAAAATTAGCATCAGTGCTCCACTAGACCCCTTCTAAAGTGTCTTTTTGATTTTTTGGAAAAAAAAATCCTTAATTTCGATCTTTTGGGGGCCTCATTCTGACGGGTCTATTAATAATATTTAGACTCTGATTTCTATTTTAGATGTTTTTCAGTGAAAATAATATCAAGATTCTCCAGAATCTAGACGTCTTTTGATGTTGTAAACTCTATTTTAGATGTTCCCCAGTGGAGACCGCCAGTGATGTCATAAATCGAATTTATTCTGATCATCTTTATTCTTTGTAGGAATATTTTCACAAAACTTCAAATTTTGATGCTACGATTGTTCAATTATTGGTTATGATGACAAATTATATTTGTTTTCTTACAGAGAAATCGTACTAAAACCTATTTTAAAGGATGTTTGCCATTGTTTGCGACAACTTTCTAAAAAGCCAAAGGTTATAGTTTTAGGGTTAATAATAATTAGAATTGCAAAGATTAATGGAGCTGGAGATCTGCTATCAATGATATTTTCAATTTGCTACGTTCTCCATCAGCAGAAAGAGCAGCCGTTGGACATAGAACTTATCCAAGATCTTCCAGACCTCTCTATCATGTCTACCTCGTCGCGCCTTCTTACTTTCTGACGGCCACAATTTCGCATTTTGAAAATTCTATAAAAAAAACGCTAAAAGGTTCGAAGGGCCAGAAGTTCTGACAATCCTATTATGCTTTCTTCAACCAAAATGGAAGTACACTACTCGACTTTGAGGCAAGACGCCAACACAAACTATTAAAGACATTTCATTAACGCGCTCATACTCGAACAATATAAGGACTCTCACGTTACAAAGACATCAACAAAACATGTATTTTCTAATTGAATGAATGAATAATTCGTTTCCTTTAACGGTTGTATTCCTGTTAATTCCACTGCTTCAAAGAAGACCACGTCGTCTCACTTTTGATGTAAGATATGATCTACTAATCATTACAATATAGTCTTCACTACTATCGACCTAAAAATAACAAATATATTATGGCACCCATCTCTTCCTCCCATAACATCTTTTTCATAAAAACCATTGAGAATATACCCATTAAGAAATTCTTAAAAATAAATAAGATATATATCACAATTCGCAAGTATACCTTCTCCTTAGCAATAAACTATGTTTGTCTAATTCTTGTAGAGTACGCCATTCGAAGATTCATGATGATGATCATCATCATCAGCAGCAGCCTTTAGCGTCTGTCATCATTCTCCAAGATTCTCCAGACCTCTCGATCGTGGGCGTCACGAACCCAGTACTTTCTACATTTGTCTAGTTCGAAACGCCATCCTATTTGCTGGCCACAGTTCCGCATATAATCTCTTGGGATCCATGCTGTGGGTTGTAATCTCCAGCTGTTGTCCGACATTCTTGCTTCATGACCAGCCCATTGCCACTTTAGTTTTCTAATGGATTCTATAATATTTCTGTCTCCTCTTTTTTCTCTAATATTCTGTGCTGCCTCGTGATCTCTCCTTATGATGCTGAGCATGATTCTCTCGTGTGAATATTGCATGAGTCTCAGTTTAAGGGTCAGTGTTTTAGTTAGATTCTATGTTTCAGCTCCATAGGTGACTATCGGGAGGGTATATTTGTTGTTGACCCTTCTTTTAAGGATTCAGAGATCAGGCATAGGAAGATTGGCTTTTATCTTAATTTGATTGCGAGCACGTTGGGTAAATTAATTTTTATGCCTCCCCCCCTCACCGGTCAACCTTAAGTGAACTAATAATGACCCTAAAATCTTACTGTAATATATGATATACTGTAATGTAGCACTGAAGAATCTTTTCCAGTACATAATAAAAATTCAAAATCAATCTCACGTACGTTGAAGTGAGTGACGCCACTTCGGGTGATCGTCGCCTCTAAGTCTTTTTTTTTCACTCGTCGAAATCTATGACAAATATTAGGACCTTCGGAACGTAATTACGTATTTTCATATTCAAAAAGTAATTACGTATTTTCAAATCAAAATCGCCATTTTGCAACCTTTTAAACCACAGCTGACATTCACGAGCCTTCATTGTATCAGAATAAACTTCACAAATAATTCTCATTGCCTGTTTGGTAGAAGCACCTTTTTGGAATTCATACAATAAGCAATGGTGAATTTGTTGCTCTTTAAAGTATCTATCCTCTACAGGGTTAAACTTAGCTGTACGCTAAATTGCTGGATAGAAGAGATGAACAAAATCCAGATGTCGTCTCGTCTAACCCTGGCCTTGTCTTAGTCGGTTCTCTTATACTTACGCGTTTCACTACTATGAATTATAAACCAACATTTGCCAGCATCCATGCTTGTTTTTTTTGTTTTTTTCATTATTGGGACTTTTTTTACTGATCACTTCCCAACAAAAGGCGAGAGGAGTAACTTATGCATTGATCACCAAATTTTCCAATTTTTTTTATTGATCACTCCCAACACAACATTCTGCCAAAAGAAGTTGGTCATGTGACAGTTTCTATAGAGTGTTCAACAAGATCTGTTGATTCTTATACTGAGAGAAAATCTCCCTTGAAGTGTCTATAGAAAAAATCTGAACACTTACGTCCCACCTTTACGAACGGTACGACGCCTACATAAATAATTCCGGTTTTCAAGATGGCGTTTCTTGGGAAACAAATCGTATAGATATCGTTTGTGAGATTGCTTGGTTCCACAACAGTTCGGTAATTGAAATCTTTCATGGTCGGAAGGACATCGCTCCTCATGTAAACTGTATATCCAATATTGCTGTGAGCTGGCATTACCTTCACGCAAGCCACATCACCCATCGTTCTAAAGAAGAGAAATGTAAAATGACATTGTAAGTTTTTTAAAAAAAACCTGAAATGGATAGAACAAACCAGAGTGATGCTAAAATGGCCAAAATATGCCACCAGAGAGCCAAAATGTTTAAGCACATCCGTGTTAATTCAGCACTTTTTCACGCTGCTAAAATAAGAAACGCACTGAATTTAGCGTGGAAATCGCTAAATTTGGCAACACTGGTGCGAATTGTAATTTTTATGGCTGACTTTTTCAAGAAATGACTCCAAAATAGTTTAAATATCTTCCTTATTGTTTTTTACTATAACTTTCCATTAGCAACGGATATAGATTGATGAGATACGCTGTTAGGAAGCTGATGTAATTCTCTTTACAACAATTTATGTATGTATGCATATCAAAAATTAAATCCTGAATCTATAGACATTGGACTCTAAAATACATATAAACTTAAATGTCCTTATGAATTGCCGATTACCCAGGTCCATGTTTCTCGTTGTAACTTTTCATCTTGAAATATGGCCGCCATCTTGAATCTTCAAATGGCTTATCGGACAGATTTGATCAGAACCATATGGTGAACACATCAAATTTCATACTTGTATCATAATGCGTACGATTTATCTTTTATCTACTCCACAATAGTGCAAATTGTTGAAAATCCTGGGCTAGACCCATGACGCTTAATTTAAGGCTCACAATCACCCCCACAATGAAATAGACAGGTATTTTATGTATTTCTTGAGTCTAGTAAGTACCCCTGTCTTTTTTCTGTGTCATTGATATCCCTAAATCTCACAGGATAGAAAAAAGTATATGGCTTGAGTGAAAATTGTCGGAATACATGTGTTATAGACGGTTTGGATAGCTCACGTGACCTCTATATATGTCAATTAGTTCTACAACTGGGTTTAAAAGTAAGCTAAAAATGTCCTCTTCAAAATAATACCAAACACTATATTATAAAACATTGAAAAATGTCCTGACTATGAGCCTAAACCAGCTCTACACCAGTGTCAAAAATGCAATTCACCGTAGGGGTGGGTAGCGTCACGATCTGATAACTGTGACTAAGCCACCACTCAGGAATGGTTATCATGCCAAAATATCAGCCACGGGTAACTATCTTTTAAAAAATTAAAATTAAGTTTTGCCACCTTGAGTGATACCAAAAAGTGAATTTTTGGCCTCAGGCCCATGGACTATACATGATTTATCTGCATTTATAAGCATCAATGCGTAGGTAAGCAAGAACAGTTTCTGCTCAAAACCCGCAACGTTTTTGGCACAATTTTCAACATTAATCGGTCCCAGTTGTGTTGAACAATAGAAAGAGACGAAAAAGAGTGTTTGTGTTCTATTTACAAGCTGCTATTATGTCATAAGAAGTGTGATGTCACCAATAGATGACGTATCAAGCGTTTGTTGTTGTCGTGTTGCCAAGTATCTTTTGTTATTAGTTACTGAAACTGTCTGCAAAAAAGGCTAAAATTGGCTAAATTTTCAAATTTTCAGCCGAGCTAATAGCTAAAAATATCATATATACATTAAAACCCCACTTATCCGATAAAATAACCATACGCCAAGACCCCAAAATAAATTATTGATAATAATTGTACTCATGCTTCAATTTAAATTCACTAATTGCTTATTAATGACCATATTTGCGGGTGAACCATTCTCACATTCCCCTTCCTACTCCTGCTACTAAAAGTACCACAATCAGTAATGGCAGTACTACTTTGTTTAGAAACACAGATATGGGCGTAAGGATGGTGGACGCATCGTGGTTTTTGTCTCTATATGCCGCAGGAAGCCTAAAATTCTTCTGCAACTCATTAGTTGAGGAAACGAAAGGAGAGTCTCACCTGTACGAAAAAGTATGAAAAATCATTTTGGAACTGTTCTCCACCGGTTCAATACGCTTCAATTTGACGGCTCCGTGGTTGAAGTGGATTGTCACGGCACCGGGTGCATGTTTTTGTGTTTCATCTGCGTCTGATTTCTGCGTCAAGGAAATAACGCCTTTCAGATTTTCACACCCAGCCTCATACGTATAAGGGTTTTTCTTGAAGACAAGCATCTGTGAAAATAAGATTTGAAATTTGAAAAAAAAAACAAAACAACCAGAATATCCAGTGGAGGGGTAGGAAAAAAGAGTGGATTATGAATTACCATCACCTATGTATGTTCTGTTGGGGGTGATCAAGACTGGGAAAAGTGGTTATCAAGGAATAAGTTACTTCTCTCTCCTTTTGTTGGGCTGCATTAAGAAGAAACAAGCGGGCACAAACCAGTGACCAATTGAGCATTCTAGCTACTTTGGAACGACCAGTATGCATAATACATACATACATAACCAGTCAGCTGGACTAATTTGAAAACTGAAGAAACCTATTTTAACAGTTTTGGTGAGAGTTTTGTTTGGCGGTTTGTAATAACTGATTTTAACCAAACAGTAAATCTCTTAGTCACTATAAGATGTTGATTCGGAATAGTATTGATGTACCTTCAAAAACAAGAAGATCCCATCATTCCTAAAAAGAGGGGTATACAACCAACGCATCATCTTTATAGTCACCTATGGAGCTGAAACATAGAACCTAACGAAGAGACAGATCTGCAAACTGGAAACCATGCTCAACCTCACATGGAGAGATCACAAGACAATACAATGCATCCGGGAGAAGACTGGAGTCCGAGACATCATAGAATCTATCAGAAACTCAAATGGCAATGGGCCGGCCATGTCGCAAAAATGACCGACAACTTATAGACATCACGACTCACTACATGGATCCTCAGAGATCACGTGCGCAACAGAGGCCGGCAGAATATTAGATGGAGAGACGAGCCAGACAAATTCAGAAAGTACTGGCTCTGCAACGCCCACGATAGAGAAGTGTGATGAATCTTAGGGAAAGTCTATGGTCAACGACGGACGTTAAAAGAACTGATGATGATGATAGATGTATTTGAAAGAGAAGGTAGACTCACTCAAAGAAGTTAAACAATTGTAGCCAAAATGGCTAAGGATTCTATCAGTTTTTATATGTAAGTGTGTTTGTGTGTTCCGGCGCACCTGGACATACCTTTTTGTCTACAAACTTGAAAATTGGTATCAACACTCTAGTAGACCCCACTTCTGAATTTTGTAAGAAAGCTTTTTTCGGGCCTTTTTGGCGGGATAATTAATAACATCCAGATTCTCTATAATGTTTATATTTTTTTTTTACTCTATTTTAGATGGTCTCCAGTAGGAAAGGCAAATGTTGTCATAAATGGAATTTATTCCGACCATATTTATTCTTCGATGCAATTTTTTTTATTTGACTTTAAATTTTGACACTAAAGTTATTCATTTATTGACTGTGATAGCGAGTTCAATTGTTGTTTGCATTGTTCAGGTTGAAAAGTTGAGGCGATTTGTCTATTAGAAAGTATCAGCCTAAAACTGTCGCTAAAACAAATTTCTCTCAGTTTTGAAGTTAGTCCGGCTGACTGGCAAGCTATGTACGTATCACATGTACAGGCCACACCAAGACCGTACCAAGGCCACACCAAAAACGCCGGATGGCTGGAAATTTCAATATTCACCCCTTATTATGTCTACAAAAACTTGAAATGTAAGTTTATGCTAAATTGGTTCCTATTTCGTTCCCACTTTTTTTGTTGGAATTTCAAACTTTTTAGTCACTGTTGGCCAAACTAGAGGCGAGAAAAGTAACTTATCCATTGATCATCCCTTCTTCCAATGTTTTAATTGATCACCCTCAACATAGCATCTTGCCAAAAAATGTTGGTTGCATTATGGTTTCTATTGAGTGACTATTAATAAAATAAATCGACTTTTGTTTACTTATGGGTGAATATACCATGGCGTACTAGAATGGTTATAGCAGATAAAAACAGGACGGCTAAAAGATGTGGGTGTTTGGGCAGTGTTCATGTAAGTGGGGGACGGGCAGGAGAAAACAGTTCAACATTGCCTTATAAAATTCCTCGTACAACTGAAGGAGACTACATAAGCCCTCAGCGTAAACATTGTTATGCATTTTAATGAATTCAACTCACACTGATGTCCGTGCCTCGAATATCGCCAAGCTGTATACTTTGACCACTCTTCAACTGGAATCTCTTGGGTGACGAATTCTCAGATATTTTCCACTGTCCAATATCAAGGTTCTCTGAATTCTGTTCAACTGGGGGTCCGTTTAGAACAGCGAGGGAAGACATAGCATTCGCTATCTTACTTACTGTATTCAACATCTTCGGGACAGCTGATCTAGACTAAAAAATAAAATAAATTTATTTTATTTATATTATTCCAATTATTTAAAACCAGTTGTGCAAAGAAATTACCACTTCGAAGCTTGACTGTCAGTATTACTAATCCATTCAAAGGTTCTTACAAAATTGCTGGTCCATTCAAAAATTCATGCAAAATTGTTAATCCATTTAAAAGATCTTGCAAAGTTGCCAATCCTTCAAAAGTTCTTGCAGAATCGCTAGTCCATTCAAAAGGTCGTGCAAAATCGCTAGTCCATTCAAAAGGTCGTGCAAAATCGCTAGTCCATTCAAAAGGTCGTGCAAAATCGCTTGTCCATTCTTTCACTCATTGCTCGTAAATTTCTACCGAAATAAATATTCAACTCAACATATGATAAACCCTCTCTCAAACTCCTGTCCAAACCTGAGATTAACTTTGTTTTTCTATTGTAACAAGAAGAAAAGAAATGGAAAAAAATGAATTTGAAAAATGCGCCAAAGTCCTACAATCAGCAGATTTGAAATATATTTGCCTGTTATAGAATCAGAAAATTAAAAGAAAATGAATATACCACAAAATATGATGACGCCATGTGCATCAATTTTCGCTGGAAAAGTTAAAAACGTCACGTTTCTTATTCTAAAACAGAGATTTTGGTAAATCACTTTTCTTTTTTGAAATAACATAATTTTCCATAAAAAGATAACATTAAAAACAAAGAAAAGAATGTTGGTCTGTTATGTAAAGTCTAATCTCTTATATAGCGGTGAATGCCAGACAGTTTCATTACGAATAGAAGAGAAACAGAATGAAGAAACCAAGATAAGGTTTTATCGAAGAATGTAACTGATATCTTGGACAGAGCGTGATATCCTGGACAGAGAGTGAAGAAGTTTTGAGGAGATTAAAAAGTACAAGGGAACTGTTGCTAACAATAGGAAAGAGACTGTTGACATTTTTCGGAGACATAATAAGAAAGGTCGGTTGGGAGAATTTGACGCTCACTGGGCACATTGAATGCAAAAGGAACAAAGGTAGACAGCAGATAACCTATTAGCAGATTGATGGCATAAAGGATACCGAAAGGCATCCAAGAGCGGGAGTTCTTCAGAACGACAAAGGAAAAGAAGTTGTGGAGAGTCACGATTGTCTACGTTCTGAAAGGATATCGTACATAAATAATAACCTTTCATAGACAATATTAATGTCTCTCATACAGTACGTTGTACCTTTTACACGAAGGTAGTCTTTTTTTGCTGTTTTCTATACCGAATTATTATATAAAGAGGCCGTATAGAATTACCATAGCCCCATGAATACTTGATCAACCAGCCAAGTGGACGACAGAGTCTTCTCTCTTGTGCATGTCTCTGGCGACACAACCTTGAAACCTTCACCACTAGGCACCATCTAAAAACATTTTTTCTTTCAAAAAAGTGCTTTATGGGGTTTCTATGGTCATTTTAGACCAACAGTGCCCTAATCTGGTATTGATATTTTTTTCAAAGATTATTTCAGATAAAAGATCTATTTTCAAAAAAATATAATTTTGCATATTTTCAGCTAATTAGTTCTGGTAGAAGGGATGTACGGATAGTTTTAAAATATTTATGGAAGATATGAATAACACAATTACTGATTATCACTTACCATGTAAGTCTGTTTCTTTTTCTTTATCTCGTCACGTTGATGGTTCTTCAAGGCGAGGAAGGCTCTCTCTTCAATACTGATAGGTGAATCAGGATCAGGAAATTCCTGCTCTATCTTTTTGCGCATCCTGTCCAATGTCATGGGTTCAGATGGTGAAGGTTCATCAGGTGTAATTTGATTGAACATAGTCCCGACAAGATTCGTCACACCTTGGAAGAAAAATGAATTGTCACTATTTTTTTAAAAAAATCAGAAACTTATCCTACATTTTTGACTCGTGTACAAATACCAGAGTTTTGTACATAGCAAAATTTATACAAATAAAAGAATGAAAACAAAGTCACAAAGACATTAGCCAGGAAAAAAGTGGGACCATCTACTTCTACCTAGAACCACGCAACTTCACGAAACTTTCAAAAGAAGAAGAAATCAAGCGAAGAATCACTCTAGAATCGCAAGTCTTACAACCTTCACAAGAGAAGTACTCCAAAACTTCGAAACAGTCCAAATGGTAGAAAATAAGGGCTCAGTTTAGCATTATAGCTACATAGTAAATAGAACCCCAGCTAAAAAAACTACACGTAAATGCAACACACAACCTTAAGGCGCATCATGTTAGCGTTGGAATGGCGTTGCTATATCGAAAACTGTAAAGGAGAAACGATGCCAAAACGAGTGGAATAAGAATAATAGATGTTACTTAGAAGAGCTATGGTTGGCTTGCACATGCACAGTCACACTAATTATGAACTTGTAGGTCGTATAATTAACTTACACGTAATAAAATAACTAACAAACACATTTTTACTGTGGAAGGCAAATGTTTGAAATCTGAGCCTTGTCAGGAGGGTAAAGAAAATAGATCTTTTTGTTGCGAAGAAGACACTTATCTTAAATATTGCTTCATCTTCTAATCTTTGCTTTGCTCCAAAATAATCAATAGAAATTTTCGATGAAATTTCGACAATTTATTCTATGAATACTTTCACGTGAAGTAGAACTTTCGATGACTTCGCCATATTACTTTTTTAATTAGTACACGAAGTTCCAATAATTCATATTTTGTCTTATTTTTATTCTCTCTACCATCATAACAAAACGGGCTGTTACTCCTAGATGTATAAAGTCTACGGTTGTAAAACTTCAAGTTAAGAAATGATCCAAGGTTTTATCACTGTAGGCATTTCGCAATTTAAATGTAACCTCTTTTTTTTTAAGAAAAAGTATCAATTGAGAGTCCGTTTGATTTATTAACTTACTTTGAAAACTTTAAAAACAGATTTGAATCTCTATCGAAACAAATTCAGTGGAGTAAAAAAACACGACGGATAAATTGATTTCGACAAGCTTAGTTTTATTAATGTTAACAATAAACTTTTTCAGCTCAGGTACTAACAAAATCGAAACGGTACTTTTTGTTAAGCTCTTGAAATGCGTTTTTTTTGCTTCAAAAATCACCAAATGTTCTGGAAATTATCGCCCATAACCATCTAAAGCGAAATATATAATGCCTACAACCGTTGTTTTGGGGTAAAACGCATTTGTTTATTTTGAGTTGATTTATGAACAACAAACATGTTTAGGACTAAGAAACAACGATCAAAATCGAAACCGCAGAACCAAAGAAAGTAGACCACTACATCTACCTGGGATAACGAATATCCATGGAAGAACCGAAAACATCCCATTAGTCATGAAGAGAATGGTCTATAACCAATGTATCCACCCAATAGTCACCTATGGAGCGGAAATGTGGAACTTGACCAAGAGACTGGCTCTCAAACTAAGAACCATGTAATGCACACTGGAAAAGATCATGTTTGACATCAAATGGAGGGATCACAAGACAGCACAGTATAAGATTTCTTTGACTCAATTTCAGAAGTAAACTTGAAAACAATATCTTAGTAGATTTTCCACACAAGATAGATAAACTTGCGCACCTGTGTTCTGACTTTCATGCTTGTTGTATTCTTTGAACTTTGAAAGTCTCAATATGATTTCAATGGCTGACATCTTTAAAGTCGTTGAAAAAATCATTTACATAAACAGATCATGGCTTAACGTAGCTATGAAATAATTTTAAAGAAATAATACCAAGCAAATATGACGTCACTACTATGAAAAGTTTGTTACGCCTTACTATTAATTGTCTTTTGTAATCCAGTATCGATTGGTTTTTTCTCCGATAAACCAGAAAGTACATCTCCAAGTTTGGCCGTCGCGTCCATAGCCATTCCCTGGAATATCAAATGAAAAATATTTTCGTGTTAGAGAAAGAAAAATGTAGGGATTCGTCTCGATTTAATATACGAGGAAATCATCTCGGTTAGGTATACTGGGAATTTGTCACAAATAAAAGATGTCGAGAATTTATCCAAGTTAAGTATATTGGGAACTAATCTCAATTTACTATACTGAGAATTGATCTCAATTTAGTGAGTAAGGAATATTTCAAAATTCATTCTGAGAATATAAGTTGTATAAGTAAATTTGAGTTATCTAATATCTATTTTTTAAAAGTGCTCAGTGTACATCAAACACTAATCAAGTGCAAAGTACATCAAATATGTGTAGAGTCTATTTCTCTGATATTCTGTAATCATATATATGTATATTCTCTGATCCACGTTTTAAAACTTATTTGCTACTGTTTTACCTACCGCTGATTTAAGGAGAGAAAGTTTCGGGTTTTCAAAAAGGCTCATGAAGACTTCGGCCTTTTCCTGTATTCCGATTTCATTGGTCGGCGGTGATAGTGTCACCTGATCGGCGACGAACTGTGTCATGTCATTCAATTTCTACCGAAAGAAAATGTTCAATTAGAACATGAAATAAAAATAACTTTGAAAAATATATTCATCAATATCAATGTTTGAATATTAAACAATGTGATGATATGAATAAACTTTGAAATGTTCACAGAATCAACCACATTTTTTGTTAATGAAATATTTTTTTAGAAATGTGTTCCAGAGTTTCTTTCATGTTAAAAATATTCTGATGTTAAGTAAAATAAAAACAAACGAAGTTGTTTTAGTTCTATATTATTCACTACGTATCGAAGAATGGAAATGGAGTAGGCGTAATAGGGGCTAAAGCTTCTTAATTTCCAAGTTTTTTTATTATGTACGACATCTACCAGTACCTAGCACCCAGAACCCCACTCTATACGGAGTTCCTCCACCAATGGACATGGCACTTGAAGAACTATTTGCCCTTCCTGTCTGTGACATCGCTTACCCTTCCCAGTATTAAATCTATATTTTGACTGGAGGCACATGTCCCTTTTTGTTTGTATCTTCTGACGCAATCGTATCACGAATCATCAATACTCTGTCCATCAACGTATGAAAATAATGTTCAGTCTGACTAACTTGTTAGGTATCACTCCAGTGAGGCATTCCACAAAGCATGTACATATTTTTTTATTAATAGATATATCGTTTCAATAATAAACACACAGATAAAAAAAGCGAGCTTTACCGCTTCAATTTGTTTTTGTTTTTCGTCTTTTCCGTCAGAGAGACCACCAACGATGGAATCCCATTTCTGGTTTACTTCAGATGCATCCTGGGAAAACATTTCGTTTAGTTTTTCTTCCGGCATGTCTTCGATACTGGCAACACTGTCTTTGTTGACCGGAGTTTTCTGTCAAGGAATTAACAGGAATAGAAGATGAACATATAATTTACTGAACCTCAAAATCGAATCAACGAATATAAATGATACGATATATAGGCTTAACCTATGGGACCGAGCTACATATATATATATATATATATATATATATATATATATATATATACCTTAGTAGGGCATCCCACTTGTACGAATCAGAGCCAACATGTTTTCAATGACCTGTAAGGTTATTACTTATGAAGTTCCTTAATCTCATCACCCCTCCATCTATACTATCCCTAACCTACCCACACAATCTAACACCAAACCACTCCCCTCCTACCCTGATACCCTATGTCCTCTCAAAGAACTACAACTGCTGTTAACATTACAGACTTCATCACTGACTGAACCAAGTCCCACACAACAGGATGACCCTAGCAGAAGGGATCCCATTTTTAGCTCACAAAGCGAAGCTCCTGATGGTGGACTTACGTTCCACAGCAAACTTATAACCATTAAATGGGTCACACGCACACAGCACACACTACTGAAGAAAGGAAAACCTCCCGAAATATGTCTAGACCACCAATGGAAACATTTTCAGGTAAATAAATGTAATTTCCATACAATGTTACTTCCGAGTCTGTCTCACTTCCTATAGTTCAAATTATATATATATATATATATATATATATATAGATAGATAGATAGATAGATAGATAGATAGATAGATAGATAGATATACACACATACACACACACACACACACACACACACACACACACACATATATATATATATATATATATATATATATATATCACAGACAATTACTTATAGTTTCATTCTGTTTGGATTATTTACATCGAACAAGCGTAGCGAGCGTTGTTAAGGCCTCTAAAACCTCGTGAACTACTTTGATTACGTTAAGTAAAGTAAATTCAATCAAACGATTGATACAAGTAATTTAATGAACTTATCGATTATTTTTTAAAAATTGGTTCGATTTTTAGCTATCACAAATTTTTATCGGCTAGATTGGGAAAAGACCAGCTAGATCTAGCAGAAAAAATGGCTAATTCAGCAACCTTGGAGTATTTCTTTGCAATGAATATCAAGATGCTATTTCTTTGATTGAAATGGTTACACAATCCTGCATAAGAATAAGTCAATAATAATGGATTTAAGCTCAGTTACACAAGAGTCAACCTCCTTTGCTTCATTTAAATCTAAACAGTAAACAAAATAGAATTCATTTTTCCATACAATTTCATTCCAAAATACGTGTCCCATTTCAATTCTTTTATTAATAGTTCTTGTAAAGAGGATTTGAACACTTTAGCAAAACAAGTTGACCTGAGTTGGGCTTTAAAAGGGGGAGTGAATTCCTCATCAGTTTTGCGTACGTCACAGTGACATTGTTATTTGTGTATAACGTCATTTGTTTTTGGTCTGGTCATTTTCATTCATCATTGCTGTTACTTACGAAAATAAAGCCTCAATAGGGGAGTGTGACAAAAAAGATTATATTGGGCCGGACTGACAAGCAGCAACTCGTCTAGCAAGGGAAATCAGGGAAGATATCGGAATGGTTTAACACTCTCCAAAGTTCCAGCGTGAAATTGCCACCCAAATCAACCCAGTCCGTGCAACATATCCTGTCAATATCTGTTCAATATCGAAACTTCTCCCACATCTGATCTAGACTCTGAGCTGGGGCTTACAGATGGGATTTGATGCAATTAAAACCATTCATTCTGCTTCGATTTTCTAACGACATAGATTGCGAAACTTTCAACAAACCTCTAGAGAGGCATATCAGACCACATCAGGGGATAGTTCTGAATTTCATTACCCTGAATGTTTGGGTCACTGAAGAGACAAGCAGACAGATCGATCAACAAAGTAAAAAAAATGATTCATGAATAGAAAATAGAAAAGGATTTATGAATAGAAATGATTTTTAGGTGAATAATGATCAAAGTTTGTGTAGAAATTGCAGAATATTTGATTCTGAGGAATGGACACATATTGAGAAAACATGTCTTATCTACTTCATATAGTTTTATGTTCAATTCTTGATCGATTCTGCATAATTTTGTTTCGGATGCTATATCTGTTTTATGGTTTTTGTGCCAATACGCTGTGTGTTTCACATTTTTCACCATTCGTTATCTGTTTAATAAAGTTTTTGTGTCCACGAGGTTGTCTATTTTATATAGTTTTTGTTTCCAATGCTTAATATATTAATTTTTTTAAAAGATTTTTAGTACCGGATGCTTTATCTATTTAATAGGTTTTGTCCCATGAGTAATCTATTTTTTAAAAACTGTTTTCATGCGTCGTGTGACTTCTATAGTTTTCTGTTCAATGATTTATCCGTTTAAATTAGTTTTTCTGCCCAAAGCTCTATCCGTTTTACATTGCCTTTGTTCGCAATAATTTATCTGTTTTATATAGTTTTGTGTCCAATGCAGTATTTGTTTTTATTGATGTTTTTTGTCCAATTTTTCTATCTGTTTTATATAGGTTTTATCCAAAAGCCCAGAACAGTTTCTTTGGAAGAAATACGGCACGTACAATACTAAACTTTTTACCATGCAAATTCGTAGTGCAACATTCTTCGATTGAAATCTTAAAACCCTAAAATATCGAATAAATCACGTAATTAAGTGACTCTGACGCATATTTGGGGAAGAATATCCACTAAATGCTACCAGCACAATTTTCACCAAAAGTGTCAATATGGGTTTCTTCAGTTTTTAAACTAGTCTAGCAAGCTTGATATGTATGTATGTATGTATTGTACAGTCTGCACCGATGGGGGTTAAAGGGGTTTTAAATCTAAACATTAACTCATCACTCATTTTTTTTTTGTTTTTGACGAATCCTTCGATGGGTTTTTAGAAGTGGGTTCAGTTTATATTATAGATTTTGTACTAAATTAGTCCCTTAGCGTGTATCCGAAGCATTCACTTTTGTTTTTAGAAAATTCAGACTCTTTTTAGTGATTATTACCTAGCCGATAAAAGTAATCTATTCATTGATTACCCCCTTTTCCCAATTTTTTGAATTGATCACTCCCAACACAGTATGTTTTGGAACTACAAAATGATAAGACTTTCCCGTATACGATTCCGTTCAATAAACATCCGTTCAAAATCAGTGTCAGAGAATTTTGCTTTTAAGTAGAGCAACTCACGATTGTGTTCAATGTAGATATGACATTCCCAGCATTTTTCATGACAGCAGCTGGATTAGTTTTCATTTGATCCTCTAGGCTGGAACTATTCAAGAGATCATCCGCTGCACGTTCATCTGGTTTCACCTACAAAAACAAGAAAAAAAAGAAGAAAGAAAGAAATCTGTTCAAAACTTGTGACGTTGTTAATTCGATTATTGACTGCATTTTTCATCATCTGTTTCTGTAAAAAAAATATATGTTTACCACCCCAACATTATACCTGAAGATGGCCGTGGAATGGATTGACCTGAACGTCCTGATAACAACACTAACAACAAAATGTAAGTCCAATTGAAGTGGGTGTGAGGGTCACCAATTTAGAAGGTGAGGGTTATGAGCATTAATGTATACAGTAGTTGAAAAGTAGACAGAATCAAAATAATAATAATAATAATAATAATAATAATAATAATAATAATAATAATAATAATAATAATAAATGATCACGTGACTGATATTCATAATTGCGTCGAGGATAGAATGAGTCGTCTGTTCTTGATTGGGTTATGATAATGGAACTATTGGTCCGAGAAAAAACTGTTTTTTTTTTGTTTTATCAATTATTTTGTGGTCGTTTGGTGAACTTGTAATTTGCTCTTGTGGTTGAAAAGTTGTCCGACGTTGTAAAATAAAAATTGAATCTGTCTGCTAAAAACTGCTGTGTGTGTACACGCGCGCATGTGTATGAATTTGAAGTGTGTAGGAACTGTCTGTTTCTCACATTATGTCCGTCTTCCTCAACTGATTCTTGAGCACCAAGAGTGCTTTTTTTATATTCAAATTTTTGTAAGCAAATAGTAATATGTAGGGGACTTTCCGCTATGAAAAACTGAGACTAATTGTCGACTGCAAAAGAATTTCATTATTACTTCAGTTGGATCTTGGCGCTGAAAAAATATATTCTAACCAATCAGTTTTCACAGTACTTACTTTCATTTGAAATCCATTTTTCATTATGAAAAGAATTCTAAGATTGATAGTCTCCAGTCGAATTCTATGAACGCCTCACAATCAAATATTTTCCCCAGCCTATATCTCACTAAAACACAAACAGTTTCTACGCGAACCTTTCTGTATGTTCCAGTGCGGTTATTATCAGGACCCAATCAAAAACAGACGATCCATTCTATCCTCAACTCAATTATAATTATATCAGCCATTTACTTATTTTCATAGAAGATATTTTGATTCTGTTTACTCTTCAACTAACTACTGTACACATTAGTACCCTTAATCCCCACCTTCTACTTCGGTCAGCTTCACATCCACTTCAATTTGGTTTACATTTCGTTATAGATTATTTAAATCTATTTAAGTGTTTACTTGCTTCCACTGTTGATATTCCTGTCAGTTCGTGTAACTTTTAATCATAGCGTATCCATTGCGTTACAAAGGTTTCAATGTATTGACAGGCCTTTGTTCCATGACTAGATTTTATCTGATTCAGATTTATCACAGACGTTCATTTAAAATAGCGAATAGAACAATATAAACATTTAATAGGAACAGAAAAGTCAGAAAATTCATTTCCGATAGATGTTTCGAGAGACTGTTTTTTCTCGTTGTCAAACGTCAAGTGGGGAAAATGATGGAAATTTGCAAATAACGAAGAGCGGGAGATGATGCGAAGAGTCATTCATAAATTTTATCATTTATATCGTCACACACACACACACACACACACACACACACACACACACACACACACACACACACACACACATTATTAGGACAGAACTGTATGATCTCCACTCATTTCTTGACGGTTGAAACTTGTTTAAAACTTAACCCTTTCAAGGTGTGAAAGGTCATATGACCCATAGCAATGGATATATATGTATTTTTTTTTCATTTTATCTGATACTGTTTGACCTGAATGACTTAAGTGTCCAGTTTTGCCTCCATATTGAAATTTTTGACCAAATAATGACAAAATTTGAATTCTTCATGTTTCTCCACCTCAAAAATATATGGATTGGTTTCTTTATTTATATCATATGTATATTCAGCTGTGAAAAGGTTAAACTTGTTTAGCATGCACTCTGATATCATGTAATATTAATTTTGTCCTGAAGCAGGATATTTTATTATCTCTATGAATGTTATATTATTCCATGTGAATATTAAAAAACTTGTTTCATCTTTTTGGAAAATTTAGCAATATTTTCATCGACCATTGTCAACATTAAAAGCGGGTAACGTAAAAAGTTTGTTTAGTTTATTAAGTAAAAATAAAACATTTTTTTAAATTTTCAACATTATTTATGCCCCTTCTGCTATCTTTCAAGTAACTTCATAAGTCAAGCAACCCAGAAATTTCCATCTTTCTCAAGAAAAAAACTGCTTTAGGTGCCTTTTACAGTCTTCCATGGAAATTAATTTTTTCCTTCCATTGAGTCAATTCTTTAAAGACGGTCGTGGTTCTTTGGGTTCATTTGTGTAGTTGCTCGTAGGCTAGAAAGGTTGCCATATTTTTATAAGTTGATGCTGATCACAGGAATGGAGAAAGAACGATAACTCTTGCAAACTTCATTATGCAACTCTGGAGTAGCTACGCTGCCAAGATTCTATCAAAAGAGTTTGAATCGAGGGAAAAAAAAAAACAATGAGGATACAAAAAAAAAAAAAAAATCTAAAACAATTAAACACACCCAGAGAATATTTTTTCTTCATATCTCTATGATTAATTATCTAATATCTAAATTTCATTTTAAAATGAATTTCAGTCAAAGCATGATAGACAACGAATAGCAAAAATGCATTTCAAATTTATTGAATCCATTTCTTTTTCAAATGTTGAGTGAATTTTTTTTTCTTTAGATCAAAAGCCGAAATTAAGATTAATCAAATAAAACTTGAGAAGGTGCCGGGAACAATTAAAATCAATTTTCCTGTTTTTTAAATCAAGTAGAGAACCTACACGACCTCCAACTAATGATAGATGAACTAAATGAGGAGAGCAAGAAAGTCGGCCTGCACATGAACTTCAGCAAGACGAAGATCATGTGCAACAACCACATTGGAGATAAGAACACTAAGATCGAAATCGAGGACACAGAACTCGAGAAAGTAGACCACTACATCTTCCTAGGGCAACGAATCTCCATGAGACCCTCAAAAGAAGAAGAAATCAAGCGAAGAATCACACTAGGATGGCAAGCCTTTGGCAGAGCTAGCTCAACCTTCAAAAATAATAAGATCCCATTAATCCTAAAGAGAAGGGTGTATAACCAATGCATCCTCCCAATAGTCACTTATGGAGCTGAAACATGGAACTTAACCAAGAAACAGACCCGTAAGCTGAGAACCATGCAACGTGCACATGAAAGAATAATGCTGGGCCTCACATGGAGAGACCACAAAACAGCACAACACATCCGGGAAAAGACAAGAGTTAGAGACATCATAGAAGCCATAAAAAATCTCAAATGGCGGTGGGCTGGCCATGTTGCAAGAATGGCTGACAATCGATGGACATCACGACTCACAACATGGATTCCCCGAGACCATATGCGCAACCGAGGCCGGCAAAATATTAGATGGAGAGATGAACTAGACAAGTTCAGGAAGTACTGGCTCCGTGACGCCCATGATAGAGAAGTGTGGCAAATCCTGGGGAAGGTCTATGTCCAACGACGGACGCTAAAAGACTGATGATGATGATGATGATGAAGAGTTATGTGCTCTTCTATAAGAATTGAGCACTCTGGTGGATAAGGAGTTTCTGCATAAATGAATATATCGCTTAAATTCAGCCTTACTGACCACCCAGTTCCGTAGTCCTCCGGGTCCGATGTGAGGGTTTCAATTCTGCCTCGCAGTACTGGATAAGTTAAAAAGTCTATAGCCACGCTGAAGAGATGTAATACATCGGAACAGCTGTTTATGGATGACACAATAATTAATGCTCCTCTATTCAGGGTTGAGCACTCTTTAAGTGAGGTAACTCATCCATCGTAAGCTTATGCAATGCTCCTCTATAAGAATTGAGCACTCTGGTGGATGAGGAGTTTCTACGTAAATCAATATATCGCTTAAATATCAGCTTTATGGTCTATCCAGTTCCGTAGTCCAGAGGTAGGACATCGGCCTATGGGTCGGAAGTGAAGGTTTCAATTTTGCCTCGCGGTACTGGATAGGATAATGGAAAGTCTATAGCCACACTGAAGAGACGCAATACATCAAAACAGCTCTCTGTGGATGACACAATATCTATATGTATATATATGGATCGTTTTACAAAAGTATCAATGTTTTGTCTCATGGAAAACATGAATGGGAAACAAAACTCGCCTGAATCGTGTATTCAACCTGACTGTAGGCTTCAAAATTATCATAAATCCGCATCACGAGTTGGCCACGGTACCTGTCAGCCTCGTCTCCGATGGGAAGTTTAAATCCGTTGGAAACTGTTTGCTCTAAAAGTAAGAGACAGAAGATCAAAATATGAAATAATTTTGTTTTAAGAGACACAAGATCAAAATATGAAATAGATATTTGTATGAAAGAGATTTTAATCCATCTATCTATCTATCAATCTCTCTCTCTCCCTCTATATATATATATAAAAAAATATATATATATATACATATAAATATATATATATATATATATATAAATATATATATATATATATATATATATATATATATATATATATTAAAATTTCTCTCTTGCTCAGATTGTTTTTGAAATTTCTAAGGCCAAGAGTAGGGATCCCAAAGACTGTTATCTCAAATATTTTTTATCGTCTGCAAATAAAAAATATTGAGTGTGTAAGTTTGTTCTTACATACAATTTTTAGGAATTCATGAGAAAATATTTATTTCTCGAAATTAACTGTCGTTTTGCGATGTGCTCCGGAGAGATCACAACACAGCACAGTAGTTTAGTGAACAAACCGGAGTCAGTGATATCATAGAATCCATTAGAACATTCAAATGGCAATGGAATAGTCATCTTGTGAGACAAACGCAGGACATTACAGCCGAAAACATAGATTCCCAGAGTCATTTGATTCTCATGTTGATAAAATAATGCGATGTAGAAATATTCTGAGGGTATTATTTTCAATAAAAATCGTAAATTGCCATTTTTTGGCGTTTTTTAAACATAAAGATGCGGACCCCAGAAATTCAATATGACATCATTAGCAGCTGGTAAAAAAAAGATCGGAGTGCTGCTTTTTTCATGATGTCACACCTTTTCATGACAATACACCCTTATTCCTCCTATTCTATTTCACTCGTTTAACATAGAAAGTAAAATTGATACCCTTCCTTGTAATCCTATAATTCACCTCATCTTGCAATACAACTCAGGGATGAGTGACGGATTTGCTAGTTGTTCATTGGTCAAAAATGAACAAGACCCATCCAAACAAACCCCTTAAAATACGTCACATGACCTGAGATCCTAATCAGCAGCAGACAGGCGCCATTTTTTAATCTCTCTCCCACTCTCCCTCTCTCTATCTCTCTTCTTCGTCTGCGAGCGATCTGGTAAGACGCTTGTTTCCCTCCTATGGCCCCCTGTTTTGGGGGAACGAGTGCACTGGACAGGAGCAGGTTTAATCTCGATACAACATGCATGTGGATTTTCAACCTTACACACATGAAAAATACAAGAACATAAGGAACTCTCGCATACAAAAACATTATCAAATTGTATATTATTCTTGTTTGTTGAATGAATAAATAATTCGTTTTCCGTAACGTTTCTTATTTTCATCGCTTCATTGTGGGCAACATTATCCCATTTAAAATATAAGATATGACCAACTAATCACCATGATGGAGTTACCTTCACGAACGGTTTATCAATAACTATATATTAATCATGACGCCAATTTCCTCACCGAAGCCGTGTCCATATTTATGTATCTTATTGATTCTTGATTTTTCAAGTATACATCAGGTCGCATGTCGCTGATGAATAAGTTCAGTCATAAATCTCATCGTCATTTTACTAAACAGTACTTGCGTAAAAATCTAAAAAAATTATAACTTAAATTTAAATTGAGTGCCTAACACGATAGTCAGCAAGCTTATCTCGCAGACTAGTTTTTTGAGTTCGGCCCTTATCAGATGTCCTACAACTACGGAAGACTTCAATTCATTTCTTTAAGATTCTCAGTAACTCCCTGTTAACAAAAGTTCTTCGCTTCTAACACATAATTTTCAGAAATCTTAACTAATTCCTTCTAAATTACCCATGTGGGCAGTAGCGACGCCTGGGCAAGATTCAGCCAGAAGATTATGAGGATGGATAAAGTTTTTACATAAGTAAATATCTGAGTTAAGATTACACCTTGCGAGCCCGGGCAAGGTTTCTGGGAGTCCAGGCAATACCTGGGTTCGCCCTGACTGCCATTCCATGTGGGTACTTGCATTCAGGACACTGGAATAATTACAAGAGGAAATTATCTCATTGAACATCTAGTGAGACACACTCAATCAAAATGCATAAAAGTATAATTTACATTTCAATAAATGGTTGCCAACCTGGGTAACAGCACCCACTAGTGGGCGATGTAAGCTTTTTACTAGGCCACAAGGTATATCTGTGTTTGCTGCAATAAAATATAAATTTGATATGCGCTATTCCTTTTTTTATGGCTACGGTGCGTAATTACAAAGATTGCTTACCAAACAGTGGCTTTTGTTTCCATTATTGTCTTGAGATTTAATGAATACATTGTATAATTTCCTTTTGGAGTCTTTGCGCGAATTTTAGGGGCATATATAGTTTCCCAGTTATCCGGAAATCAAACTTCCGCAATTTTCGCCATTTTTTCAGGGGGTAGCGGTCAAGCAACTTTCAGCTATTTGAATGTCTTTTAAGTGGCTATCTCGATTAAAAATACTTGTGGATGGTACTGGAATTTTACCCTCACCAAAGTTTCAGAAGTGGGCGTCAGGCATAAAAAAGATGGGGACCAACTAGTGAAGAGGAACGAGTTTTTTTCCGTATTAACCTTATTTGTATCAGAATGTGAGTTTCTTTAAAATCTTTTACTTACTTGTCTCGCTCACAATGAACTGTTTTTCTTTCACCTCAAATACAATGATATACTTCTGAATTCCATCCGGGTCTTGCCAACCATCACAATCGATGTTGAACGTACTGCCAAGTGTTCCTTCCTTTGGATCTACGGAACATTTGCCATTTTCTGGTGGTCGGTTTGTTTTTAGCTCAAGTATTGCATAACTCTCGGCATATCCAGTCAAGTTACTCATAATTGCCTGAAGTTGATAAGTGACTTCTTCCTTCAATGAGGAAGCTGCCAGTTTCACTTCCGGTCCGTTGTTGTCTAAATAAACAAAGATAGAGGATAATGTAAAAAAAAAAGGTTCTATAAAAGATGTAAACTGTACACTCTGTAATGCGTTTGTCTTTCATTATAAGTGGATTATATTTGATGAAATTATTAGTTTGAAGCAAGATGCCATTTCACGTGTAATTAAGACTCTTTGGAAGCATAAAAATATCGTTTTTCCATTGTCTACCTACAGCAAAGACGAAAACCAGCCATTTTTTTCACTTGTGTGGTGCCTATTTGTTCAGCGCTAAACAATGAATAGAAAAATTTGTGATATTATGAGTTATCTGCCCTTGGTAGAGATCTACCTGCGATTCCTAACACACGGCTAAGAAGTCTAAAGGAATCATAAATTCTTTGTCTCTTTCTCCTTGAAGTCACATATAACTACCAATAGGATAACAGATTGTTATCCTTATGGTATTTAAGCTTTTGGTGGTAAAATTTCTCCCTCTCACTCTGTTCTGACGGCCTCGAGGCAAGCTCACATTTTCGCTTCCTCCTTTAGTTTGGGTAGATTTTACACCAATAGTTTTGGCATACACACCTTTACACATACCAAGTAATCCTTCCTTTTATCTGAAGAACTTTTTCGCTTCATCTCAAAGAATACTTTTAAACGAAACCAAACACCCCAAATGTTGTGAGGACGGACCTCCAAGGAGACCATTAAAGTGGCTGTAGTTTAGGTTACCAAAAATTGACAGACATTCCAAAACTCGATCTTGCATTGTACAAGAGACATTCTTTTTTGTAAATTCTTCACTTCATCTCATCATTTACCATGGTATATCTCATCCAAACAACTTCGTGCTTAAAGTAAACTCTTGCCTTTCCTCTAATTCCCCCAAGAATTAAAACTTGATGATTATTGTTAATTTCTTCGTTTGTCTTTATCTCCGCGTTTGTCACCAATCAAACTAACTGTATACGAACCTTGTTTTTGGATTTAATGAATGAACACATTATTTTCTAGATTTATCTCCATAGATTTATTCTGGGAATTTATCTGCGCCAAATATTCTTGGCCATCCGATACTTGTTTTAAAAATAAATATTTTGAAGGCAGTGAGGAGGAGATAACCAAGTATTGTATTTGAATTTGTAACCAATGTAGGGGCACTAATGTCACCAAGTGGAAGTACTAAGATTACCAATATAGGGGCGAAAGGGGTTAATAATGTACTTAGTGGAAATGAATAAAACAGGGCTACATTGATAAAAATGTGATTTTTATGAAACAGTCTGTCTTTAGCTGATAATCATGATAGGTTGAATATAGGCAAATATTACTCATATGAGATTGATTAGTGCTGTTGTTTTGATTCGTAAAATCACTGTTTATATACTTGAGCTTCCATGTATTGAGGCTGGGCCACGTGGTAAGATACGGGAATGGTAAAATGGTGAGACAATGGAAAACAACCTTTTTATGCATTAAGAAAAAATTATATTTTATTCATTCATACATGAAATATATTTCTGGTAAAAAGTCTTTTACGAATCCTCAGAGGCGTCTCCGTGGAGTTCCATAAAGGCCATAGGATTGTAAAGTTAATGAATTATGGTACTCACATTTTTGTTGAAACGTAGCCACAGAATACGAGCTCTTGTCCATCGCGGGTCAGAGAGACAAGTGAATGGAAAAGAGGGGAAAAAAGAGAGTCGTTCTTTGTATGGGCTGGAATTAAGCAGAAGTGATGTCACAGCACTCCCCAATGAACTATATTTTGTTATTTGTATTGGTGATCTTAACTAAGGGGACATTATCAAATATTATTAATCATTGTAAGTCGCAAAAAACAGGATTGCTGATTTTCTGTTGGGTTGCAATTATTTCTTGAATTGGTTTGAAAACAATGACAAAAAAGAAGAAAATGGCTGACAAAATTGGGTCGTATAGTGATTATCGATTCTTTTGAATTAAACTTTTTTTGTTATGTGCACGGCCAAGGATGTTGTCCCGACAGTACAGACCGTATCCAAAACATCAAAAAAAAAAAAAGACTATATAAAATGAGAAAAAGGGCAACCCAAATTGAAGGAAAACGCCCCTCTCAAACTAGCAGATCCCTAAAACATATCAAAAGAGACAAAGACTAACCCGGCCCCTTATTTGAGGAAGTAATGGGCTTTTGTCGATTCGTGTAAGCTGAAAGATACTGAACGACAAAGAACAATGTCAGTCTATGTGAGGGGTAAAAAACATTCAAATCCATTGGAGACGCTACGATAAAATCACTTTCTCGATTTGGGATGAAATTCCAGTAATTCATCAAGGGCATGGATTTCTCCATGAGGGACATTATGTTACCCACCGAAGAAGACTGTCTTTCCCTTACTGAACAGGGCTCTCGTGACTGAAGAGCCGATATTAAGAACGGGATATAAGAATCGGAGAAAAGGCAGGGTAACGATATACGAAGTGTCTTTCTATGTACTAGCTAAGCACTTGACCGCTTATTTATTGCAATGCGGGAATTTTGAGCAATCTGCTTCGGTTTCACAGAGAATGACGGTTCGATTTAATGATCGAACGATAATCATTCGTTGCCATTCCAAACCTTTTGGACCTGAATGACTAAAAACTATCATAAGTAACAACTGGAAGAAGACCGGCTTATTGACATTCCAAATAGACTGTTCATCTCTTCACAGAATAACGAAAAAATACGTTCATAGAAACGTCTGCTACCGACCAAGACATTAAGCCAACAAACTAAACTTCGTGCTGCACTCTCACTACTACCTCTCCCTCCTTCCTGGTTGCAAACGAAAAATAGTGGGTAGCGGGAGGTGGTGATAAGAAATTCAAAAGTTTGCACAATTACAAGCGAGAAGACATGAACAGGATTTCTGAGAATCGTGAGGGTGTATCGGGGTGCACGGCAGAGACAGGGCATGTTGAGAGGGGTCAATTACTCGTTTCAATATTTCTCATCCATCCTTGGAAAAAGCAATATACATCTATGCTGGATGCAACACTCTTTGTATACACCTGCCTTCCATAGGGCAGCCAAATTAACCTTTCCTTTAGACGTTCATGATCAGTTTGAATGCACGAAATTTGATCTGAATCCAGAAGGACCTGACTCGCTTGGGATCTTCAGTATCCTAGCATCAATGTTTACTGAATGGAAAAGATGTATTTAATTGCCAGTGACCGTGGGACAATTTTGTTGGAGAAGTTTCACCCTTGCTCAGATCATTTTGATAACTATTCCCCGGATGTTTCTTTTTTTAGCAAAACCTTTTTTTGTTGTTCACAAGACACTCGGAAAGGCATAAAGATCGGTGATTTCCATTTCACTGGACCTTATACACCTTACGGTTACTGAGCAAGGCAGTTTTTTTTTCGAATCTAGCCTTTTCCAAACGTGTCCGAACAGGAAGTTTAAGCACGTGATTTCAATGTCTTCTTTGCGTTCAATCTAGATCCAAGTCGGATACCAAAGACCAAATATCAGTGCATTTCAGGACTTCACCAACAGGTTTGTCTTGACGAATGATGAAAAAGGGAGATGTGGATGCCGAATGCGAGGAAGGAAAACCTTTCTGAGTTTGAGTGGCTTTCAATTGCCGACAAAAAACAAAAAGAAAAATGACTCCCTACTGCGAGGTTCGACTGTCTCTCTGTTCTATCCCAGATTACCATTGGCCGGACTGTTGTCGACGAAGAAATACCACCGTTTGTGGTCTTGGGTCACAGTGTTTAAGTGTCCGAACAGCAATGAGGCATCACTCATCTGGCTAGCAATACAGAATGCGCTCTGGTCAGACAAAAAGTTCTTCAGAGCTAGACAAGTTCATTCATCAGGATAGATTTGCTGTGATGATTTGGAGGGCACTCTGCAATACACCTACAAGACCAGTGTGGAAGGTTATTCAAGGGTTCACGGCTCTCATGTACCCTTAGGGTTTTTTTTCTTTGCTTTCAGTGGCGCTGCGTAAGAATGGTGAAGTACTACCACTCGTAAATAAGTCTGATATGAAATTTGAAATTTTTTATATATTTATTTTCAAATTTGATTTAATATAACGTTACCATTGATGTGACTACAGAAGTAATACAGCTGATAACTCTAAAGAGAGAGTGTTGTCACTCTCTTCTACATTCATCTGAGATCTGAGTTTGTTTTCTAATCACCATTTTAGTGGAAGTAAGTACCATAAACTCAGTTTGAAGAAAAACCCCGATTTGAATAAGACTATGGAACTGAAACATGAAACCTAACCAAAAGAAAAACCCTCAAACTGAGAACTATGTAACATGCACAAGAGAGAATCATGCTCGGCATCACATGGAGAGATCACAAGACAGAACAGTATATTAGAGAAAAAACAGAAGTCAGAGATATCATTGAATCAATTAGAAAACTCAAGTGGCAATGGGCTGGTCATGTTACAATAATGTCTGACAACTGACTCACAACATGGATCCCCAGAGATCATATGTGACACTGTAGCCAGCAAAATATAAGATGGCGTGACGAAGTAGACAAGATCAAGAAGTATTGACTCCGCAATACCCATGATAGCGATATCTGGTGAGTCCAGGGGAAGGTTTATGTTCAACGACGGACGCTAAAAGGCTGCTGGTGATGACGATTATTCTCTGTTATATTTTAGTACTTATTTTTAGGACGCCTGCTTTGTAGAAATATTTAATTGACCTTTAGAAATTACTCACGTCCTGGTATCTGCGACATCTCTTTCGAGGGCAGGAGGAGAAGTTTCCAGTTGTAGCTTGGTTTTTGGGATAGTTCACCAAGTTTGCTGGCTGACTCGGCCGGAAATTCTACTTTAAATATCGCTTCTTGATTGGTTGCTATTTTCT